>VHKM01000291.1:0-410074 GCA_007210695.1 Neogobius melanostomus | reverse complement strand
AACCACGTAAATATTTTTTTTGTTTGGTTCAACGATTGACCAATCACTGTGCCCGAATTTTGTTTCCGTTCTACGACGACAAAAATTTTTCGGGGATTTCGGTTTGGGGGTCTGGCCATAAGGCGCACATGTTAAGCTTTTTCCAGGGGCGCTCACGCGCAAATTTTTTTGAATTTTTAAAATTTGAGATGTGAAGTTTTTTTTCACCTAATTGAATTTTTGGCAAAATTCAGGAACTTTTCGTCCAGTTGGGAAGTTCGAAACTGGCCCGCGGGGGGGGAGAGAGAAAAATAATAATTAAAGCCCGCAAGAACGGCATTTAAGAGGCCCCGGGGCTCGTTTGTGGCGGTTGACGCGTTGCCGGCACGCCGCCCCAATAAACCGGGAGGCGCGCGCGCCCTCACTGCCACAGCTAGTCAAGATTATAAAGAGCAAAGTAGAAGAAATGGCGCCTTCTGGCGCTATGATCCTCGATTTTCCAAAATGCGACTCGCTGTTGGCTTGCTTAGCCCACGTAATGTACTTTTTGTGTCGGACAGTCGTGTCGCCATGCGTACCAATTGGTTAGCTCGCCAAGGACACCCGGTCGTTGCCATGGCAGTGCGTGACAAGCGGCGTCCATCAATGACATTTTTGGTTCGGGGTCAAGTGACGGATTGTTGTGCCAAATTTCTTTTGTCTACGACAAGTTAATTTTTTCCTCATAATTTTTATTTGGTGGTCTCAGGGGGCGCTATCGCGCCCATTTCAATTTCCCTATATCACAACATCCGGAGTCGATCGAACGTACTACCTAAACGATTCAAGTTCGCGGCCAATCAGCTTTCCAGTTTTTGTGCGAGTTATATCACTCTTTAAACACGGCGGCGGTGCTGAAAAGGGACGCCGAATTCATGGCGTTGCCATGTATAACACCACCGTTAATCTAATTAGAAAGTTCTTAATAACTTGTTGAATGTCCCACTGTGTAGAATGGATCTGGACCGAACGGGGAGTCGCGCGGTTCAACGCCTAGAGGATTCGTCACATGCTAGGGCACGAAATGGCGGCCTTTGGCGCCAGATCACTCGATTTTTCCCAAAAGGCTGCCCTCCTGTTGGTTGCCTAGCATACCATGTTAGAGTACTTTTTTGTTCGGACGTCATGACGCACGCGTGAGGTACCTAATTTGGTTTGGCTTGCGCCAGAAAGTTGACATTGGGTCGTTGCCATGGCAAACGGTTGGTGAAGGGGCGTGCCTCAATGACTTTTTGTTCGGTGGTCCGTGACGGATTCCTGTGCCAATATTCTTGTCTAACGACAAAGTTTCAAAATTTTTTTCCTCATATAATTTTATTTGGTGCCTGGCAGGGGCGTCTATCGCGCCCATTTTCAAATTCAGTATATCAAAACTATCCGGGTCGAGACGTCGACTAACGATTCAAGTTCGCTCAAGAATCGGCCACAGTGATGTTGCGAGTTATGAACTGTTTGAAGTCGTGGCGAGCTGCTGTAAATGGACGCCGAATTCATCGGTGCATGACAACACGTTCAATCTATAAAAGTTTTTAATAACTTTTGATGTCCCACTTGTGTAAGATGATCTGGAGCGAACGGGGAGTCGCTGCGTTAAAGCCTAGACAGTTTCGTTAAAAATGCGAGGTGCAACGAATGCGCCTTCGGCCCAGATCGCTCTTCTGGCCAATATGGCCGCCCTCCTGAATGTTGCCTTAGCAACCCGCGTAAATATGTTTTTTGTTGGCTTCATGTGACCAATCAACTGTGCCGAATTTTTTCGTCTACACGAACTAATAATTTTTTGGGCATCTCCATAAGGCGCATGTACTTGACTTTTCCAGGGGCGCTGGCGCGCCATTTTTTGGAATTTTGAAGTGAAACTTATTGACACGTGTATCGCCGGATTTTGACATTTTGGGCAAAAAAGGGGGGGAAAAGTTTTTTCGTGACACTCGTCGAGTTATTCCAAAAAAACACGGATAGAAGAAAAATAATAATAAGAATTAAAGCCGCAAGCGGCATTTAAGAGAGGCCCTCTGAGGGTCTCCGTTGGCCGGTTTTGACGCCGGTGCCGCACGCCGCCCAATAACCGGGAGCGCCTTCCGCGCCTAGGTTTGATGTCGGCTGCACCCTCGGTCGAGTTTGTAAAAGAGCAATAGCAAGAAAATGCGCCTTTGGCTGCCAAGTCACTCCCATTTTTCCCAAAATGGCCGACCTCCTGTGTTGCCTAGCAAACTCACGTAAAGTACTTTTTGTTCGGACAGGTCAGTGACGCACGCGTGTACGCAATTTGGTTGCCTGCTCCAAAAGTGTTGACATCAGGTCGTGCCAAGTTGGATTTTAATTCTTCATTCATTTGATTTGGTCTCTGCAGGGGCGCTATCGCGCCCATTTTCAAATGGTCCTAAATCACAACATCTGGGGTCCGACCATCCGACCAACCGATTGAAGTTACGTCATCAAATCGGCTTCAGTTTGGTGAAGAGTATGTACTGTTTAAAAACACGGCGGCGAGTGCCTGAAAATTTTTTAATAACTTTTGATGTCACACGTTGTGGTAGATGATCTGGAGGAATGGGGAGTCGCTGCGTTCAACACGAGTTCAGTTCAAATGGGAGTGCACGAAATGACGCCTTCGCGCCAGATACTACATTTTTCCCAAAAATGGCCCGCCCTCCTGTTGGTTGCCTAGCAACCATGTAATGTACTTTTTTGTTGGGACTGCGTGACGCACACGTGTACCATTTTGGTTTGGCCTGCGCCAAAGTTTGACATCGGGTCGTGCCATGGCAACAACGTGGGGAAAGGGGCGTGGCCTCAATGACTTTTTGTTCGGGTCACGTGACGGATGTCTGTGCCAAATTTCTTTGTCTACGACAAAGTTCAGTTTTGTTCCCTAATTCATTTTATTTGATGCTCTGCAGGGGGCGCTATCGCGCCCATTTCAAATTCATTATCAAACCATCCGGGGATCGACGACTCGACCAACGATTCAAGTTTACGCTCAAATCGGCCACAGTAATGTGCGAGTTAATGACGTTTGAACGTGGCGGCGAGCGCTGAAATGGACGCCGAATTCATGCGTTGCCATGCACACCGTTAACCATTAGAAAGTTTTTAATAATTTTGATGTCCCCACCTTGTGTAGATGATGCTGGAAGCTGAACGGGAAGTCGCTGGCGTTGAAAAACGCCCCTATGGAGGAGGTTTCGTCAAGATGCGAGTGCACGAAATGTGTGCCTTCCGGCGACAGATTACTCAATTTTTCCCAAATGGCCGACCTCCTGTTTGGTTGGCCTATCAACCATGTAAGTAATTTTTGTTCGACAGTCCTGACGCAACGCGTGTACTAATTTTGGTTTGGCTGCGCCAAGTGACATCGGTCTTGCATGGCAAGCACGGTGGGAAAGAGGGTGCCGTGGCCCTCAAATACGTTTTTGTTCGGGGTCACGTGACAGATGTCTGTGCCGAAAATTTTCGTTTGTCTATCGACAAATCATATTGTTTTCCCTCATTCATTTTTATTTGGTGCTCTGCAGGGGCCGCTAATCGCGCCCGATTTTCAAATTCATATATCAAGAACTCCGGGGTCGACGACTCGACCAACGATCAATTTCCTCAATCGGCAAGTTTGGTTCGAGTTACGACTCTTGAATGCGGTGGCGAGCGCTGAAAACGGACGCCAAATTCCAATGGCGTTTGCCGATGACAACACCGTTCAAATCTCTATTAGAAAGGTTTTTTAATAACTTTGATGTCCCACTTGTGTAGATGATCGTGGAGCGAACGGGGAGTCGCTGCGTTCAACGCCCTAAGGAGGAGTCGTTCAAATGCGAGCGCTACGAAATGGCGCCGTTCGCGCAAGATCGCTCTTCTGGCCAATGATGTGCGCCTCCTGATGGTTGCTAGCAAACCGCGTAATATGTTTTTTGTTGGCTTTACGTGACCATGACTGGTGCCGAATGTTTTTTCGTCTACTGACGACTATAATTTTCGGGATTCGGTGGATTTTGGGGGGTCTGGCCATAGGGTGACAATGTAACGCTGTTTTCCAGGGGGCGCCCTTTGACCCCATTTTTTTCATTTTTTACCATTTTGGAGATGTGGAAGGTTTTTTTTTTCACGTCTAAAATTGAATTTTGGGCAAAATTCAGGACTTTTGTCGTGGGTAAGTCGAACTGGCTTTTAGGGGATAGGAAAATATAATAATAATAATTAAAGCCGCAACGGCCATTGTAGGGCCCTCGGAGGTCTCGTTGGCCCGTTGACCTGCCGGTGGCCGCACGCCGCCCAAATAACCGGGAGCGCTACCGCGCACTATACCTGCCACAAGGATCGAGGATTAATAAAAGAGCCCAGAAAAGGGCAAGAAATGGCGCCTTCGCGCCAGAATCACTGGATTTTTCCTCAAAATGGCCGACCTCCTGTTCGGTCCTAGCAACCATAGTAATGTATCTTTTTTATTTCGGACGTCATGGAACGCACTGCGTGTACCAATTTTGGTTTTGCTCGCCAAGTTACACCTGGGTGGTGCCCAATGGCAACTACCGATAGGAAAAGAGGCGTGGCATGGATGACTTTTTTTTATTCGGATGTAACGTGAAAAACCCGCCACGTCTGTGCCAAACTTTTTTGTCTACGACAAAGTTTGAATCTTATTCTTCATTTCATTTTTTATTTGGTGCTCTGCAGGGGCGCTATCGCGCATTTCAAATGTCCTATAATCACACATCCGTAGTGACGACTCGACCCAACGTTCAAGTTACGCTCAATCGGCTTACAGTTTGTGCGGAGTTATGAAAAAGTCTTTTAAAACACGCGGCGATTCCTGAAACGGGATGCCGGAATTTCATGGCGTTGCCATGACAACACCGTTAATCCATTAGAAAGATTAGAAAGTTTTTAATAACCTTTTTAATGTCCCACTTGTGTAAGATGATCTGAGAGCGAACGGGGGAGTGCTGCGTTCAAACGCCCTACGGACGAGTTTCGTTCAAATGGGAGAGCATGAAATGGCGCCTTCGCGCCAGATTACTACATGTTTCCAAAATGGCCGCCCTCCTGTTGGTTGCCTAGCAACCATGCAATGACTTTTGTTCGACTGTCATGAACGCACCGTGTACAATTTGTTTGGCTGCGCAAAGTTGATCATCGGTGTTGCCAGGCAACACGGTTTGGGAAAGGGGCGTGGCCGTCAATGAGACTTTTTGTGTCGGTTCACGTGACGGATGTCTGTGCAAATTTCTTTTGTCTACACAAAGTTAAAAAATTTTTCCTCATCATTTTATTTGGTGCTCTGCAGGGGGCGCTAAATCCGCGCCCATTTTAAAATTCCTAATCACAACTCCGGGGTCGATCGACTCGACCAACGATCAAGTCGCTCAAATCGGCCACAGTATGTGGGAGTTATAGACTGTTTGAACGCGCGGCGAGCGCATAAAATTGACGCCTGAATCAGGCGTTGCCAGTGACAACACCGGTTAATCATATTAGAAAGTTTTAATAACTTTTGGAGTCCCACTGTTGTAAGAGATCTGGAGGCGAACGGCGGAGTCGCTGGGCCGATCAACGGCTAGGACAAGTTTCGTTCAATGCGAGGGCACTGAAATGGCGCTTCGGCGCCGAGAATCCGCTCTTCTGCCATATGGCCGCCCTCCTGATGGTTGCTAGCAAGCCGCATATATAACTTTTTTGTTGTGCTTCAACGTGACGCAATTCACTGTGCCGAATTTTGTTCGTCTAGCGACGAAACTAAAATTTTTCGGGATTTCGGGATTTTGGAGGGGTCTGGCCATAGGCGCAATGTAACGGTGGTTTTGTTCCAGGGAGGCAGCTGACGCGCCATTTTTTGAAATTTACATTTTGGAGATGTGATATTTTTTTTTTCACCCTAATTGAAATTTGGGCAAAAATTCAGGACTTCTCAGGGGAAGTTTGCCGAAACTGGCTTTTTAGGGGGAGAGGAAAAATAATAATAATAATTAAAGCCGCAAGCGGCATTTAGAGGCCCTCGAGGGTCCTCGTTTGGTCTTTAACGCCGGTGGCCGCACACCGCCCCAATACCGGGAGGCGTACCATCCACTGGCGCCCCTACCTGCCACAAGGGCTAGGGTCGAGAATTATAAAAGAGGCAAGAGGCAAGAAATGGCGCCTTCGGCGCCAAAAGATCACTCGATTTTTTTCCCAAAATGGCCGACCTAGCTGTGGTGCCTAGCACCATGTTGTAACTTTTTTATTCCGGACAGTCCATGAGCGCACAGCGTGTACCAAGTTTGTTTTGGCTGCGCCAAAGTTGACGCCGGGTCGTGCATAGCAACACGATGTGGAAAAGAGGCGTGGCATATATGACTTTTTTCGGGATCACGTGACGCACGTCTGGCCAAATTTCTTTGTCTAACGACAAAGTTTGATCTTAATTCTTTTGTCTTTCATTTTTATTTGGGTGCTCTGTCAGGGGGCCGCTATCTGCGGCCGAATTTTCAAATGTCTAAATCCAACATCCGGAGTCGACGACATTCGACCAACATTCAAGTTATAGCTCAAATCGGCTTCAGTTTTGTGCGAGTTATGAACTTCTTAAAACACGCGGCGAGTGCTGAAAATGGACGCCGAATTCATGGCGTTGCATGAACAACAACCGTTAATGCCTATTAGAAAGTTTTAATAACTTTTGATGTCCATCTTGTGTAGATATCTGAGCGAACGGGGGAGTCCGCTGCGGTCAAGCCCTAGACGATCGTTCAAATGGAGAGCATGAAATGGCGCCTTTTGGCGCCAGATTACTACATTTGTCCCAAATGGCCGCCCTCCTGTTGGTTGCCTAGCAACCATGTAAGTACTTTTTTGTTCGGACAGTCATGACGCACGCGTGACCAATTTGGTTTGGCTGCGCCAAAGTTGACATCGGGTCGTTGCCATGGCAACACGGTGGGGAAAGGGGCGTGGCCTCAATGACTTTTTTGTTCGGGGTCATGTGACGTATGTCTGTGCCAAATTTCTTTTTCTACGACAAAGTTCAAATTTTTTCCTCATTAATTTTTATTTGGTGCTCTCCAGGGGCGCTATCGCGCCCATTTTCAAATTTCCTATATCACAACATCCGGGGGTCGACGACTCGACCAACGATTCAAGTTTCGCTCAAATCGCCACAGTATGTGGGAGTTATGACTGTTTGAACGCGGCGGCGAGCGCTAAAAATGGACGCCGATTCATGGCGTTGCCATGACAACACCGTTAATCCTATTAGAAAGTTTTAATAACTTTTGATGTCCCACTTGTGTAGATGATCTGGAGCGAACGGGGAGTCGCTGCGATCAACGGCCTAGGACGAGTTCGTTCAAATGCGAGGGCACGAAATGGCGCCCTCGGCGCCAGATCGCTCTTCTGGCCAATATGGCCGCCCTCCTGATGGTTGCCTAGCAACCGCATAATATCTTTTTTTGTTTGGCTTCACGTGACCAATCACTGTGCCGAATTTTGTTCGTCTACGACGAACTAATTTTCGGGGATTTCGGGATTTTGAGGGGTCTGGCCATAGGGCGCAATGTTAACGTGGTTTTCCAGGGGCGCTGACGCGCCATTTTTTGAATTTTTACATTTGGAGATGTGAAGTTTTTTTTTTCACCTAATTGAATTTGGGCAAAAATTCAGGACTTTTCATCAGTGGGAAGTTGCCGAACTGGCTTTTAGGGGGAGAGGAAAAATAATAATAATAATAAGAAAAACCCGTACAATAACAATATAGCGCCGCCTTCGGCGGCGCATATTTATATATTCGGAAAGGTCTCACGTCCAGTAATCCAACCGTGGGGTTTATTGTCAAATACGAGCGCGTTTGCGCTCCTCTTTTACCTCTTCTTTCTCAATATTCCCATGGATTTTTTTTTCGTATTTTTGTGCGAGCAGAAGCAAATATCCGCTTTCGCGGCAAAGACCTATATTATCGGATAGGCCTCGATGCCCTGAGTCACTCTAACAGTGTTTTGAGTGCTGGTGAGTGGCCATGGTCGATGACGAGCGCGTTGCGCTCGTCATCGACTGCTTTCTTGTCCATGTGCGCCTTGCCTGTGTTTTCACCTTTTTTTCTTCGAGCAGCAACAATGTGCCGCTTTCGCGGCACACGCTTATATCACCGGACAGGTCGGGGTGCCGGGAGTGTCGTTATTACTGTGTAATGCATGGGAGCGCTCCGCGCTCTGTTTCTTGAGCGCTCCGCGCTCTTTTAGGGACGTGCGCTACGCGCACGTCTTTCGTCAGTGCGCTCCGCGCACTGCTTGTACAATAACAACAGGCCCGGACCCTGTCAGGCTCTCGGGCCTAATAAGAAAAACCCATACAATAACAATATAGCGCCGCCAAAGGCGCGCATATTTATATATTCGGAAAGGTCTCACGTCCAGTAATCCAACCGTGGGGTTCATTGTCAAATACGAGCGCGTTGCGCTCGTAATTTACCTCTTCTTTCTCAATATTTCCCAATGGATTTTTTTTTCGTATTTTTGTGCGAGCAGAAGCAAATATGCCGCTTTCCGCGGCAAAGACCTATGTTATCGGATAGGTCTCGATGCCCTGAGTCACTCTACAGTGTTTTGAGTGCTGGTGAGTGGCCATGGTCGATGACGAGCGCGTTGCGCTCGTCATCGACTGCTTCTTGTCCATGTTGCCGCCTTGCCTGTGGTTTTCACCTTTTTTCTTCGAGCAGCAACAAATGTGCCGCTTTCGCGGCACACGCTTATATCACCGGACAGGTCGGGGTGCCGGGAGTGTCGTTATTACTGTGTAATGCATGGGAGCGCTCCGCGCTCTGTTTCTTGAGCGCTCCGCGCTCTTTTTGGGACGTGCGCTACGCGCACGTCTTTCTTCAGTGCGCTCCGCGCACTGCCTGTACAATAACAACAGGCCCGGACCCTGTCAGGCTCTCGGCCTAATAAGAAAACCCATACAATAACAATATAGCGCGCCGAAGGCGGCGCATATTTATATATTCCGGAAAGGTCTCACGTCCAGTAATCCCCCGTGAGGTTCATTGTCAAATACGAGCGCGTTGCGCTCGTCTTTTACCTCTTCTTTCTCAATATTTTCCAATGGTTTTTTTTTTTCGTATTTTTGTGCGAGCAGAAGCAAATATGCCGCTTTCGCGGCAAAGACCTATATTATCGGATAGGCCTCGATGCCCTGAGTCACTGTAACAGTGTTTTGAGTGCTGGTAAGTGGCCATGGTCGATGACGAGCGCGTTGCGCTCGTCATCGACTGCTTCTTTCCATGTTGCGCCTTGCCTGTGGCTTTCACCTTTTTTTATTCGAGCAGCAACAAATGTGCCGCTTTCGCGGCACACGCTCCATCACCGGACAGGTCGGGGTGCCGGGAGTGTCGTTATTACTGTGTAGTGCATGGGAGCGCTCCGCGCTCTGTTTCTTGAGCGCTCCGCGCTCTTTCGGGACGTGCGCTATGCGCACGTCTTTCGTCAGTGCGCTCCGCGCACTGCCTGTACAATAACAACAGGCCCGGACCCTGCCAGGCTCTCGGCCTAATAAGAAAAACCCGTACAATAACAATATAGCGCCGCCTTAGGCGGCGCATATTTATATATTCGGAAAGGTCTCACGTCCAGTAATCCAACCGTGGGGTTATTGTCAAATACGAGCGCGTTGCGCTCGTATTTTACCTCTTCTTTCTCAATATTTCCCAATGGTTTTTTTTTTCGTATTTTTGTGCGAGCAGAAGCAATATGCCGCTTTCGCGGCAAAGACCTATATTATCGATAGGTCTCGATGCCCTGAGTCTCTCTAACAGTGTTTGAGTGCTGGTGAGTGGCCATGGTCGATGACGAGCGCGTTGCGCTCGTCATCGACTGCTTTCTTGTCCATGTTGCGCCTTGCCTGTGGTTTCACCTTTTTTATTCGAGCAGCAACAAATGTGCCGCTTTCGCGGCACACGCTTACATCACCGGACAGGTCGTGGTGCCGGGAGTGTCGTTATTACTGTGTAATGCATGGGGAGCGCTCCGCGCTCTGTTTCTTGAGCGCTCCGCGCTCTTTTTGGGACGTGCGCTACGCGCACGTCTTTCGTCAGTGCGCTCCGCGCACTGCCTGTACAATAACAACAGGCCCGGACCCTGTCAGGCTCTCGGGCCTAATAATAATAAGAAAAACCCGTACAATAACAATATAGCGCCGCCTTCGGCGGCGCATATTTATATATTCGGAAAGGTCTCACGTCCAGTAATCCAACCGGGGGTTATTGTCAATACGAGCGCGTTGCGCTCCTCTTTTACCTCTTCTTTCTCAATATTCCCAATGGGTTTTTTTTTCGTATTTTTGTGCGAGCAGAAGCAAATATGCCGCTTTCGCGGCAAAGACCTATATTATCGGATAGGCCTCGATGCCCTGAGTCACTGTATTAGGGTTTGAGTGCTGGTGAGTGGCCATGGTCGATGACGAGCGCGTTGCGCTCGTCATCGACTGCTTTCTTGTCCATGTTGCGCCTTGCCTGTGGTTTTCACCTTTTTTTATTCGAGCAGCAACAATGTGCCGCTTTCGCGGCACACGCTTACATCACCGGACAGGTCGTGGTGCCGGGAGTGTCGTTATTACTGTGTAATGCATGGGGAGCGCTCCGCGCTCTGTTTCTTGAGCGCTCCGCGCCCTTTTGGGACGTGCGCTACGCGCACGTCTTTCGTCAGTGCGCTCTGCGCACTGCCTGTACAATAACAACAGGCCCGGACCCTGTCAGGCTCTCGGGCCTAATAATTAAAGCCGCAAGCGGCATTTAAAGGCCCTCGAGGGTTTCGTTGGCCGGTTGACGCCGGTGGCCGCACGCCGCCCCTATAACCGGGAGGCGCTGCCGCGCCCTACCGGGTTGTCGCTGCCACCCTAGGTGGAGTACATAAAAGAGCAAAGGAACAAATGGCGCCTTCGGCGCCAGATCACTCAATTTTTCCCAAAATGGCCGACTTCCTGTTGGTTGCCTAGCAACCATGTAATGTACTTTTTTGTTCAGACAGTCATGACGCACGCGTGTACCAATTTTGGTTTGGCTGCGCCAAAGTTGACATCGGGTCGTTGCCATGGCAACACGGTGGGAAAAGGGGCGTGGCCCCAATGAGTTTTTGTTCGGGGTCACGTGACGGATGTCGTGCCAAATTTCGTTTGTGTACGACAAAGTTCAATTTTTTTCCTCATTCATTTTATTTTGTGCTCTGCAGGGGGCGCTATCGCGCCCATTTTCAAATTTCCTATATCAAAACGTCCGGAGTCGAGGACTCGACCAACGATTCAAGTTTCGCTCAAATCGGCCACAGTATGTGCGAGTTATGAGTGTTTGAACGCGGCGGCGAGCGCTTAAAATGGACGCCGAATTCAAGGCGTTGCCATGACAACACCGTAATCCTATTAGAAAGTTTTTAATAACTTTTGATGTCCCACTTGTGTAGATGATCTGGAGCGAACGGGGAGTCGCTGCGTTCAACGCCCTAGACGAGTTCGTTCAAATGCGAGGGCACGAAATGGCGCCCTCGGCGCCAGATCGCTCTTCTGGCCAATATGGCCGCCCTCCTGATGTTGCCTAGCAACCGCGTAATATCTTTTTTTGTTTGGCTTCACGTGACCAATCACTGTGCCGAATTTTTTCGTCTGCGACGAACTAAAATTTTCGGGGATTTCGGGATTTTGGGGGGTCTGGCCATAGGGCGCAATGTTAACGTGGTTTTTCCAGGGGCGCTGACGCGCCATTTTTTTGAATTTTGACATTTTGGAGATGTGAAGGTTTTTTTTTCACCTAATTGAATTTGGGCAAAAATTCAGGACTTTTCATCAGTGGGAAGTTGCCGAAACTGGCTTTTAGGGGAGAAGAAAAAAATAATAATAAGAAGAAAAACCCATACAATAACAATATAGCGCCGCCTTAGGCGGCGCATATTTATATATTCGGAAAGGTCTCACGTCCAGTAATCCAACCGTGAGGTTCATTGTCAAATACGAGCGCGTTGCGCTTGGCTTTACCTCTTCTTTCTCAATATTTCCCAATGGATTTTTTTTTCGTATTTTTGTGCGAGCAGAAGCAAATATGCCGCATTCGCGGCAAAGACCTATATTATCGGATAGGGCTCGATGCCCTGAGTCACTGTATTAGTGTTTTGAGTGCTGGTGAGTGGCCATGGTCGATGACGAGCGCGTTGCGCTCGTCATCGACTGCTTTCTTGTCCATGTTGCGCCTTGCCTGTGGTTTTCACCTTTTTTTTTCGAGCAGCAACAAATGTGCCGCTTTCGCGGCACACGCTTATATCACCGGACAGGTCGGGGTGCCAGGAGTGTCGTTATTACTGTGTAATGCATTGGGAGCGCTCCGCGCTCTGTTTCTTGAGCGCTCCGCGCTCTTTTGGGACGTGCGCTGTGCGCACGTCTTCTTCAGTGCGCTCCGCGCACTGTCTGTACAATAACAACAGGCCCGACCCTGTCAGGCTCTCGGCCTAATAATAATAAGAAAACCCGTACAATACAATATAGCGCCGCCTTCGGCGGCGCATATTTATATATTCGGAAAGGTCTCACGTCCAGTAATCCAACCGTGGGGTTTATTGTCAAATACGAGCGCGTTGCGCTCCTCTTTTACCTCTTCTTTCTCAATATTCCCAATGGGTTTTTTTTTTCCGTATTTTGTGCGAGCAGAAGCAAATATGCCGCTTTCGTGGCAAAGACCTATATTATCGGATAGGCCTCGATGCCCTGAGTCACTCTAGCAGTGTTTTGAGTGCTGGTGAGTGGCCATGGTCGATGACGAGCGCGTTGCGCTCGTCATCGACTGCTTTTTTATCCATGTTGCGCCTTGCCTGTGGTTTTCACCTTTTTTTATTCGAGCAGCAACAAATGTGCCGCTTTCGCGGCACACGCTTACATCACCGGACAGGTCGGGGTGCCGGGAGTGTCGTGATATTACTGTGTAATGCATGGGGAGCGCTCTGCGCTCTGTTTCTTGGCGCTCCGCGCTCTTTTAGGGACGTGCGCTACGCGCACGTCTTTCGTCAGTGCGCTCCGCGCACTGCCTGTACAATAACAACAGGCCCGGACCCTGTCAGGCTCTCGGGCCTAATAAGAAAACCCATACAATAACAATATAGCGCCGCCTTCGGCGGCGCATATTTATATATTCGGAAAGGTCTCATGTCCAGTAATCCAACCGTGGGTTTATAATCAAGTACGAGCGCGTTGCGCTCGTCTTTTACCTATTCTTTTTCAATATTTCCCAATGGGTTTTTTTTTCGTATTTTTTTGCGAGCAGAAGCAAATATGCCGCTTTCGCGGCAAAGACCTATATTATTGGATAGGCCTAGATGCCCTGAGTCACTGTAACAGTGTTTGAGTGCTGGTGAGTGGCCATGGTCGATGACGAGCGCGTTGCGCTCGTCATCGACTGCTTTCTTGTCCATGTTGGGCCTTGCCTGTGGTTTTCACCTTTTTTATTCGAGCAGCAACAAATGTGCCGCTTTCGCGGCACACGCTTATATCACAGGACAAGTCGGGGTGCCGGGAGTGTCGTTATTACTGTGTAATGCATGGGGAGCGCTCCGCGCTCTGTTTCTTGAGCGCTCCGCGCTCTTATAGGGACGTGCGCTACGCGCACGTCTTTCGTCAGTGCGCTCCGCGCACTGCTTGTACAATAACAACAGGCCCGGACCCTGTCAGGCTCTCGGGCCTAATAAGAAAAACCCGTACAATAACAATATAGCGCCGCCTTTGGCGGCGCATATTTATATATTCGGAAAGGTCTCACGTCCAGTAATCCAACCGTGGGGTTCATTGTCAAATACGAGCGCGTTGCGCTCGTCTTTTACCTCTTCTTTGTCAATATTTTCCAATGGATTTTTTTTTTCGTATTTTTGTGCGAGCAGAAGCAAATATGCCGCTTTCGCGGCAAGACCTATATTATCGGATAGGGCTCGATGCCCTGAGTCACTGTAACAGTGTTTGAGTGCTGGTGAGTGGCCATGGTCGATGACGAGCGCGTTGCTCCGCGCACTGCTTGTACAATAACAACAGGCCCGGACCCTGTCAGGCTCTCGGGCCTAATGATGCATCGGTTTTATATAGCGCTTTTCTGGACACTCAAAGACGCTTCACATTGCACTATTCATTCACTCCATACTTGATGGTGGTAAGCTACTATTGTAGCCACAGCTGCCCTGGGGTAGACTGACAGAAGCGAGGCTACCAGTTTGCGCCATCGGCCCTCCGACCACCACCAACCACTCACTCACTCACTACATTCGCTAGGCTTCCTGGTGTTACCAAACGGTCTCCCATCCAAGTACTAACCAGGCCCTTCCCTGCTTAGCTTCCAAGATCTGACGGGATTGGGCAGAGCAAAGGCGGTATGGCCATGATTCATGATTCTCACTCGTCTGGTCGATCATTGGCTCCATTTGGGAAAAAAACCTTTTGTATAATCCAGAACAACAGTCTCCACCTGCTGCGCTCATCACCGTTTTACATGTCAGAAGTTGTAAATAATCCTTAACACTTATCCATGTTATAGCTGCTGTAACCACGCGTTGTTGTTTGGGTCAGTGCGTATGGCAGCGTGGGAGATGCATTCAGGGACAGTAAGAAGTACGGGAAAGGCGCACTTCTTACTGTTTTTTTTTTTTTTTTTTAACACAAACGCGCGGAAAATCGGAACAAATATATAACAGTCGGGTTCTCCAGCGGGGCGGCAATAGGGGTGGCAGGAACTGGCTCGCGAACATCAGGAGGAACGACCACAGGAAGAAAAGCCGGAGGAACAAGCACCTGAGGAGCGGCAGCAGCAGGTGCTGTCCCGGGCCTGGAGCGCGGACTGGCCGACTTTGTGTAACTTTTCTTTGGCATAGTGCAGGTACGAACATTAACTTTCGGCGTAGCGTGTGTCTCTATGAATTCTGAGCGTGAAAACAGTGATTCTGCTACGAATGCTTTACGAATGCTCTCACGCTGAATTACGAAGCGCCACTACGCATCACGAAAGAACACGCTCCGTTGCGAACTCCACGAACAGTGGTTGAATCGTGACATTCGTGGAAGATTTTTGACAGCCAAAACCTTTCTCCACGAACATCACGAATGTCACGAGCTGATGCCTCTGTTAAGAATCCCATTGAGATGCGTTAAGTCATGTCACGAACGTCACGAATGATGGAAAAATGCCATTCGTAACGCATCGTGCTTATGTGTAAACCCAGCATAAAAGAGGCCTAGAAAGACGGTTTCGTTCCACCAATTGAGGCACTACATACTTTTTTAATTTTAACATCAGAATTATATAAAGATTCCTTAGGAAAAAGTTCTCCACGCAGAATCCTGCAGTTTTTGAGAAATTTTAATGTGAAATGGGAACTATTTTCTTCTGGCGCGTATGATTTTAGGGTCACCTGACCTAGTTCTAACCAATCAGCGCATCGCGTTGGCACAAGAACCCGGAAGTAAACACTGCTGCCCAGCACAGTTGTTGGCAGCTATCGTAATGAAAATCCTACTTTCTGAAGGCAAACTTTAGATTTCTGCAGCGAGAACAACTCGAGCAGCGTGGCCAACATTCACGAAGATCCAAACGAGTGGATATCGCCCATAGACCTGTTATAATCCCTGGATAGCGAGTACAATGAACAAAGATATCGACAGATCATTGCCAGGCAATGACTCCTAAAACAGCAGCCAGGTGGCTGTCCTACTCGTGAGTACATTCATATTATTGTGTCGCCTAATGTCAATACAAATAATGATAAAGGTTAGTAGAGCGGGAGCTACACACGTGTTGTGCCTCAAGTGTTATTGTGTCATGTTGCACGTTTGACCCGAAGAAATTCGTAGTTTGTTCTGATTCTGGGGTCGTTCCCCATTTGTCTGCTTTAGGAATGATAATATCAAACTAACTTTACCAGTTAGCCACACCAAGAATGGGTTTAAGCATGAAGACATTTATATGTATCAAAAGTTATCAAATGTTATTGCTGTAATAAAGCACAAACCAATCGAAAAAGTAAATATAAGAGTGCCACTGGTGAACAGCTGTTATTTTGACAGTCTGTGGTTTATATTTTATTGTTGGTGTAATAAGTATCTTCGGTGTGAGTTGATCACTGGTCCTTTCAGTCTCTTATTCCACTCAAAGTCCATGATTCATAAAATGGAGAATATCAGTACAGTTACTTTTACATGGTACATAAGCCCTACTACTGTAGTTTATTTTCTGTTTGCTTATTTCATTTTCCAGGACAACTACATGATGAAAAGATGATGTTGCGGTGGAGGCCTGGTGCTGTAAAGCACAGACTTGCTTCATTTAAAGACTCAACATGAAAGAGTGACGTATGTATTCATGAACAATTCAGAATGAATCCTCCAGGGCTCGGAACAACTGGATTCACACTGCAAAATGCTAAACCTTTGCAAACTGCTATCCAACACTTATCTAGAGGCCTTTTATAGCAATATTCTTAACACATTTTGAAGACTATCAAGACTAAAAATGCTGATAAATATTATATTAATCTAAGCTCTGAATTCTCAGTGTCTGTCCTTTTGGCTCCTAAGATATTGCTTTGATTCTTGACTGTGTACTTTCCGTTAAAAACTTAAAATGTGTTTTGTCTGTATTTTTACAGTGGGAGAACCTGCCATCTGTGGCCACATACAAGATCTTATATGATTGTCTAGAGGATTTTGGACAACAGAAGAATGATTCTGATGAGCACTCTTCTAAGATCATCAATAAAACTGCAGTCGTCAGAGGCCTCAGATTACAGGTAAATGTATTTTTCTGTTTATCACAGTCTTATAATCAAGTCATGCATTTAGATGTAAATGGATTTATTGAATTGGCCTAAATGAATATCAGAGTAGTAAGATTTATTTATTTTTCATCAAAACTTAGGCCTGGAAAAAATGTTTGTCTGTGGCATCTGACCGAGGCTCTTTCCAAACCGCCTCTTTCTTTTTGCTTCACACTTCCTCTAATTCCTCAGTGAAGGCTCTACTGAAGGTCCTTCAGTAGAGACTTGGAGCTGTGTCTTTCAGACGGACTCTCCCTCATCCCACAGAACAGACACGTCCCTGACAGCTCCGCCCACTAATGTTACAAGAATCACAAGTTTGATAATACTTTGAACTGGACATTTCCCCTTAGAGTTTTAGATTCAGATTTTTCATATTTAGATTATATTTTAGCTGCTTCAAACTTGCCAATGGAATTATATTAGGTCTCATTTCTGCTTGCTTTTTCATTATCAAATATCTATATGACTGTAAAATTTGACTCTTCTAAATGAACATGGAACTGAAATAGTTTGGTGCGTGTTGCTCATGGGCCTGCTCCAGTGTAACACACACCTGTGAGTCTGCATTGATGCTTATAAGCCACTTCTGCTGCTTTGGGGTCTGTTTAGGACAGACCTTTCCTTCAAGGGAACGCGCATTTTGACTGTTAGTGCGTAGGAAATGCATGATAATCACCCATTATCATCCCAGATACTGGACTTTATTTTTTAACTAATAATCTACTCATATGGGCCCCAACACTGTACAATGTAATAAAAAATAAAATAAAATAAAACTAATTGAAATATGAAGTATTTACCATCATACAATGAACTTAACGGTACTTTTTCATTTCAGGTCTGACGTCAAGGATTCAAGCTGCTTTTCCTCCGATCACCGTCTAATCTGAGAAATAATAGTGAACTTGTGTCGCTGAAACACTTTGAACAAGGACTGTAGTTCAGGAGTTACACTCTACATCAGAAAGAGAGTCTCTACAGGACTCTAACTACAAGAACTTTTCAGCCTCCTTGCCTGGCTAGAGGGTGCGTTAGAACAGTGGTTCCCAACCTGGGGCACGGGCCTTCCACCGGGGGCTCCTGGGACGGCAGGTGGGGCCCAGAGCTTTGTCTGGTCAGAGGGTCAGGTCATAAATTTGCACAAATGAAATGGTTAATAATCACAACGGAGAACGGAGTACAGGTGCTTAAAACAATCTAATTTCAGAAAATGTGTTATCTGTAAATATTTTCATGTTTTTGATTTTTTTTTGTACTGAGACTACAGCATGTGCATGAGGGGCTTCAAGATAAAAGGTTGGGAACCACTGCATTAGAAGGTCTTACATTGAATGAATTACAAGATCTAACAGGCAAGACTGGTCAAGCTTTCGTCCATATGTCAAGATACACTTGATCTGCAGCTGATGCTTATAAACCCCAAAATCACAACAAATAAAAGAATGTTTGAAACTTATCTGGAGCAATTTATTTATGTTCATAAAATCTAATCTGAAATGTGGAAATAGTAGGTCCCATACTGTGCTTGTTTCAGTAGGACGCATATTTAAAAAAGGCATCATTTCAAAAGTTATTTCTTAAAAACTAGCACTCTTGTTGGTGGCTTTGAAGAAGTGGTTGTTGTTGTTGTTGTTGTTGTTGTTGTTGTTGTTGTTGTTGTTGTAGGGGTAACTCTCAAGCTGTACTTGGAACGCAGCCTCTTTGGCGAAACAGTTTTCATTTCATTTCTTCATTTATTTAATATGGACATAGCAATTACATTGGATGAACCAGATGCATTGTTTAAAGTGTTATAGCACATGTGCTAATTTTCAACACCTGTCCATAGGGGGCTTTTAGGTTACAAAGATAAAAGGTTACAATAAAACACATTATTAAACAAGATAAGGCACATTTTACACATGGGAACAAGTTTGGCCCGATTTGAGCCACTGTTTGAGCTCTCTGGTAAAGAGAAGTTTCAGAGCCTTCCACCGGGGTTCTTTTCAACCGTTCTGTCTTATCTTCTTGACGCTTTAGTGCACAAGTCAAGCGTTTTATGTCTATAAAGCGCCGATAGCAGGCCGTGTGAAACCCGTAGTTTGTTGGGATATCTGAGACCGGTTTGTCCAGGAGGGCAACATGTTTATTAGCAATAGCTAGCTCCGTAGTGTCCGACGTTTTGAGCCATTCCTTCGCACATTGCTTTATTTTTTCCCATCGGACTTCAGTAAAGGGCTGCGGACCTTTCCCAACATCTTTTCCGACACAAAAAACACATTTTACGGGTGTTAATCGAGCTTGATCTTCAGATGAAGATGTGCTGCTCCCGTCCTCCTCCATGTTTGTTTACATGCGCGTAGTGATATTAGCGTGATTGTGGTTCAGACCTACGTGAATTCTCGATGCTGATTGGTTGAAAATCGAGCTCAACCGTTTTACTACTCAATATGCCGTTAATATAGTGCGCCAATAAATTACACTTTTCTCATTACCTGCAGGATAATGCGTGGAGAACTTTTCGCTTGGATTCCTTTTATTAACGTTGAATATATTGAACAAAAGAAAAAGTAGTGCCCCGTTTGTCGGAACGAAACTGAACGATACAGCTCACGTACAGCGGCCTATAGCAATAACAATGGCAATAACAACTGCAATAGTATAATAGTAACAACCACAATATACTTCATTATTAATTAGATCTGACCTTTAAAGTATACAGCACTTTGTAACACCCATTAGCAATCAAGTACCCATTTCCTCCTTCTGGTACTTTGACCATACCATTTTTTTATATCTTGATTTGAAATGATGAATATTTGGACATTGTTTAAGTTCTGCCCCTAATTTGTTCCAGAGTTTAACTCCACATACAGACACACACATACTTTTCCTAGTGGAAGACACTGCTTGAACCTTAAAGTTATCACACCCCCTCAGGTTATATCTCCCTTCTGTGCGTGCAAAAAGCACGCACAGGTGATGTCCTGTATAGTTATTGGTGATGCAGAGCTCGTGCAGTTAACAGTCACTTTCCAAAGCGAAGAACAATCTCAAAATGTCATTTAGGCAAATACATCACTGTCCTGAACTTATGAAGACTCCTAATAATGTCACCGATCCACTGCTTGTGCACTTAACCCACCTGTAATAATAATAATACACAGAAAGTTTCAGACATTTCCACCTTATCTTTCATTCAGTTGAAGACTTTTGATCCAATGCACAGGCAGAACAGAAAGGTTTAAAAAGGACCAAAGCGTAGTAATATTACTAAGCTTTGCAATGTAGTAGTATTAGGCGTAGTAATATTACTATGAAATATGCATTATAGTTCCCCTTTTTATCCACTCAGAAAATCGACATGTTTAATTTTGTGTGACTAAACTTGGATCATGTAAAGGCTCACGTAACTGTATTTAAACAGAGGAAACATGGAAGAGCTTCTAACTTCAGCTCCGTTTGGCCCCATAGAGGAGAGACTATATTTTGTATATATATATATATATATATTTTTTTTACTTCATTTGCAATACATCTTGCAATGCGGTTAATTAATGAAACAATACAAGATTAAAAACAGACTTTGGTTCCTGTAGTGTCCTTTTGGAGAGTCCTTGATAAATGCATAGTTAGTTACAGTGCATTAACATACAGTTGAGGCTGATATAGAGATAATTGAAGAGAAGCGTCATATACAGTGGGGGAAAAAAGTATTTAGTCAGCCACAAATTGTGCAAGTTCTCCCACTTAAAAAGATGAGAGAGGCCTGTAATTTTCAGCATAGGTAAACCTCAACTATGAGAGACAAAATGAGAAAAATAAATCCAGAAAATCACATTGTCTGATTTTTTATGAATTTATTTGCAAATTATGGTGGAAAATAAGTATTTGGTCAATAACAAACAAGCAAGATTTGTGCCTCTCACAGACCTGTAACTTCTTCTTTAAGAGGCTCCTCTGTCCTCCACTCGTTACCTGTATTAATGGCCCCTGTTTGAACTTGTTATCAGTATAAAAGACTCCTGTCCACAACCTCAAACAGTCACACTCCAAACTCCACTATGGTCAAGACCAAAGAGCTGTCCAAAGACACCAGAAACTAAACTGTAGACCTGCACCAGGCTGGGAGGACTGAATCTGCAGTTGGTAAGCAGCTTGGTGTGAAGAAATCAACTGTGGAAGCAATTATTAGAAAATGGAAGACACACAAGACCACTGATAATCTCCCTCGATCTGGGGCTCAACACAAGATCTCACCCCGTGGGGTCAAAATGATCACAAGAACGGTGAGCAAACATCCCAGAACCACACGGGGGGACCTAGTGAATGACCTGCAGAGAGCTGGGACCAAAGTAACAAAGGCTACCGTCAGTAACACACTACGCAGCCAGGGACTCAGACGTGTCCCCCTGCTTAAGCTAGTACATGTCCGGGCCCGTCTGAAGTTTGCTAGAGAGCATCTGGATGATCCAGAAGAGGACTGGGACAATGTCATACGGTCAGATCAAACCAACATGGAACTTTTTGGTCAAAACTCAACTCGTGGTGTTTGGAGCAGAAAGAAAGAACACCATACCTACTGTGAAGCATGGGGGTGGAAACATCAGGCTTTGGGGCTGTTTTTCTGCAAAGGGACCAGGACGACTGATCCGTGTAAAGGAAAGAATGAATGGGGCCATGTATCGTGAGATTTTGAGTGAAAACCTCCTTCCATCAGCAAGGGCATTGAAAATGAAACGTGTCTGGGTCTTTCAGCATGACAATGATCCCAAACACACCGCCCGGGCAACAAAGGAGTGGCTTCATAAGAAGCATTTCAAGGTCCTGGAGTGGCCTAGCCAGTCTCCAGATCTCAACCCCATAGAAAATCTTTGGAGGGAGTTGAAAGTCCGTGTTGCCCAGCGCCTGCCCCAAAACATCACTGCTCTAGAGGAGATCTGCATAGAGGAATGGGCCAAAATACAAAACCTTGTGAAGACTTACAGAAAACGTTTGACCTCTGTCATTGCCAACAAAGGGTATATAACAAAGTATTGAGATGGACTTTTGTTATTGACCAAATACTTATTTTCCACCATCATTTGCAAATTAATTCATTAAAATTCAGACAATGTGATTTTCTGGATTTTTTTTTCTCATTTTGTCTCTCTTAGTTGAGGTTTATCTATGATGAAAATTACAGGCCTCTCTCATCTTTTTAAGTGGGAGAACCTGCACAATTGTTGGCTGACTAAATACTTTTTTTCCCCACTGTATGGGCGTAATTAGTTACAGTACGGAGGAGAGGCTATATGCTAACGCCGTCTGTGCTCTGTTTACGTGACTGAGGACATGCGTAAAGACCAGACAGTTACAATGTGACACAAAACAAGTCATAAAATCAGAAGTGGTTTGGGATTCATCAGAGTAACAAAGAGCTCACCTGGAAAGTAAATGTGTTTAAACTAAACTTCAGAATACTTTTACTTTGGTAAAAGTTTTCTTTGTAAAACATTAACTGAGGGCATCCTCACTTTTGTACTGGTTTGGATCGTGTTCATATCTTCATGTCATTTTCCACAAAATAATGAATGACTTTAATTTAGCAAATTCACAATGTAACTCACAAAGCGCCTGTTTTTATGATTTAAACCCCTCTGTACGACGGTGTATTGGAGTTACATTAAGAAAATGAAAACACAGCTGCTACAAGAATGACATCATGGACCTGAAATATTTTATTCATAATATTATGAGAATAAAAGTGAATAAAAAAGAATGTCTAGTGAAGTCATAAAACTTTTGTAATGTTTAGAGAAAATACAATGATAAATTAAAGATAGCAATGCTGTAAATCCATGTGTGGTTCGTTCTTTAGTACAAAAGGCCCCGGTTCTGTTATATAGGTGTTCTGGTAGTACTGAGATTGTCCAGTAGAGGCTATGTTCAGACTAGATAAGCATCCTGCAAACTCCAACCTGCAGACTGACAGTGTGTCCAAAGGCTGAGCGTCTCTGACACAAGTACGTTTGTAATTTAGTTAAAGATAATCGTGTAATCAGACGGTTTGGGGTTTGTTGTAGAATATTAGTCAGACTGGCAGCTGTATTGCACATTGTTAGACAGACATATACAGAATTTGGTGCATTTGGAAATGATTCTATGTACATTTTTGGTTTAAGTTACATTGTGGGTAACCTGTATGTTTAGTTAGTGATTTTATTTTCATGTTATTTACAGAAACCCGACAACTGTCTGTCGTGTCCTAATCTTAATAATTTATTTTGTTTGCACAAACTCCAATTAGCAACAAACAAACAAACAAAAACAAAACAGAGCTCCGATCTCCAATGAAACTAAAGGTTATTAAAACAGACTGTGGTCACTCCTCGTCCCCCAGTCCAAAACCGTGGGCCCCACTTTTTTTTTTCATTTTTCAAACAACAATTGAGCCTGAATTACAAAGAAATGAATAAATAAATAATATAACAATGTGTAATAATAATAAAAGCAACAACATTATGGTGCAGTGGTTTAAAGACAAAGCATCAGATTATTATAAAGCCACTGCCTTCTTAGTTTGAAAGAGTCCTTCAGAGATATTAGTTCTTTTAGAAACACAATAAAATCAGGTTTAGTGTCACCAGATTCACATTTGTGAACAAAGAGTTTTGCCATAATGATGAGATTATTAACTGTAAATAGTTGTTTCTTGTTTTCCAAAATAGCTCCAAATGTTACATCAATAAAAAGTCAATAATTGCATCTAATATTTTTAATGTTTGGTGAATCTTTGTACTAAACCTGCTCTTCTGAGAGATAAGGGGAAGTTTGCTTTAGGCTGTTCTGAGAAACTTGTTGTTACATTTCTTGTCCACAAGGGGGCAGAGCTGGACCAGTAAAGACATGAGGGACAAGGAAACATCAATGAGGGGCGACAGTTCAACCACTTAGAGAACAGATAAGTGTCACATGATCCTCTCAGTCTGTAGCCCCTCCCTCTCTGATCACACTTGACTTTGTGTTTTAGGCTTTTAAATGAGCTAATAAGGTCACCAGTGTTGGGAAAGTTCATTTTCTACATGAACTAGTTCAAAGTTCAGTTCACAAATCTCAAAATGAACTAGTTTGTTCATAGTTCATGTTTATAGTTAATAGTTCGTTCATAGTTCCAAAAATGAACTAGTTCATAGTTCTTTTGTTTGTGCTGCTGCGATTCTTCAGGCAAAACGGGTCAGGGGTGAAAAAGGTGAGAAGGATTATTTCTCCTTTCTGGGATATTTTTTTTAAATTCCATATTTAAAGCATCAATCTGATGCATTTTGTGCCAACCTTGGGAGAGCTGGAGAAACTTGACTTCAGCCATGAGTCAAAAATATTATGGCCTCCTTACTTAGTATTATGCAAACCTGTCACTGTTTGCAGAGTGGATTTTGGATATCTTGTTTAGTTTATGAATAGTAATGGTGAATAAATCTGCAAAAGATACAAAATAATAATAATAATAATAATAATAATAATAATAATAATCAAATATCTATAAAATTTATTGAAACTCTAATCAGAATCTATGCACTTTCTGTCAAATCAAATCAAATCAAACTTTATTTCTAAAGCTCTTTTCATACTAAATGTAACACAAAGTGCTTAAAAATCATTAAAATCGTCCCCACGATGTGAGATCTGTTTGTGGGCAGTTTAGTTCTGCAGTATTACATTTGCTAATCATAAATTTTTTTTTTTTTTTTAAGTTACTTAATTGGTAAATTCAGTGGAAAATGAAGCTAAAAATATTCATTGCATTTGTGTTCATTTGGTAAATGAATCATATGAATAAGATTGTTTTAACCTCTTAACCCCCACCTTAACCGAGTATGTTTTCTCCAGTTCTGCATTACCCAAATCTAAATGTTACACTTGACTGGAGCAGCGGCGGCCCCAGACATTTGTCCCGGGGGTGCTTAGGGGATGCTGAGGTCTTTCTTGGGGGGGCTCACAAAACATGACATTTTTGAGGCGATTAGACAACATAACACACATTATAAACGCGCGTGCACACGCACATGTGTAATTTTCTGTTA
This sequence comes from Neogobius melanostomus, assembly GCA_007210695.1. NCBI lineage: Eukaryota > Metazoa > Chordata > Actinopteri > Gobiiformes > Gobiidae > Neogobius > Neogobius melanostomus. Next base: position 385,230 of record VHKM01000291.1, on the reverse strand, counting down.
CAACTGCATCTGAGTGAAGGAACAGCAGTGTTTGGGCTGCAAAGGCCTCGTGAGCGGTGAAGGTGCTGTGTGGAGGAGGAGGACGCTCTGGACCTGCCTTTAACTCCAGCGAGGAGCCTCCGTGAGACGGTTTTATGTCGACCCCGGGAGGACGTGAGGCCAGAGGAGCAGGTCCTCATGAATGTGTGGCTCTGCTCTCACGTCGTAATCTCCCCTCACGCTCTGCATCCTAGAGCCGCTTCTACCTGAACGCTGTTACACAGTTAATGTTAAAGTTGAGCTGATTATCAGCCGGATGTCCACGACGTGAGAGAAGGCAACACGCTCATGACTTAAGTCAACTTTCCGCTGTTGTGAGTAATTTCCTCGTCCAGACTTTGTCTCTCTGCTGGAGGACTCGCTCTGTTCTTGTGCTTTAGGTTCAGCCGCGCTCACGTCGCTGTATCAAAAGTGCACAATAATAACCTCTGATTTGTGTTCAGAGCCAGAGGAGCAGAGTCTGACTTTATAACATCAGTCTAACTTCAGCTCATTGATCAAATGTAGTGAACGACTGTAATAATGACCCTGGAGTCAGACTCAGCCCGACTCCTGCTGTGGCCGAGCGTGCGCTCTGACGCACGGCCGCATTAACATCACACTGGGCCTCGGACAAAGCCCCGCCCTTTAGTTAGAATCAAACCTGTCCTACTCACTCCTTTCATGTTAAACGTCCCAGGGATGTTTCTAGAGAAAACTAGTGTTCCTTTGATTTAGGGGCCAAAATCTCAGGGGGGTGCTCAAGCCCCCCCCCTGGCGCCGCCCCTGCTGGAGAGAGGAATAGGCCAGTGTAACGTCTCATTTGAAAGCTAAGACCAACAAAACTGATCTAAGCTAATTATTTCCCTTGCGTTGCCGTGTTGTCGTCACTTTTTTACTTATTATTCATTTGCATTTTTGCCACTTTTTCCATCACTTTTTGCACTTTTATGTCATTTTCGTCTCATTTCTTTGACGCTTTTGTTCAAGAAGCTTTTAGTTTGAAGTCCTGACAAACTGGAGGAAATGTGCTCAGTTCAGGTGAGGGTTAAGAGGTTAAGAGCTCATTTGTTTAAAAACTCCGCATTGTGGCTTTATGCAAATGAGCAGAAAGGAGTTTAATGGAAACTAGCTCCGTAACCTCACACTGTGGCTGCTTACGGGCACCGTGCGGACCCCGCTGGTTACCGGTGTGCCAGGGCCTGTACCAGAGCCATAAACAGCAGAGTTCACCGCCACAGAACTGGACTACAGTCGGTAGCGGAGCGGAGCTACACCGTGGACTGGCCAGACTGCTGATAAACTCTGACGGCGCTTCCAGGGTTTATAATTACATTGACTGATCCGCACTCTTACATCACAGATCACTTCTCAGACAAAGTGCGCTGCATTTTCCTCTTTCTATTTTCATGCTGGTGCTAATACAGTTAAACTAAATAAACAGTTGTAACACATTAGATTACATTAAGGACCATGTTGTTCTTTGAACCATTTTAAAACGCTTCATTTTAATCATTTACAGCAGAGAGCGGAAAAGAATGAACAATAAAATAATTGTTTTCTTTAATATCTTTGTTCTAAGTCACAAACCGACTAAAAAGACGATTAAAGTGATAGTCTGGATTTCTAAATGTATTACACATTTTAAGAAATGTACAAAATTGACCTTCTGGCCTTACGTTTTGATATAAAGTAACACAAATATAATAATAAATATTTTTACTTAAGTCCCTCCTTCTCTGATCTCAGCAACTACTCAAGAGTCCCCTCGCCGATGGCGTTAACCAATAAAATGCGAGTAAGACGATGATTGACACTTCATGCGCGCTGTAGGCTCGTGCCCGATAACTGAGCACGCGCAGCCGCAGAGAGTGTTTCTTGTACCTGGATCGACCTGGATCCGCCATTACCCCGAGCGCCGCACAACAACCTGCACACAGACAGAAGCTACGACTGCTTGCCTGCTACTTCTCAAAAGAAATTTAAATGGTTCAAAAGCCCATCTAGCAGAAAGACTAATGCAAGATAGATGTGGAGTTTATATCGGAGAGTCGTTCAACAGATGGACGGAGCTTCGTGAGCTCAACTGCAGAACGGATGAAGAGTTGGCAACGTTTCTTATGTACAGGTAAATGCATGACACTTTGAAGTATTCATGGCGACAATTTGTTGAATTTAGTGCGTCCGTCGTGATTAGGCTTTTTGCAAATTCTAAGCGCTAATACGCTAGCTAACTATGAACTGTTTGCATCGCGTTATAAAGCTATACTGTAAACTACTGTAAACAATGACACTGGTCACCACGGATGTTTTTCACAACGTTACACGCACGTGTCTTGACTATGTATATTTCTGTGCATACTGGCATTACATCAAATGTAGCATTGAGATTTGGAGACGTGCAGACATGCAGTAGGTCTAATGCCAAACTCTAAATGTAGTGCTAACATCTGAAGTTTATTGTATGATAAATGATTGAAGGCCAGCGGGCTACATTTGTGTTTTGAAGGAAATGCGATTAAAAATATAGCTTACTCTGTAAGAATTTTTAATTAGAAATGAACAATGTTGTTACATTTTGTGTAAATATGTATAACTATGTTTCCAGTTACCAAACCGGATCAGGGGCTACAACATCTACTCCTATATATAAAAAACAACTATTTCCTGCTGTGCCAACACTATCGAGCATCCACGGGGACTTATCTGAGAGGTAAGAATGTTTTTTTGTAAATTAGATTAGCACTCAACACCACAGTAAAGGGCAGACAAAAAATGTTATTGAAATTCAAAGCCCCATACCCCCAACAATGTGTGAACTGTAGTGGATTGAAGATAATAGTCTAATGAAATGGCATGCACAGCCTTACTGATGCTAGCCATGGAAAAACCCAAACACCACAAAACCACAATCAATTGGTTTAGGAAATTATTCATAAACTGCTATTCTCTTGTATTTGTAGAGATACCAATTTTGAACAGGGACTGAACGTCTTGGAGCAAGAGGAAGCCCTTTCTTCAAGAACTGCAGAGTAAGTAAAACATGTTTATTATCTGTGTAGTTGTCACACTGGTCATTGACAATGAAATTAAAATAATGTTGTTTTTTGTTTAGTTTACCATCAGTTGGTTTTCCTGAGGAGGAGTACAACCACACTGTGAGGATTTGAGCTTGTGTTTACAAAAACAAGTTTAAACCAAAACTTGTGTACATAATGCTAATTAATAATGCTAATGTTTACACACTGTGTTCACAGGACAGGGGCCTCTCTGAGAAGGAAAACAGACCTGAATGACCTTCAGTACATCAGTGAGCAGGACACAGGGAGAGGTCCACATTACAGAAGTGTTTACTGATGCCCACTCACAGATTTCTGCTCTTTTCAGTATGTGTCATCGTATTTATGTTATGAAACTTGTAATTGGACACATCTAAAGCAATTATAGTTTTAATTTTTGAATGTATAAACCTGACACAGGAAATGGGATATACAAAGACAGTGGTGTGGCGCACACATGATATGTAGCATGGGTCTAAGAACTTGGGCAAAAAGCTACATGCAGTAAGTAAAATTGTGAGCTTTGTAAAAGATGCTTATTGTGCATTTATACTGTACATGTATTTGATTTTTGTTTCTTTTCTGGGTAGACTGGCCAGCAACACGGATGTTTCACAACTACAGTGGAACAAAGACGGGAGAAAGAGTGGAGAGTGAAAGGTTCAACGGCGCAATACTCTCAGGGAGGTAATTCTAAAAGAACGTTGGTTCAAAGAACTACCGAAGTATCTGAAGTTTAGGTATTGCATAAAAAAAAGAAAATTATAGAAGCTCCAAATTATGCAAACATTTTTGTAGATCAACTGCATGGCTGGAGGCATTGCACAGTCATCTTATGTACGCCAGCAAAAGACTCAGTTATGACCCAGCCATTATGGATATAAGAATGTAACTTGCAGCCCTCACCATGTATACTGACCTGCAAAAAGGATGCTGATGGGTGTATAATTGTATACAGTATGTACACATTTTGTAAACTATGTATCTTCATTGCTTTTCTATTATTTACTTTTTTAGCATTATTTTGTCTCTCTTTCAGATACATTTTTACAGTATTCAATAATAAGTCTACGTGCTGCAGGATTTATACAGTGAAGGTTGAGAAGGACTATTCATATATTCCAGAGCTCCAGACAATGATTGTTGCTGCACGGTTGAACAGCAAAAAAGGACTCCCACGCCCTGCAATACTGAGATCCTCAGACAACTGGGTTTGCTTTTAGCTGTCCCTGCCCCAACAACCCAGGAGTTACTCCAACACACCCAAGGAGATGGTATGGACTCATTTATTATCACAATATGGAATACAGAAATTGCATACATCCATGATACATTCTTTATCCTTGGCTTTTTTACAGGTCAACGATTGCCACAGAAATATCAAGAATTTGTCATTTTAATTGTAAATAAAGTTTTTTTTTTTTTTTTTTTTTTTTTTTTTTTTTAATAATTTTTATTGGCATACAGGACAAGAACATTCATACAACACACAGACAAAGGAGAAACACATGGGGTCACAAATAACAAAAGGTAGATGGAACAGGATGTACAAACAATTGAGTGTTTTGTGTGTGAAATACTGGTGTGGGTGAAGTGAATGTGTGCGTGGATGTATTATGAAACAAAATCATAAGATGTTGAAGGAAAAATAATAATAAATAAATGAAGAATATTATAAATATGAAAAATTATTAGGGTCAAGTTTGTGAGGGGGGCAATAATTGCATTATTATCCTTCCTATGTACATTTTAGATCCAGCAAGCCTCACCCCTTCCATCCGCCTCTGTGTCCTACCTCCTATCTTTTTGAGTGTTTATTATTTTCCTTTCTTTTTTTTTTTTTCTTTCTTTCTTTCCTTTCCCCCCTTTCTTCGTAAGCCTATTCTTGTGTGGTGCATTAAAAACATTGTTGCATGTGGTGCATTAAAAACCCACAGAGTTACAAGATGCTACAATGGAATTGATCAGGCCACTGGATTATGTAGTATTTGTTCCTTTTCATTACGTTAATAACGTCATGTGTATAACTAATCTTATTTGTTGTTGGGATTCTTCGTTTTGTTTAATTTTATTAAGATGTATTGCACCCCTCTAAAGTTTTTGTTGAAAAATAGTTGACCATTGTTTGTTTATATCTGTAAACAAATTTTTTCCTGACAAGTTATGAGATGCTATTTCTGTGCAAGAGCTTTTTTTAAGCAATGTGTTAGTTGTGCTTTGAAATTACAAGACTTTATTATATTGCATTCTTTATTCTCATAAAACAAACCAAAGTGACTTCAATTGAAATGTAAATTACAATCGATGTGGTATAAATCCAATGTAGTGCCCATCAGGATCAGAAAATGTGTCTGAATTAGTCTCCACGTGTGGCATTTTAGATATGAAGTTCTCTAGAGGTGGGCATTTCCCGGCAGTGGGCACATCTGCACCGGGGGGCTGATTTTCAGTGGGTGAGTGTCTTCCAGGAGGTGCAGTGTGAGAGGTGATGTCAAACAGAACACCAGGGTCTTTGTCCTCCACCCTGAATAACACGTCTTGATCTCCAGAGTCATATTCTGTATGTGTCCTACTCCCTATACAAAGAGAAAGTGTTGTTTTGTTAGTTTATTACAATTGATGTAAATGGTTATGCAGATGTCTGAAGGGACTTACACGTTCGAAGTGTAGCCTCTGCATTCTTAGATCATGAACACGGGCTGAATCCTCTTCACTAAAGTCTAAGCTGGGTCTCCAGCTGCCTCTGGCCACAGATGCTTTTGGAGATCGTTTGCTTGATGCTGCAGGTGGGGTTTATTTATCATCGGAGTCTCTCACAGAGTTTTGAAGACAAAGAAAGATAACAAATAATTAGAAAAAACAAAACATAAGCAATAAGGCCCAAATCCAAAGTGGTTTAAAACACAAAGATGACAGACAGGACCGGACAGTAAATCGTACGCTAACTTTGTAACTGTTAGCATCATAAAAGTAAACCATGTTGCATGCTAAACTATGTCAAAACTACATGTTCACTGGATATGCCCGTTTAATTAAAATTTTAGTACAGAGTTAGCTGCATAAACGTGTTATCCCCAAAAACACAAAGATTTTGTACCATAAATGCATCGTTACCTCGGATAACTCCATTGTTGACACTGTCACCGTAATGTCTCCTCCTCGTCACTTCTTGGCCCATTGAACCTCGCGCGTGCACGGGAAAACAGGCGTGGCTTCCAAGACAAATCAGGAAGGGAGGGGGAGGGAGCTTGGGCCGTTTTTTTCAAAAAGAGTCCCCCTCTCTCTCTCTCTCTTTCTGACAACATCCAGACTATCACTTTAAACAAAAGACTTTTTCACACTTTATAAACAATAAATGAATAAATGATGCTCAGTGACGTCGCCACAAAACGCTCCAAACTTCAGCAAAAGTTTATTCTCATAATACGAAGCCGATATTATGGTTTTATTCTTTCCTCTCATAGTGGAGAGTGGGCTCAGTTAAACCACATGTTACATTTGGGGAAATGTGACATTTTTATTTGATTGAATTATGTCATTTAAACTTGACACTAAAATAAAAAGATAAACTGGCCATAAAATAACCCACTTTCTTCAATTACAAGTGTGTTTTTCCACTGCTCAAAGCACATTTGGGAAATTATTTTCTTCATAAAACTCAGACCTTTTTGCTCCATCTTTATTCTATAAAACTAGGCTCTGTTTTTGGTGAAAATTAAACTTGATTCTTGTGAAATTATGATTTTTTTTTCCCTCATAAAATTACAGCTTTTTTTACTTTGAGATTGTTCGACTTCATTTTGATTCTGTTTTAAATGTTGCACAAAACCACATCATTGAACGACATTTGGATAAATTAGAAACAGAGATTTACCTGAAGAGAAGAGAAGGAGCAACAGCAGAACTGGAAGATCCATGTCCACGAGAACCGACCGAACCAAACCAGGTCTGAACTAAGACTAAACTGGCTCTGTCGTTTTGTCGTGTTAGAGTCTTATCTGACGTTGTTTCCTGTGTGACATTTGAGTCTAATCTGATGGAAACTTTGCAAAATTGATAACATCAAACATTACCTGGAACTGGTGCTGCTGTTTATCTCACATTAAGATGCATCTTAAAGTTTCCACTTGAGTTTTATTCATGTTCAAATATCAGTAATGAATGTAAGTGCTGAAAAGGGGCTTGAATGAACGGCTCTAGAGCTGCTGGTTCTGTAGCATTTTGGGGAAGTCGCTGGGACGCAGTAACACAGTCATTTTGAACGTCTTTAAAGATCCTGAGGATTATGGAACAAAAAAGTCAATTCCAAATGTGTCAGTGCGTCCCACCTCAGCAGCGATGGCGAGAGGCCCTGCTTATGCAGCTCAACAACCACAATATGATCCAAACCTTTGATCAGGACGTCAGGACAGAGAGAAAACCTGACAGGAAATGACTCTGAATCCACATTTTAACACAGATTTGGCCTTTTAAAGGCATGTGCTCCTAAACCTTTGATCAGCTGCAAAAACAGACTATTTCACTTTATGTGTTGTTTTCAGTAAAAGGTTCACTCAAAAAACAAAAAAAAGAAAATGCAAAATGTGAATCTTTGCAATTTTTAAACTGGTTTGATCAGGACTGTGTGTCACAAAATAAAACACACATTTTCAGATTTCGTGGCTGAAAATATTGGACATTTGTGTTATTTTTTGGCATAAAAGGCAGTTTATTTTTTAAAGAAAACATAAAATGACAGAAAACTTGCAATACATTTCTTCTCATATTTGTGCCAGTCTCTACATTAAAGGTTTTAAATTGATGTCTCTACATTTAAAAACTTCCCCTGCAGCGTCTGGCCTTAAAGGGACAGGCCACTGTTATTCCAAACTGAGATCTGTTCTTACCTGAGCGTAGACGAGTTGATGCGTACCTGTCTGGTCTTTGTGCATGCGCTCAGTCACGCAAAACAACCAAAGATGTTGTTAGCATTTGGCCTCTCCCAGGGGTGAAAGTAAGCCGGTATGGTCCGGTACTGCGTTCCATTAAAAGATACGCCGTACCAGGAAGTAGAAGAGGTGCGCTCTCTCACCTTACGCACAAAACACTATCTGCCAATAATATTACAGCGTGAGCTCAAACACGTTGAAGTTCAGCCACTTAAATGCAATATAGAGACTCTGCAGACTGGACCTCATCTGCTCTGTCCCAGAACTTTCTGCACACACGGTAACGGCGCAGTTTTGCCAGTTTGGCTGCGGCCCCCGTGCGTCTTTACGCATCACAGAACAGAGCCGTCAGTGCCACGGCTCACATGCACTCCTCCACCTAAAGCTGTCACATTAGAATGAGAGTCCCCTTATACGGGCTCTTTTGGCTTTTCTGGTTTTCCTTCGCGGGACACTTTCACCACAGCGTGAAGACTCTGTTTACCTGCGAAAAAGGAGGAGCAAACAAATCCACGCTGGGTCCGCCTCCTCTCCCTCTCAAATCTCTCTGCAGTTGTGGAACGCGTCACAAATGTCCTGTTTATCCATGTCTTGGAAATGTTAAATCCTTTACCAAAACAACGGTAAATATTTCTAAAGTTCCCAGTTTGTCAAGTAGCATAATAAGAACTGAGCGCTTCCTGTTGGCCTTACAAAATAAAAGCAAAAGCCTTTATTGTGAAAGGCGTGACATAACCGAGGATCTAAAGATAGATGTAATTACTCCCCTATCTCCGTTTTGATTTTCTTTCAAAGTCGTTTTGGATATTTGTTACTAGTCCACAGATGACACGTGTGAAAGTAAAGTTGTGGGAATTTAATGAAGAACAAATGCATATGTTTATGCCGTTGAAACAGATCTGGTTATGGAAACACTACTATATTCAGTGTTGGTAGTAACTGAATACATGTATTTAGAATATTTAAAATACTCATTTTGTGCAACTGTATTCAGGTACAGTTACTGAATACAGTAATATTAAAGGAATACATCAAAGTACTCGTTCATTAAATTTCAGTTTCATAACATAAGAAGACAAAAAGGGTCAAAATTGCCGGGGAAAAGTTTAGCTCTGTCCTTTTGGGCTGTGGGAATTTGCAAAGTGTTTTTTTTGCATTCCACATTAGTGGTAAATAAGTTGGTAACAGGCATGTAACAATAGCCTAAACATCTTCTTAATCATCACATTAACATTATGAAAATCAACGTGAGTGTAATCTAAGTGTTCAGAATACAGTACTCTGTTTGGACTAAGCAGTGGAATACGTTACTAAAGTATTCTCCCTAAACTGGCTGTATTATTTATGTATTTATTTATTTCTATATATATATATATATATATATATATATATATATATATATATGACATAGTACCGGCAAGAAAAAAAGCTACTTTCACCCCTGACTAAGATAAGAATGAACATTGTTTCATGATTCTTTGCTTGTTAGCATTGAGGCTCCTTTCCCTAACTACTTCCTAACTGACAGCCCAATTCGGACGCTTCTTATCATGGTGGACGCTGACGCACATCCGGTTTGGCGTAAGACCTCTTACCAATCTGCTTGTTTCGGAAGGGGCCCCAGTCCTTGATTTTTGAGACGTTTAAATCAATATTCCTGTCGCACCATTAGCCAAACTCTGTCAGCGCAGGGCCATGGTTAGACTTTCTCTACATGGATCTAGATGCATGTTTTGTTTTGTCTGAACATGCTGAACACAATCTAAGAACTGTTTGGTCAATATTATAAAGTATAACAACAAAAGTTTCTCTAAAATATCATCTTGGATACTATTCTCCAGGGTGAACTCTTCCTAAGTCACATTTCACAAGTGTCTTTGAAGCGTACTGTCCGTAGCTCTTCGACGTTCTTCTTGTGTAAAAGGAGCTCGCCTGTTTTAGAATGACAGGATAAACAGGGCTGTGCAGTTAAACATGATGATTGAAAATGATGAAAAAAATAACACTGAATTATCAAGAAAAACTATGAGTTTTGCGATGACTAGGCCTATGAGCCTAGTCATTGTCCTGAGGCCCACACAACTTTGGACAGTCTCAGATGGAAAATATTGACATATTTATCAGACATTGTTCACAAACATTTGCTTTCTCAACAGCCTGCTTTATCGAAGTCTAGAAAACATTGTCAAAGCTTACCATTTTTAAAAGAGGTGGAGACGCCATTTTTCCTTTATCTTTACGAGATACAGTGTTTCCGGGTAATTAACCTCTTAACCCCCTCCTGAACCGAGCACATTTTCTGCAGTTTGGCTTTACTCAAATCTAAACAAAGTGCAAAGAGATGCAAAAGGGACAAAAACGTGACAAAAAACACAACAACGACAACACGGCAACGACGCAAGGAAAAAGATTTGATTAGAGGAGTTTTATAGGTCTTAGCTTTAAATGAGGCATTACACTGGCCTATAGGCTCTAACCTTTTAGATTTGGGTAAAGCTGAACTAGAGAAATGCACTCGGTTAAGGCAGGGGTTAAGAGGTTAAACACTTTGCAGGGGGTCTTTGGAATGGCCTCAGATTTTCATTATTACTTTCAAAGAAAAGTTATTTCTAAAGATGTTTTTCAGTTCAAGCTTTGACTGTTATTATTTAGCTTTGTTTTGAAAATGTTGGCAGGATCCTCGAGTTATAGAGTTTAAATAATGCTTCAAGGGGTACGACATAAGTTTGGGAAGCACTGCTGTAATAAACAACATCATTCCTGCTGTTAAAGGCACTGTACTGGATTATTTCTGCATGGCACCTTTACTTTCCATCACAGTGGTCTCTAGGACGCTCCAGGATCAATGGTTTTGTAGGTTTTCTGGTGAGAGCCTCCGTTAGCAGAGAAAACCTTCCAAAGTAAAGGCACCATGTTGGCCACTCATACAGCCACTGGGTCACTCCAAGGTCAAATACACACACATATCAACTTTATTTTTCACATAAAAAGTTGCATAGTGCACCTTTAAGAACAAATCAACTGTGCAAGAAAATGAGAAAATGAGAAAATGGCCTTGAAATGACAATTTCCAAATATATCTGTGAGAAACTGAATCAGTGAATAATTAAACATGTTTTTTTGTGAAGATTAGAGATTTTTTTTTGTTTCCAGGTGAAATACGTGTATTATGTTAAAAGTATGGCAAATGTAGCCAAATATAATCACTAAAGGCCTGTGCTACTGTTTAATTTAGAAATATAAAACGCTAAACTTAATTTACACCCGACAGGAGCTCAGTCAGTATTTAGGAAAAAAAGTCATGAAATGAGCAGATTTTGTTTACAAAAACATAGACAAATGAGTAATGTTTCCTGTTAGTTTACGTTGCACTTGGTTCAAAAGGACAATTGCAAAATGGCCGCCAGAGTTAGCCATTTCGTCCAATGTGTTGCTATGGCAACGTCCTATCTAGAGTTTTATTAAAGACCTTTGATTGGGACGTTACAAATATGTTCAGAAAGTGGCTTCCTCTGTAAAAAAAAAAATCAGCTGTAGGGTCTTTAAGTAATCTTATTTTTTTCATCTTTATTTTTTGTGTTTCTTTTTGGGAATGATAACATTATTATGTTTTATTATGCTCAAAGTCGACTGACAAAGGATCAGAGACTGAAAGAGCACATGCGATATATTAATAGCTGTGTATCTGCTGTAGTGTTTCTGCTGTGCCACAAGGGGGCGCTATGGCCATGTGGGACTGTGACATGGCAGGACCGTCCTTTATGCTGATTTCTTTATGCTTTGGCTAGAATTCCATTTGAACGAAAGACACATAAAATGAAAAATGAAACAAGATTTCAGGCAAAGAGAAAAGTGAATGTCATAGACTCTGCACAGGTGCGATCGCTGCGTCCTCATCGTCAGATCAGCTTTTATTTATGGTTTGGTTTTCCTTTGATTTCCATTGTAGATTCTTATTTGTAAATGAACTCATATGGAATTATGTTTTATACAAGAAAAATAGATTCTTCTTTTGTATGAAGAAGAGGGCGAGTGAGCGCTACGGTGGGTTCGGGATGTAATCCAGTCAGGTGCTCTTCAAAACGCTCATTTTGAGGAGGACAGAGGAGGTCTTCATCAGGGCAGACAGTCTGGGGGGACGGTGGTGCAGGTGGTAGTGGATCGTCTCATGATTGGGTCAAATCCCAGCTCCCGCAGGTGCCCACTGTCGCTGTGTCCTTGGGCAAGACACTTCACCCCACTTGCCTCCAGTGTCTGCGTACACTGGTGTATGAATGAGAGAGTGAATGGGTGACTGGTTCGTTGCTGTAACGCACTTTGGCCTGATAAAGGTAGAAAAGTGCTATATACAAGTTGAGTCCATTTACCATGACGACCCTGTGTTTCGTTGTATTTTGTAAAATGACAATAAAATGTAAAGGATATTTCTAAGTTGGTTTTGTATGAAGGTTAATTTGTGTTTTATTATCAAAATGTTTTTTATACACTGAAATGTATGTAACTGAATTTTTTGCATCTGTATTTCACCAACCATATTGAAAAAAAATTCAGTGTATTTTTTTTGCTGCTAAAAAAAAGTTCTGAGAAAAAAAATACACTGAATTTTTTTCAATATGATTGGTGAAACAGATGCAATAAATTCAGTTACATAAATTCAGTGTATAAAAAACACAAATTAACCTTCAGAGTTGTGCCTCAGATTCTCCTCAAAATTAAAGATTCTTCTTTTGCTTTGATGATTTTGAGATTTTCTCCATGAGCTTCATATTGACAACAAGTTAAACAATGCGAGGAAAAAAAGATCTGTTGAGATGAGTTTTGAGGCGTCACACTGGCCTTTTAGATTTGGGTAAAGCCAAACTGGAGAGAATGTGCTCGGTTCAGGCGGTTTCTGACTTTATGACAGTCATTGCGAACAGGCCAAGAATGAAGAGAATTGAAAATATAAAGCCTCCATTACGCCTTCATTCAATGAGAATCACACAATGGAAAAAAGAGAAAAGCAGAGAAAAGAAAAGCCGATACATAATAAGTGTTTCCAAATGTTCGGTACTGTATGTAAATCATTGAAAAAATAAATCTTTAGGTCATCCATCCATCCATCCATTTTCTTCCACTTGTCCGTTGCCGGGTCGTGGGGGCAGCCGCCGGAACTGCCCAAATCACATTGCACCAGCCCCCCATGGCTCCTTCTGCAGGTGGTGGGTCCACGGAAGGACGGCCTCACGGTTCAAACCGGGCCTGTTGGTCTCTCCTAGGGGCTACCAGTGTAGGCAGACACTGGAGGCAATGTGGGTGAAGTGCCTTGCCCAAGGACACAATGACAATGTGCACCGTCAGGAGGCGGGATTCGAACCCACGACCTTCCGATCATGAGACGACCCGCTCTACCATCTGCGCCACTGTCGCCCCATTTAGGTCATCTCTTATTTAAATCCATTGTTTTTCAATCTTTGGACGGTATTGTGATTCCCTCAGTGCAATACGATCTTCAGGTCCACTTGAGAGTTTTTATCAAATGTCCAAAGTTCTCTCCGAAAACAAGATGCTCCTTGAAAGTCAACCCCTCTTCCATTAGATCCACTCTTCTGTTCATCGAAACGTAAAGACACCAAGACGGGGAAAAAAAGGTAAATAAGGATAATTGTAAAATATTGAAAATCTCAGCCACCCAAACTCAAAAATGTGAAGCTGTTATACTTCAGTGTCATGTCATCATGAACATCCTGCTGCGGCATCCTGTTCATGACTGCTCTAAAACCACAGACGTTTCTCTTCGATTGAGGCGTCTGTAACTGTGTCGAAATGTGTCAGCTATACACTGTGATCCAAATTATTATGGAAATCATATTTTTCCAATATTTTTTAAATTATCAACTCAAATGACAGTCAGCGTAATGTTCAAGTCTTTAACTGTTAATAATGAATGTGGTTGAACAAACCTGCCAGTGATAACAATATTTTATTCAAAATAAATATAGTAAAAAACTCAAATTCTACTGTTCCAAATTATTATGCAACTCATTGTTTCAATACATTTTAAAGCTTGCAATTAACCGAAAATGATCATTTGTTGAATTTGTAGCATTAGGAAGTCATATTTACTGAAATCAAAAGCTACTTCAATCAAAACCATCTTAACAGGTTAAGTTATATTTTAACATAGGAGACCTTCTTTGATAGCAGCTTCAAAATTCTTAAATCCATTAAACTTGTGAGTTATTGGAGAATGTCTGCTTGGATTTCTTTGCAGGATGAAAGAATAGCCTCACAGAGCTGCTGTTTGGATGAAAACTGTCTCCCACCCTCATAGATGTTTTGCTTGAGGCTCCAAAGGTTCTCAATAGGGTTGAGGTCAGGGGAGGACGGGGTCCACATCATTAGTTTCTCTCCTTTTTTGCCCATAGCAGCCAATGATGCAGAGGTATTCTTTACATGGTGCGTTGTCATGCATGAAGATGATTTTGTTCAGGATATCACGGCTCTTCTTTTTGTACCTTAGAAGAAAGTGGTCAGTCAGAAACTCCATATACTTTTCAGAGGTCATTTCACACTTTCAGGGATCCTAAAGGGGCCAACCAGCTCTTTCTCCATGATTCCAAGCCAAAACATGACTCCACCCCTCCTTGCTGATGTCACAGCCTTGTTGGGACATGGTGGCCATTCAACCAACCACCCACTACTCCATCCATCTGACCATCCAGGGTTACACGGCACTCATCAGTGAACAAAACTGTTTGAAAATGAGTCTTCATGTGTTTCTGAGCAACTGCAGCCGTTGTTGCTCGTGAGCTTCTGACACGGGCACGAGCGGACTAGTTTTAAGTTGCTTTTAGTGTGTTTTTATTGTGCATGGTTTTAGACTGATTTAAAGGTGCGTACACACCAAACGCCACCACACCTTCAACTTGCATGTTAACCCATATGTACATGTGCTTCGACGCGCTTCGAAATGTATGCAAAGCCGTGAGGATGAGGATAAACGCGCGTCAAAGCCAGGGAGAACAGCACAGTACACGAGCAGGGATGCCGCGCCCACTGCTTCATGCACTCAAGTAATCCAATCTACACGTGTGTCCATTTACGCCGTATTAACCAATCAGGGACTGGGCTCAAATAGTGAGCACAAGCGTCACCTGTTACCTGCAGCATGGAGGACAAGTTGATCATCACGGTTTGTATGACAGTTGTATGACACGCCTCCTAATTATGACGCTTGCAAAACTTCACGTGCCTGCAAACAGGCGTTTCTCGCGAGTGTGAAGCGGCAATGTTTGGCGTCCAACTAGAGGCAGATGGCGCCTGGACACATGTTTGGTCTGTACGCACCTTTGTGCATGTTTTAGCTTATCCACGCTCATTACTCTGCCCCGCCCCTGCTAATTGCCACTACGAGACGCACCTGCATGTGGATTGTGCAGGGGATAAGAGGCAGAGAAGGAAATACAGGAGAAGGGGGGAATACTAGGGAGCTGGTTATTTACAGCTCTATATCTGTAGCAGGAAATTGGGTTGTATGGTGTCATCAAGTGTCATGGAGTTGGATTTTAAGAACAGTATATTTGTATGGTCCCTATACCACACTTTATGAACAATTCTGATGGCCTTCTTTTGAAGTCTATATAAATCCAGCAAATGACTATTGTAGGTATTTCCCCAGACCTCTGAGCAGTAGTTTATGTACCGTAGGATTAAGGAACAGTACAGGGTGAAGAGAGCCTTTTGGTCCGAAAAATATCTACACTTGCCCATTATGGCCACATTTTTTGCCACTTTACCACAAATGTTTATTTGTTGTCTCCAGCTAACCTTATGATTGAAGATCACACCCAGAAATGTATATTCCTTGACTTGTTCGATTTGAACATTGTCAATATTGATTTGAATCTGAATGTCACTATTCCGTTTGCCAAATAAAATCATTTTTGTTTCAGCGATAGTTTATTTATGTTAAACCATTCTTTGAGTTTGTATATTTCTGTTGTGACCTCGGATATGAGCAGTTGTAGGTCTTTGCTAGAGCCTAGTATAGTTGTGTCATCAGCAAATAATATACATTTTAGCTTTGTTGAGACTTCACACAAATCATTGATGTAGAGCAGAAACAATTTAGGTCCTAAAATTGACCCCTGGAGGACCCCACATATCATATTCATCCATACTGATACATGTTCATCAATTTGTACATACTGTTTTCTTTCAGTCAAGTCTGACTTCAACCAATTGTTTGCAATCCTTCTAATCACATTATTATTTAGTTTGTTTAAGAGTATTTCATGATCTATAGTGTCAAAAGCTTTCTGGAGGTCCATGAATATACCCAAACAGTACAAATTATTGTCAATATTGTGGTGACTTCTTCGCTTAGATTGATTAGATCATGTGTAGTTGACCTACTGTTTCTGAACCCATACTGACAGTCACTAAGTAAATTATGTTTATTCACAAAGCTGTCCAGGCGGGCAGCAAAACGTTTTTTTTCCAGAATCTTAGATAGTTGAGGAAGTATAGAGATTGGTCTATAATTTGTAAACTGATGATTAGCCCTACTTTTATAAATTGGAACGACCTTAGTTTATTTTTTTTATTTGTTTATTTGAGCAGTTGTTCTGCTCAAAAGGACCTTGGCAATCTTCATGAGTTCACGGAATTCACTAGTTGAAAAGAGGAGATTGCATATTTGTGTTAAAGGCATTGATATATTCTGTATTGTTTTTTTAATCATGTTCATGTCAAAGTCATTCCAATCAATGGATTTTTTTATTCTTGAAAGCTTTAACTATTTTAATTATTTCATTTTCATTTGTTGCCGTAAGAAAAAAGGAATGTACATTCACATTTTTGTGTTGAGAGACATCACTGTTTGTTTTGGCTATTTTTGATGCCAGTTGAGGCTTGGATTCAGTTAACTCCGCCCCCTCTCTCAGCTCATGCAACTTTACCATAGTAGGAAAATATAAATATCACAGCAAAAAGTGAAGTTACTTCATGATGCAGTTATAAGGAGCTGACATGTGCAACACAGCTTCATAAATGGCTAACACACACGCTAACACGCATTTTGATTGAGTCACCGATCTGGCCCATCGTTGTTTCCTTTATTCTCAAAGACGGCATGTACGTCACAGTCACTGACAACGGACAGCACCATTTTAGCTTGGTGTCCCGTTGCCTGACATAGCAATGGATAAATCAAGAATTACCCTACATTTGGCATGGAAAACAACATGACAAATGGCCGAAATCAGGTATGACATTGTGCAGTCTGACATAGCAACACGTAGCAACCATTTAAGCACAACAGAAAGCAACAGGCCACAGCAGCGTCGCTTGTAACTTCATGTTTTGAGAGGAATTTCCAGCGATAAAAACGAGAGAAATTACCGTATTACCTCCTGAGCGGCAAGGACGGATCAGATAAACATCATGACACCGTTTTCTTTCAGCCACAAGCTAAACTTTTCTAAACACACTGTGCTCTGACAAAGCAAAAGCACTTCACATGTCAAAGATCTTTACACAGCGCGAGCGCTCACTATGTCACTAATAATTTACCAAAACTTTACCAAAAATGTCTAATACAGAGCGAGCACTCACTTTTCCACAAACGTTTGATTTCCTCCTCCAGTGCAGCTGGAGTAAACTTAATAACAACAGTACGTGAGCTCAGGCTCTGGGTCTGCCCTAAAGGTAAATAGCCTATATCGTTCTTGTTGTCACTGCTGTGTTGTGCTTTTCTCTTTGTCTAAAAGCTCTAGTTTCTTATTCAGTCATGTTCAGTCCTGATTTTTAACCGGTGTAGTCTATGTCCTGGTTTAGTCCTCAGACCTACCGACCTAGAAGTTTATTTAGTTATAGGTTTGCTTCGGCTAGTAGCGAAAATTGGCACCGTTTTCCATGCCAGATGTAAGGTTTTTCATGATTGATCCACGGATATGTCAGGCAACTGGGACACCACGCTAAAATGGCGCTGTCCGTTGTCATGGTAATCACGTGACTGTGACGTACACGCCGTCTTCGAGAATGGGACTCGCGTTGGTTATAAAAGTTAGTCCACTTTGATTCTGGCCAAGGTTCACCAAACATCCATCAGTGACGGTCACAGACAAACACTATTTTAGCTGAGAGTCGCTGAATCCCGGAGAGAAATTCCAACTTCTGGTGAGTGACCTCTTCTTTCGGAAGGTTGAATAAAGTTCTGTCCTTGCAGCCAAACACGCTTTTCTCCGTGACATTATCGTTAGGTAAGAAAAAAGAACAAGTGTCCACAGTAGGTTAGAAAGAGCTCCTTCTTCACAACTTAAGGTGCAAACATGACTTCTGATCGGATCCTCCGGGGGTGCGTTTGTTTTCTCTGCAGGGACAGCGCGGACGTGTCAGGCACTTCTTCTTTTTTTTTTTTTTTTTTTTAATCTTACGACAGAAATAATGAAAAAGCTGTTTTACAAATTAAAATCAGGCCATAAGGCATTACATTACAGACGTTGAGCACTTCCGTTCTGCTCTGACGACACAACTGAACAACTCAGTCGTTTACCTGGAGAGGGCGGAGCAGCTGCTCAGAGAGCGGGATTCAGGAGGATTGCAGAGAACTGTGTGAATGAAGCCAAAAAACGCTGAGGGGTGTTTTTCATAACGAAATGGCACGACAACATGGTTAAAAACTCCAAAAAGTCGATTTTGCATTATGTATCAATCCATCCATTTTCTTTCACTTGTCCATTGCCGGTCATGGGGGCTGTTGGAGCTGCCCAAATCACACTGCACCAGCCCCTATGGCTCCTCCTGCAGGTGGTGGGTCCACAGAAGGACGCCCTCATGGTTCTAACCGGGCCTGTTGGTCTCTCATAAGGGGCTTCTGAACCGCTCTTTGTCTGACCTTGTTAAGATTCAAACTTTCAAAATGTGAATTTTTGCCATTTTTATGGTCTTAAACTTTTGATCAGGACTGTGTGTCACAAAATAAAAACGTACATTAAATGTTTTCCACCTTAAAGTGCATATGACACATTAGACTACATTTTCACAAATATGTAGTTAACACAATTACATTCAAGATTCATGTTAAAATTTTCCCTAAATCTGGCAAAAAAAGACCTTTTTATTTTGGAAAAGAAAATCACTTCCGCATTAGCCATGGAGCCCCGGAAGTGACGTAGAACAAAACTGAAAATTGTTAACGGTCACTGAAAGTCATAGAAGTCAATGGGATAATTTGTCCAAATAAACTGCAAACTGTCCCTCTCACACAAACATTTAGCGAACCACAACTATATCACCATAAACCTGGGACAAAATGTGACAGGCTAAGGACCAACGATAAGAACAAATGTTGAGCTCTGATATTTAAAAAGGTCTTGATGCAATGAATGGAGATCAGCGCCGATAACGCAAAGAAGCTAGCAGGCTAAAGCTAACTAGCCCGCCGCTTCAAGCAGATTCATTCAGAATTAGTTTGTTTACGTTCACACCACTTTTATGTTGTGCTTTGCATTAACAGGAGAGCAATTCGCTCACGGTACAGATGTAAAATGACAGTGGCTGATGATAAACTTGGCCTCTACACTGTAGCACACAGTAGCCAAAGCTAACACCAGGAGACGACATCTTCACAGCTTACAAACGCGGAACAAAGGCTCACAAACACAAACCGATCCATCAGATCAAGTCTGCAGAATGAAATCACACGTGGATCTGTACCGTGACCCTGCCATAAACAGCAGGATTTTACTCTGGAAATAAAAACTGTGCTAGCATCGTTAGCATGCGGCCACACGTCTGTAGCATGATATTGACAACCATCGGTCGTAGCCACAATTCTCTCTTTGAACCATCGCCCACTGTAGACAGAGCAGCTCACGATTTTACAAACCCCACTTGTGTCAAGTGACATATAAACATCTTAGACAAAAGTAAATTGCACAGTGAACGCCAGCCCTAAGAAGCTAAGAAGCTAATCACCACAAAGCAGCAGTATCTCATAGCCAACTGTTGATTCACTAAACATGCAGAAAAACAAAAAGTTACAGTACTCACCAAACGCAGACATCGGTCTTCCATTGTGTGAAAGCCTTCAGTCCTCAAAGTATCCCATAAATAATGTCCAAGTTTTGGAAAACATCGGCTCCTTAGCCATTGGGCAGGCCAGCCACTGCACCACACGCAGCTAAAATATCCATCCTGGTATAGATATGGAAAAGCATAATCGTCCCGCGTGCGAAATTAAGTCCTTGTGTGCACAGATAAACTCCTGTTATTCCGCTGTTCCTCCGATGCACGTGTGTCCTGTCAGCATTGTGGCTGTTTTTGTTTTGATGCAGGCGGCGCAAAGTGAAGGAGGAGCTTATTTCCTGCGTGGAACCAACTTCTTATAAATATATTAAAAAGAAACTAAATAAGCTGCATTTCTAAATAAGCAAACTTTTAATGAATGCAAAGAATTGTATAAACATTATAAATAAAACGAGCTACACCTTAGCTGAAGAAAACTTTTGACTTTTTAATCATATTTTCTCCACAAGCTGATATTTTATGGGTGTAAAACTGTGATATTTTCTTTAACACAGGTATTATCCCACCAAATAAAGAAGAATTATAAAAACTTGATAACCTGTCATATGCACTTTAAAGGGAATTTACGGATTCTACTGTTGTCAGGACAAAACATTTAAATCTCATATATCTCCATGGAGACGAGCTGGAGACGTCCCTTTCTAGTAAAGTTACCGTCATAAAATAATCATATTTGACCAGTAGTATCTGTACTTTTACTCAAGTAATGAAACCAAGTACCGTCATTTTTGGACTATTGAGCGCACATGAATATAAGCCTCACCAGTAGATATATCGGCAGCACTGGTCTATAAGCCGCAGCTGTTTCAAACCCATTTGAAGCACCATCAGTCTCTGGTTTACAGGACTATTCTCTTCGTGCACCGTCAAAGATTGTTGTATTTGTGATCAATTTTTTTTACATTTATTTTTCACTAAAAATATAGGGATGAGAGACCACATATCGAATTCAGCATGTACACAGTGAGAGATACACTGAACTATGCAGAATGGTACAGCACAGGTACATACCTTTAAACTCAAAGGCATGCTAGGGAATATCCTTCATTAACAGATCTGTTAGTGTTTTAAACTTTGAACGTTTTGACAGTCCCAAACCATATGCATGAATGTGCCTTGTGTTTGGAGATTGCAAAGTGTAAAAGCTGATTTAAATAGAGAATATAGTTTAGAAACTGTTCTGTGTGTAGTCATTAGAATCGAGTACAGTGGATGAGTAAGTGGACGACTGTTCAATGGGACCCCATAAGTGCACATTGCTGTCCGCAATTGGAGATAGAAAAAAAACCTTGATCCTGGCAGATTGTAGCGTTGCTGTAAGTCTTGGAGTGTTACAAGACCCAAAGAATTGCAAATATCACACAGATTATGCACATCTTTACGAGACCATTGAGGAAAGGAAATAGAGATCTCTCCTATTTTGAGTAAAGGATTATGACAGATTGGCGAGTGAAAGAAACATTTGGCTTGGATATTACAACATTTTCTTATATTATTCCAAACTTTAACAATTTCACCAATAGTTAAGCCATATTTTGTGCAATCATTTGAAGTAATATTTGTGGACACAAAATCTTGGAGTCTGTGAGGGAACACAAGGTTCTCCTCTAAGGGTCTCCAAGAAAAAGTTGAAGATGGATTCAAACAATGACTCAAGGGGCGGAGAACAAATGACCAATGATACTATTTAAAGTTGGGTACGATAACACCACTTCACTTTTAGGTTTTTGTAATAGAGAGAATTTTACTCTGTGTTTTTTATTGCACCAAATCAAATTAACAGCTAATAAATAAAACTTTTCCCAGTATCCTTTAGTAGGTGAAAGAGAGATCATTGAGCTTAAAAAATGAATGTGGGGAAGAATGTTTTTATTATAGAGATGCGTCCATGAAAAGACAGAGGAAGCGAGTCCCATTTTCGTAAATCTGCTTCAACTTCTGCTGCCAGCTGATTATAGTTATGTTTAACTATATCTGAGTTTGAGGCATCTATAGATACTCCTAAGTTTTTAAAGTGGTCTACAACTGGAATATTTGATACTGAGCGTTCTTGACGAGCAGATAAATGAAGTGGAAGTACGGCGGATTTACTCCAATTGACTTTATAGCCTGAGATTAAACTAAAATGGTTGAAAATACCAAGAAGATGGAAAAGTGAATGAGCAACATCCTCCAAATAGAGCAAAACATCATCTGCATAAAGGTATTGAATGAGATGTGTTGGCAACATTAATAGGTTTGTGACTGCTGCCACAAGCTCAAGGCTAATTGCAAATAATAGAGGTGAGAGAGGACATCCCTGACGAGAACCACAGGATACCTGGAATGGTTTAGAGAATGTCTTCCCAGTCACTACCTTGAGATCAAATGAGGGCCAAATCCCATAGGTAAGGGATAATGCACGACGAGTCCAGTTATTTCTGATAATGAACACCTCGGAGTGCATTATCCCGCTTATAACATGGTCCCGTGAACTGAAACTGTTCATTGGGGCCTGTTTGCTTATTTTTTTAAGTCCCTGGGCAGGAGTTATCTCACTTTTTAAGCTGTTTTACCTGAAGCTAGTTCCAGGTCAATTGTTTATCTTTACTATGGAAACAGCTGCAGTGGAGTGATACAGAACGTGATTTAACTGTTATTTAACTGTTGCCGGCCTAGGTGTACATTATCACTTTTTAACAGACACCCTCCAGCCAATCAGAATTGAGTATTCACCCAGACCATGGTATAGATTCCAATACTGACCATATAGAAAGCTCCATTCAAGGCGATCAAACGTCTTCTCAGCGTCTAACGGGAGAATGGCAGCAGAGGATCTTATTTTCTTGGCATTTTCAACAATGTGAAGGAGGTGCTTTGCATTATCAGATGCAAGACATGTTCTAATGAAGCCAGTTTGATCTGTATCAATCAAAAGAGTCATTTGGGATTCTAAGCAAGAGGCCAAAACTTTAGCATATAACTTGATATTGGTATTCAAAAGAGGAGGGCTTAATAAAAGAGTTAAAATCTAAACTGTGCTCTGATGGCTTTGATGTGAGCTCTTTCCCTCTGTTCAGACCAAACCAGGACAAACCCAGAGTTAAACAGGACCCTGTGGATTTACCTGTGTGAGCGCCGCTGTTCTGAGCCCAGGTCCCTGAAAACCACAAACACAGCTTTATTTAAGAGTCTCAGTGTGTAATGTTCCCATTGAAACAGGATATAGGCCTAATATATACAGTCGAAAAAGTATCCGCCTCCCTTTAACTGTTCAACATTTTGCCATATGGACCACACACATAAATATATTGAAATGTTACATGAAAGACGCACACATGGTGTATTTAACTGTAGTTTGAGAGATGTTCAAAGCTTTGGAAATGTTTTTATAACCTAACCCAGCTTTATAGTTCTCAGTAACCTTATCCCGGACCTGTCTGGTGTGTTCTTGGACTTCACGATGCTGTCTGCTCCACAAGAGTCTCTGAACAGACCTCTGAGACCATCACAGAGCAGCTGTATTTGAACTGACAATAGAATAGAATAGAATAGAATAGAATAGAATAGAATAGAATGCTTTATTTGTCATTACACACAAGCAGAATGAAACTTGTTTGGCTCTCAGGTCTCAATAATAAATAGTAAAAATATAAACGCTCGCAGACAAAAACTCTTCATCCGTGTGTCATATACAGAGCTGATTGGGGACAGCTCCAGTCCCACTGTCCGGCTGGCTGCTTTCACCACTCGCTACAGTTCTCTCTTCTCAGCCGCTGTGCAGTTAGCAAACCACACAGTCACACAGTTTGTCAGAATGGACTCAATTGCACATTTGTAGAAGTTCACCAACAGCTTCTGAGGAAGTTTAGCCTGTTTGTGCTTCCTCAAGTAATACATTCTCTGTTGTGCCTTCTTCACTAATGCTGAGGTGTTGTTAGTCCATGTCAACTGGTTAGACAATGTGACTCTGAGAAACTTTAGGCTATCCACTGCTTCCACCTCCTCTCCATCGATGTACAGGGGCTGGAGTGAGATGGTCTTTATCCGCCTAAAATCAACAGTCATCTCCTTGGTCTTAGCGGTGTTAAAGACCAGGTCATTGTCTCTACACCACTGAGTAAGATGCTCCACCTCTAACCTGTAGTGCGATTCATCATTTTTGGAGATGAGGCCAATCAGAGTGGTGTCGTCTGCAAATTTTATTATTGAGTTGGACATGTGGGTAGGAGCACAGTCATGCGTGAAAAGGGTGTACAGCACTGGACTCAGGACACATCCCTGGGGCATACCTGTGCTGAGGACAAGGGTGGAAGAGGTGTCTTTACCCACCCTGACACGCTGAGGTCAGCCTGTCAGGAAATCCATTATCCAAAAACACAGGGATGAGCTGAGCTCCAAAGAGTGGACCTTGGTAACAAGTTTGTGAGGGACCACAGTGTTAAATGCAGAACTGACATCCAAGAATAGCATCCTCACATAATTGTTTGGTTGCTCAAGGTGGGTTAGAGCAGTATGAAGTGCTATTGAGACTGCTTCTTCTGTAGATCTGTTTGCTCGATATGCAAACTGGTGGCTGTCCAGATCTGCCGGAATGATGTTTTTTAAATGTGACAGCACAAGTCTCTCAAAGCACTTCATTACAATTGGTGTGAGGCCACTGGACGAAAGTCATTCAGGGACCCGCCAGCTGTTTTTTTGGGCACAGGTATGATAGTAGTTGATTTAAAGCATGTTGCAACCACTGCTTGTTCCAATGAGACGATTACACACAGGTAGATGCTATTTAGTCATTAGGTGAACATGTGATCATTCAGAGATAATCAGGCAACTTCGGAAGGAAACTGGTTTCACTAAAAGGAAACGGGGGCCGGTACTTTTGCACATCCCACTTTTCACATTTTATTCATTAAAAAAGAATCAAAATCATGTATAAATTTAATTTCAAAAGTATTTTAATTTAATGGAAGATTGTTTTAAACATAGCCTATTTTCCACAGGTTTTTTGATACTTTGTCCTCACTTTTGAGCTCAAGTGTCCTACTTTTCATTCTTATAGAACTGGTCACTCTTTCTGGTTCTCTTTTCACCAAATAAAACTGCTCATTTTTGTCTTTGTCCTCAATGGTAAACAGAATAATATGGAATATCAAAGAAACAATATTTCCAGCACAAGTTTCCTTCATCAGGTAAATACAAATTAAGAAATTAAGAAAAACACACACCTGGCACGATGCACCGATGAGAAAAAATCTCCCTATTTTTCACAACCCAATGTTGGCAAGTCTGCTCCTAACTAAGTTTTTAAGCAGATCATAACCAGGTTTAGTTCCAGCTTAGATAAGGAGACTAATCAGACCAATCAGAGGAGAGAATCCTCCGCTTTGTCGCCTAAACTCTGCAGTTTGCGGAGGGAGTGAGGAGCGGAGAGGGAAGAGGAGGAAGCCCCTCGAGCAGCAGCCAGAGACGTCCTTTATATAAAAGCCTGCATGGATTTGATAAAGTAACAACATCGTTGTGGCGGGGCTCGTATGGCCGATAGTGTTAATAACGGCACAAACAGGTCCTATGTGTGTATAACACCATTTTATTTTACAAAGGACAAACGACGTCCCCAAACATGCGACCCATGTGTACACTACAACAACAAAACAGTAATTACAATATACACAATATTTACAATAATGAGGCAAACCAGGCTCTCATAATTACCTTCCTTGTAGGCAGACCAACACAGACTGGTTCACGAGAGGGGGCGCCCCTCTTTTATACCCCTTGGCCCCTCCCCTCAGCCAATCATCACAAAAACTACTATTTCTCCTTTAAACAGTATCTGACAGTAATACATAATTTATTACACAGATAAAATAAACCTTTAAACTAAACGAGTATGTCCCTGAGCCCTGTAACTGCTACCCAAAACTACTACTATTATTTTAATGAAAAAAGGGTTGGGCGTGTGATGACGTCACACGCCGGCGTCCCGCGTGTGACGCAATATACCCGGAAGTACGCAGGCACTCGGGTTTCCCGTGGGCACACAGACGGACAGAACGGAGTGTGGGGAAATGTTTGTTGTACAACGGAGCTATGGAAGGAAGATGGTTCAGCGACGGCCTAGTGTGCACCCAAGACCCCCGCGATGGATATTTGAAAGATAACGTTTGCTAACGCGGAGCAGACGGAGGGGAACGGGAACCTGCAACAGGTGAGTGTAGATGTATGCGTAGATGTGTGCGTGTGGGCTTAGGTGGGTGGCGGCAGGATCCCGCGGACTTGGACGGGGTCACCCCGTCACAATCGTGTAATAACAACTATAACTGTCCTCAATCATCCAGATACAAGGAAGTGGTGACATACTGCAACTTATGTCACTACCTCCCAATCTAACGTCTGATGGGAAGTAACAGCTTTGGCCCTTGAAGAAGACAATTGGATGATTCTCGAAACGTTGGCGACTATGTAAAATAAATGTGCAGTTAAAGATTATTGTGTAAAATCATGTAATAACTTTTCCTGCACATGTGGCTGACGCTGATTTTAGATGTTTATAATGAGAAAGCCTTACAATAGTACGTGTGTTACATTAAAGTCGTAATAACAATAGTTAATAATTGGTGCGGTGTAATATATTTTCCATCCATCCATTTTCTTCTACTTGTCCGTTGTCGGGTCGTGGGGGCAGCTGTTGGAGCTGCCCAAATCACATTGCACCAGCCCCTATGGCTCCTCCTGCAGGTGGTGGGTCCACAGAAGGACGGCCTCATGGTTCTAACCGGGCCTGTTGGTCTCTCATAAGGGGCTTCTGAACCGCTCTAGGACCTAGGACCTGTTTGCCATGGGAGACCCTACCAGGGGCACGACAACAGAGCTCCCAGGTTAATCGGGCTCAAACCCCTCCACCACGTTAAGGTGGCGGTTCCAGGAAGGGCAATTTATTTTTATTTTATTATTTATTTATTAGGTCAGGACAGTGGACATTAATGAACATACATGGGTCTCATACATGTAAACAAGCCACACCGGATTGTAGCCTTAGGCTAATTTGCATCCGTTGTCCCCCAAAGAGCACTCTCAAACACACTTGCATTCATCCTGGCCTATTGTACATGTTTTTAGTGGTAGGGGAAACCTGAGTACCCGGAGGAAACCTACACAGACACGGGGAGAAAACTCCACACAGAAAGGCCCCGTCCCTGGTGGGAATCGAACCCGGACCTTCTAGCTGTGAAGCACAAGCTCTAACCGCTGTGCTACCGTGCCGCCCATATTCGTCATGATGATGTGATGTGATTGGCCACTTGGCGCTGACTCCTCCTGTTTCACGTAAATCCTCAGAGAAACCCAGAGTTAACGAAACCCACTGATAACTCACTTTGTAGAACCACTGATCCAGAAGCTCCATGTCTGCGTTTGTCGAGTTAGAGGAATTAATCCAAGTTAAGTTCAACCAGCTTCGTAGTATAGCCCTCAGTTGTGTGCAATCAAATTTGGGAAATGTATCTGACGTTGCCGACTACTGACCTCATGCTTCCAAAATCTGACCAAACAATGGACTTTTGGCGCCTGGTAAAGTGCATGCCAATAATAAACTGCTGTTATTTGACACTTTGTCTGCATTTGATGATTAAGCGAAGCCTAATGAGATGAACTTAACTTTGTAACTTGAATCTCATAATTATTGTGATGTTTTTGTAAACACATATGTTTTAGTTCGGACGAAAGGAAAGCTAAAGGGAACATAAATGTTAAAGCCGTAGTGCTATGTTTGGGGAAAATGTGTGTAATGTTTATAAAGCACAATGCAGGATGGAATTTGAAATGAGCCACATGTTTACTTGTAAATAAATATAATAAAAGATAACATTATGTGAAGCATGTTGGCCATATATAAATAAAGAGCTTTTAATGACCTCCTCCTGCAGCTCATATTTATTCTGGAGGGCCTCAGTTTGTAGACTTTTCAAAATAATAAATGTGACTGATGACTTTTCAAAGTTCTGTGGCCTGTCCCTCTTCCATCCACCAGGGGGCAGGCCTTCCCTGAACATAAATCTGCTCAGTTTCTTTCTGTTTAAAGTTTTTTAGAAGAAACTTTATGGCGCAACTGCAGCAATGGCGGCCCCCTGCGTGTTAGCGTGTGCTACCCGCGGCCACTGGGTCAGACACGGCCGTAAACTTCACGGAAACACGAGGTGAAGAGCAGCATTGAAGTGAATCAGACTCGATCAACAGCAGTAATGTAGCGCCCTCTAGTGGTCAGATACACAAACCACAGTAGACTAATGTCACTATAGTAAACACTAAACAAAACTCGCTACAGTAAAGTAATGAGTAATACGACTTATTTACTTTCAAAACTAAGTAATCAGTAAAGTAATTAAGTTCCTTTTTAAAGGAGTAATCAGTAGTCGGATTACTTTTTCAAATAATCTGTGGCATCACTGATGATGAACCTGCAGCAGCTGAATATATAAAATCAAAGCACTTTATGATGAGGCAAATCTTTCTTTATCATATGTAGTGTTGGGTGTAATGACATTACTATTTTTGTAACATATAATGTAACGCGTTACTGCGGCGAACACTGTAATGACATTACAATTACTTTCGAAAATATGATGTCGTTACTTAATTGCAGTGGCGGGCCGTGGGGTTTCAGTCAGGGCCTTCAATAGTAACCTGGGTTCACGCAGTCAAACGCATATAAACTGATCGACAATAGGCGTATGGATAAAACTGCCTTTTTGCGTGGCACTTCTTCCCCAAAGGATGTATCAACAACGCAAACCAAAGCAGCGGTGCCTCCGCCCCCAAACAAAAGCAAAAACCTTCGGGAACACTCGTACTAACACTCGTAATAAAGGGATTATAAACTTACAGTTTGGTGCAATGTGAGATGCTTTTTTAGCGCTCATAGTCCCGTACCTGTTCCCTGCCCGAGTCCCAGCTCAGCTGACGCGAGAAACTCTTCTCCTGTCCGGGGAGCCGAGCGTCTACGTCCCGCTGTTGTTCTCGCTGCTTTGCTCTAGAAGCTCGTCATAATGAAGGGGCGCAAAATATCCGTGATCAGTAAATCCACTTCATTTTGCCTCGTTCTGACATTTCCAAGAGGAATATCGTCTTGCCCCTGCGCGGTTACATTAGTGGTTTTCCCAGGCGAACAAAACGTAGGGGAAGCTACTGAGCTACTGCAGGCCCTGGGGGGCGGACTGTTAATGTACATAGAATTCTGATTGGCTGATAATTCTGTCAGTCATGCTGGCTGTCAATCATGTGTGCGGCCTGACAACACAAGGCCTGCAGAATCTGTTCTGAAGGCCCTGATGAGGAGCAGCTCGCCGGACATGTTTATGGCACTTTTTGAGTAGGAAATTACAGTTACACCTCAACAAAACCAATATAAGCGACTCAACTGTACATTATATAAATAAATTAGAAATTAAATATACTATTGAGACATTTTACACTTTTTTTCTTCATTTGGCCAGGGCCAGCAGAGAAGGCCCTGCTGGCCCTGACGGCACACCGCTGCTTAATTGACTGATAACCTACCGCGGCTCGATTTCCAGAAACCCAATGTAACAACAAAGGCCGAATTAAATACACTTGTGGCATCTTTCGTTCAGGGGCGGCGCCAGGGGGGGGGCTAGGGGGTGCTTGAGCACCCCCTGAGATTGCCAAAGCACCCCCAAAGCACCCCCAAAGATTTTTGCCACTAAATCAATGGAGCACTAGTTTTCTCTAGAAACATCCCTGGGACGTTTAACATGAAAGGAGTGAGTAGGACAGGTTTGATTCTAACTAAAGGGCGGGGCTTTGTCCGAGGCCCAGTGTGATGTTAATGTGGCCGTGCGTCAGAGCGCACGCTCGGCCACAGCAGGAGTCGGGCTGAGTCTGACTCCAGGGTCATTATTACAGTCGTTCACTACATTTGATCAATGAGCTGAAGTTAGACTGATGTTATAAAGTCAGACTCTGCTCCTCTGGCTCTGAACACAAATCAGAGGTTATTATTGTGCACTTTTGATACAGCGACGTGAGCGCGGCTGAACCTAAAGCACAAGAACAGAGCGAGTCCTCCAGCAGAGAGACAAAGTCTGGACGAGGAAATTACTCACAACAGCGGAAAGTTGACTTAAGTCATGAGTGCGTTGCCTTCTCTCACGTCGTGGGCCTCCGTCTGATAATCAGCTCAACTTTAACATTAACTGTGTAACAGCGTTCAGGTAGAAGCGGCTCTAGGATGCAGAGTGTGAGGGGAGATTACGACGTGAGAGCAGAGCCACACATTCATGAGGACCTGCTCCTCTGGCCTCACGTCCTCCCGGGGTCGACATAAAACCGTCTCACGGAGGCTCCTCGCTGGAGTTAAAGGCAGGTCCAGAGCGTCCTCCTCCTCCACACAGCACCTTCACCGCTCACGAGGCCTTTGCAGCTCAAACACTGCTGTTCCTTCACTCAGACGCAGTTGTAACAGAAAATTACACATGTGCGTGTGCACGCGTGTTTATAATGTGTGTTATGTTGTCTAATCGCCCCAAAAATGTCATGTTTTGTGAGCCCCCCCAAGAAAGACCTCAGCACCCCCTAAGCCCCCCGGGACAAATGTCTGGCGCCGCCGCTGCTTTCGTTGTGGAGGATATGCTACCCCTGACCTGTTACATAGCGTAGGGTAACTTGATGTTTGACTTCAAACCTAGAATTTACATGACCCTGAATTTCAGGTATGATGTTTTAGAATAATGCAAAAGTAGTGTAACTAGTAATGTAACTAAGTTACTTTCCAAAAAAAGTAACTAAGTAATGTAAGGGATTACTTTTTTGAGAAGTAATGAGTAATATGTAATGGATTACTTTTTTTGAGTAACTACCCCAACACTGATCATATGTGATGTAAAAGTAGCTCAGTGCTGCCCCCTCTGGTGACGACATAAACAACTCCACGGCAGTAACAGACTCAACAGGATGTGATTTAGTTTTACACTTTTATTTATTCTTCATAACACAAAGCAAATGGAAACATTCACAAAGGGACATATCCTGCAAAATCCACTTTTCTGAGCTTTTTCCCTCAGTATTTCACCACATTCACTTTGTTTTGACAAAGCTGTTAAATTTAGCTGTTTCTTCTTCTACAGCGTCAGCGCTTCGTTCTGTACTTCCTGATTATGTTAATCCAACACTACATGGGTTCAGAGTGTGTTTCTCAGGCTGAGCTGAAGCTGTAAACCAGGCCGTGAAACAAACTGAAGGTTTGTTTTTTCAATAAGTTATTCCTACAGCTGCCAGCAGGAGGAGCTCCAGGCAAAGTCTTCACCAGCTCTTTCTCCTCTGTTTCATTGTTACTATTTCATTCTTACAGACATGATTTAAAATGATCAAACTAATAATGAAGTATATTGTGGTTGTTACTATTACACTATTGCAGTTGTTATTGCCATTGTTATTGTTGTTGCTGTTGTGTTGTTATCATCACTATTTTAACTTTAAACTTTAAATGTAACAGTCTAGGATTAATACCTAACAATCTGTGGATTATTCTTAGAATCCAACTCAATCGATTCAGACAACAGTACTGCTATTGATGCTGATGGTAATATAAAGGAACTAAATTCTTAGAAGTAAAACATGCACATATCTATGTACTCCGCATTCAACATAACCCATAGTATAGGGCAGACATGTGGGGGCCGGCAGCTCGAGGAAACTCTCTTCTGGCAGCAGACTCCTAAAATTTGTCTCTTTTAATGCATAGTATAGGACACTTAACAAATGATGGTCCGGTTGCTCGGGGGCTGCTCCCTCTGGCAGCTGGTCCAGTCACAGAAAAGAAGAAAAGAAAGAAAAGCCCCGAATCCCTTTTAACACATATCATTAAGACCATTCTTGTTATCATGAACATCAAACAGTCTGCGATTACTGTACCTTTCATGAATAAATGTGGAGTATGTTATGTATCATTCAAACACTTTGATACAGAGTAATGTTATATGGGTTGTAATGGTGATGGTGAATAACGGTAATGCCAACATGGTAATGAATTCTTTATGGGAGACAGAAATAATACACTGGTTGTAGCGTGTGAGATACTGTGAATGTTGAGCTGGTATAATGCAGTGTCGCATTTGTTAATATGTAACCAACTCGGTTGATAGTTGTTTTGTAAAATGGTAAGAAATATGCAGTGTTGTTAGTTATTGTTATTGAAGTTTATGAACAGGGGTGGGAGTCAATAAGCTTGTCTTCTTCCCACTCCTTTTCGAGCTGTAATGTAAATTATTTTTTCTTTTTTTCTTTTATTATGTATATATATATTTCTGTTTTTCTTTTCTTCTTTAGCTCGAAATAAAATATTCAAATCAATCAAATCAAAAAAAGCTGGCTGGACCTGTATCTAGCCATTTTGGATCATCGCAACACCCCAACCCAAGGTTTGGACACGAGCCCTGAACAAAGACTCTTAAGCAGGAGAACAAGGACCCTTCTACCGATCAGAGACAGCCTGCTCGAGCCAAAAGTGACTAACAATAGTTCAGGACTCGTAAAGAACAGACGGCGACAATCAAAATACTACAACCAAACTGCAAAGGACATGGACTCTTTGAACCAGGTGATGTTGTGCGAGAGCGGTCTTTTGAAGCAAACACCTTATGGAAAAAGGCTACAGTGAGCACTTCACTTGGTAACAGATCCTATGCAGTGGAGCTGGACACAATGTTCTCAGAAGGAATCGTCGCCATCTGAGAAAAGCTGTGGAAACGTAACTGGACATGTCAGAACAATCCCAAACTGAGACTAGGCTCGACCCAGTGTCCCAAAACACTGAGAGCCCACAAACCACTACTAGGACGGGACGTGTGGTACAGCGTCCTAAACACTTGAATGACTTAGTGTGTACTTAGTTTCAGAGTTAACAAAAAAAAGAGAAATGTGGACTGAAGTTTAAGTAGAATAAAGAACGGCTCTTATGGTTATGTTCTGGAAAATAAGCTAAAGTTGATATTTACATTGTTCAGTAACTAAGGATGCAATATTTTGTTCGTATACCACTGGATGTGAAAAAAGTGAAACAAGTTATGCACTGTAAAGGAAACCTAATGTAATATTTGTTTTGTGTTACATGTCTCTCTTGGTGCAGCACATTTATTTTTCAGGCACAAGCTGTAAAACAGTTACAAATACCATTAACACCGGAGCTTGCTGCCTTTGTTTCTCTCATATCACGTACTGGCAGGACTTCTTCCAAAAAATATTAAACGTCTGGAGTTGAACAATTTTACGATATTCAAATTACTTAAGAAAAACCTTTTTACCAGTTTTGAACTGCCTTATAATCATGTTTTTAATCACTTATTTATTACCTATGAATTGTATTTATCGTGTCTTCTCTTAGGAAACTTTACCTACTGTAATGTGTGACTGTATATTTCCTGACGTAGCACACATACACTAGTAGCTTAGCTGAACACACATAACTGATGTGCTTATGGTAAAAACAAAACACTTAAAAGTTCGTTTGGAATGTCCTTATAACTTAAATTGCCTATAGTACAATCTTTTCAAGTATCTCTGGGCACTTATGTCGCGAACTTAACCTTGTACAGAATTAAAACAGTATTTCGTTTGGTTACCGTTGGACCAACGTCCGCCATCTTAGAAACGTTAACTTGGTCTAACACTCGTTTTTAAACAAATAAAATATACAAAACACTTCCTAGCTTAACTTAACTTACTCTAAAAGGTACAGGAGAAACTCTACTACTGTTTAATGTGCGTTTTACCAACCAGCTTACCTGTAAACAGTTACAAATACTATTAACACCGGAGCTTGCTGCCTTTGTTTCACTCTTATCACGTACTGGCAGGACTTCTTCTACAGCACCAGCTACTGATACCAAACGCACCAAGCGCCCTCTGCTGGTGTTGCCAAGTATTGCATGTTATATTACAACAGTTAAACCTTACCATAGCGAAAAGTAAACAATAATAAACAGTATTTAATTGTAGTTTTATTACCTTAAAGAGTTTTTAATGGGGGGCAACTATTTTAATCTATAAAGTAAAACACCTAGTGCCACACTTACACTAAATATGTCATAAATAAGTAGCACTTGGGATATGCATACTATTTGATTTTAGTATAGTAGAAACCTAAAAGTGAAATGTTTTGAATTACTATTTGCAAAGAATACTTTCTTTTTAAAAGAAAGGCTGGTAACAACCTGGATGAATATATGGACACTGTGACCTCATACATCCAGTTCAATGAGGCGCGCATCAAACCAACGCACACTAAGGTTTGTTTCAACAATGATAAGCCCTGGGTCAGGAGAAAGAGCATTGTGCTCTGCAGTGCATTGTGCTGCTGCTGAGAAGGTGACTGGCTGTGAGCTCCCATCTCTCCAGGACCTGTTCACCTCCAGGACCCGGAGGCATGTGGGTCGGATCACAGCTGACCCTTCTCACCCTGGACATGGACTATTCACCCCTCTCCCTCAGGCAGGAGGCTACGGTCCATCCAGACCCAGACCTCCCGCCACTTGAACAGTTTTTTCCCTCCGCCATCAGACTCATGAACAATAACAAGTCTCTGTAACTTAGTTACAGACTCATGGATGTAATCTGCACTTGCACTGTGCGGTGTGTCCACACTTAGATCTGCTGCTATCACTTTATCACTTTACTTTATACTCATACACATCTGTAAATATAATCCCGCTGCTGTTCTATGTCAATTGTTGTCGTCTTATCATATTTTACTTTTTATTTTGTATCTTATTTATTTAATATTTTTATGCATGCCCCCTAAAGCCTCATAGTTTAAAGTTTTATAGCTTATTTTTATCTAAATTCTGTGTTATATGTTTTATGTTGCACGTCTGCACCAAGAAAAATTCCTAGTTTGGGAACCTGTTCTCAAACAATGGCAATAAAAACTATTCTGATTCTGATTCTGAAAAGGGATGTAGCAATAGGAATTGCTTACTTATGTTGTGTTCCTACCCGGACAGTTTTGAGTGTGACACACACCTGCAGAAATGTGTCTGCCGTATGTTGAATGGCAACTGTTTAATAAAAGTTCTCTGTGAGTAAGATAATGCTCAACCGTCCAGTTTGTATGGTCATTGAAGGACAAAACAAGCTGAAAACTACGGTGGAAGGCCAACTCTTTTTTTGCACAACCTGCACACACGCTTCTCTATCGTCCCGTCAGGACGTTTTTTAAATCAAAACTGAGTCCCCAACGGGCCGAGTGAAACGTCTCCGTCCATTGCTGTTGTGGGCGGATGTGCGTCAGATATACGGGCATACAGATATACGGGCATACCAGAAACACGCAAATTGAAGAATTCGGCTCTTAAAAATGTACGCGTTAAAATCCCAACCCCTAAATATAAGTTAGAAATCATGTGGGGGCCAACAAAAATCATCAAGCAGGCCTTGAGTCTGACAAGTCTCCTCTAACATGGCAGAAATGGACTTTGGTGCAGAACCATGAAAAGACACATAAGAAGCAGAGCTGTTTCAAATTCTATTCTCTGAGAGACTGAAGCCAGTGCAGAGACCGGCGCACTGGACTAATGTGGTCGTATTTCCTTGTTCTGGATGTTCTGCAGCCGTTACAGTCGTCTAACCTGCTGGAGACAAATGCATGGATGAGTCTCTCTAAGTCTGGTTTTGACACTATTCCTCTGATCTTAGCAATGTTCTTCAGATGGTAAAAAGCTGATGATGTTATTGCTTTGATGTGGCTGTTTAAGTTCAGGTCTGAGTCCATGATTACTCCTAGATTTCTAACCTGATTTTTTGGTTTTAGAGAGAGAGACTCAGGTGACTGATAACACTTTGTCTTTGTGTCTGTGGGCCCAAAACAATGATCTCAGTTTTGTCTGAGTTTAGTTGGAGAAAGTTGTTTTGCATCCACAAACAAAAATGAGTGGCTTACCCCAACAGTAGAGGCCCCAGACCAGCAGCAGCTCCGCTCTGTGAAACATGTCCAGGACTAAAGCGCAGAAGTAGAGCAGGTCGTCTTATCACCAGAGAGTCCGCAGTTTGAATCCCGCAGGTGTTGAGGCTCTTCCTCACCTTCCCTCCAGAGTCTGGACTGTGAATGGGTGAGTGCTTGTAGGTGGGAAAGTGCTGTGTAAATCTGAACCAGGACTAACGCTGTTTCTTAACACACAGGAAACACTGTTATCTGTTCCTCTTTTGTGGTTTCCCCTCTTTCTTTCTCTCTGTCAAAAAAAAAAAAAAATCAAACCTCCTCCAATAATCCAAACTAAAACATTAAACCAGGGTTTTCTCTCAATCACTTTGACACATTTCTTCAAACCAAATGAACATTTCCAATCAGATCACATACATGTATAAACCTGGTGTGATCTTTCCTTCCTCAAAGCGAAACAGAATAAAGCCATTTGTAACACAAGCACTATGTTAACAAAAGCACAAAAGTAGAATCTTTTTTTAGTTTACAAATAACCTTTGGATTTTCATTTTTACCAGAGGTAAAGTATAACTTTTTTAACTAATGTCATGTTGATATCATGACAGTCAGTGGAGAACTTACTTTTACACATCCGCACAATGTTTGTCACTTCCTGCTCATCTGTAGCTGAGAGGAAGTATGACAAAGGATTCTGTTCAATAGCTGATTTAGCAACTCCATGGTCTGGAATATCAGCAGCCAACTCAGGGCCAACATTAACAAAAAAATTGTTGAACTTATTTACTACATTATTCATATTATAATCTTCACCATTTTCATCTATAAAGTGATCGGGATATGTCAACTTTAAAGAGCCTTCTGACTGAAGAAAGTTGTCCCAAGTCCATTAGTTTGACTAAATCCTTTCACCCAGATTTATTATTGCGCGTCTCTGATTGGTTGAATTAATGATATGTAGTGACGTTTTTATACCATATTAGAGCGTCATTGGTTAGATCGCGAGGGCGCTGTTCCTCACCGCCCCGAGCATAAAACTACACATTTATGAGGCTGTTACAACACGATGAAGCTGGCAGACAAAATGACACGCTCCTTCCCCTCCCCCTCCCTCCAGTGTATAAAACACCTGTACAGAAGAAAGTCATGATTTTGCCAAACTTAAAACCTTTTATGTTTTATTTTTTATTTGCAAAATATATAGGAGGGGCGGCCCATAATAGACCAGCCGCCACTGGTCAGCTGACTGCTGAATCAGCTGTTCATGGCCATTTAGCGCAACGGTTTGTGACCGGCTTCAGCTCTTTCTTACTTTCTACACCGAGTTGTGATTTTTCCAAACAGATCCTCACTGCAAGTATTTGTTTACTAAATCTAATGTCCAATTCTAAAGATCAATCGCAGTTATTGCCAAATTAATCCAAAAAACTATCGTGTCCAGAGAGCTCAAACAATACAGCTTCATGTTTGAGTCATTGAAGTCCATGGCCAGTAGTATGAATGTTTGTCTACATCATTTCTACTACATCACCCATATAGTATTGTCCAATACTATAATATGAAATGACACATAAATGATCACTCATGTGTTTATTATGTCATTATGTCATGCACAGAAACACATATGTACAATTATTATTATGACCAAGACATTTATTTTGAATAGAAAAATAATAAAAGGTATAATATTGTCTATATAAAGGGCCTGTCACAATTGGCGCACGGTCACTATGCGATCGTTTGCAGCCGCATGAAAAGGTGTGAATCACAGTTGGATCATCAGTCGCAGCTGAATGTCATGCATGCACAAAATTCAGTGCAGGCTGATTGCGACTCAATATAGCCACAGCTGCTACGGTCGTGAGAATGGTGAAAGATAAATTGTCTCAGTCGTGCAGACGGTGAGATACTGGTGAGCGCTGCTATCAGTCTCGTGCAATCCCTGCTGTAGGTATATACACCGCGTTCCAAATTATTATGCAAATTGTATTTCAGTGCCATAAAGGTAAAAAAAAAAAGCTTTTTCAATGAAACTCATGGATGGTATTGTGTCTCAGGGCTCTTTGAATCACTGACATCAATCTCAGACGCCATTAGTTTTCAGGTTAAGCCCAGTTAAGGGAAAAACTACTGAAAATGGACGTTCCACATTATTAAGAAAACCACCATTTTCAAGCAATAAGGGAAAGAAAAAGGAACTCTCTGTTGATGAAAAGCGTGAAATTGTCACAATGTACAACCTGTGCTCCAGTTTTCCTCTACCTCTCCCCTCCCTTTTGTGTTTGTATGTCTCCACCTGCGTGGGCGTGGCAGCTCCTGGGTGCAGGTCGGCACAGCTGGCTTCAATCAGCCGATTACCAGAAGTACAAGAGGCTTGGTTTCCCTGCTACACACTGCTAGTTTGTTTGTTGACTTCAGTCAGTATCCACCTGTGGCTTTCCATTTATGTACACCTGATCTTTGTACTCTGTGCACCAATTCCCTTTGTGAAGCGTTTGCAGACCACTTCAGGGGAAAGATAGACACGATCAGATGTAATATTTTATCTACTCAAAATAATACGGTTTTAAATGCATCTGGTTGTCTATTTGTATGGATCTTTTAGAGATGAACTTTTATCCATCATGAATTGCTCTCTTCAGACGGGGGTCTT
Source organism: Neogobius melanostomus (assembly GCA_007210695.1). Classification (NCBI taxonomy): domain Eukaryota; kingdom Metazoa; phylum Chordata; class Actinopteri; order Gobiiformes; family Gobiidae; genus Neogobius; species Neogobius melanostomus. Next base: position 346,572 of record VHKM01000291.1, on the reverse strand, counting down.
CCCTGCTGCCTTTAAAGGGGCGGTGGTGAAGCCCCTTTTGAAAAAGAGCAATTTGGACTGTAATGATTTTAACAATTTTAGACCGGTATCCAACTTACCATTTTTAAGCAAAATTTTAGAAAAACTTGTTTTTACCCAACTTAGTGATTTTATAAATGCACATAATGTCCTTGAGAAATTCCAGTCTGGCTTTAGGGTAAACCACAGCACCGAGACGGTTTAGATTAAATTATGATTTTAAAAAGTTGACAGTGTTGGTTCTACTGGATCTGAGCGCCGCCTTTGATACAGTCGACCACACTATTCTTTTAACTCGTTTAAAACACATCGGCCTCTCTGGTGCTGTCCACAAATGGTTTACATCCTACCTCACAGACAGGACATTCATGGTGAGTGTGGATACCTGCTCCTCTAAGGTCCATACAATTACATGTGGTGTGCCCCAGGGTTCGATTTTAGGCCCAGTGCTTTTTAACCTGTATATGCTCCCTCTTGGTGATGTCATCAGGAGACATGGAGTCAACTTTCATAGTTACGCTGATGATACACAGTTGTACATCTCCATGTCTCCTGATGACACCAGGCCAATAGATGCACTTTTTAACTGCATTTTAGATCAAATCCTGGATGGCAGAAAACTTTCTCCAGCTTAACCAGGACAAAACTGAAGTTTTAGTCATTGGTCCTGAGGCCCAGAGAGAGAAACTTTTACCCAAACTACAGTCACTGTCTTTTAATCCTTCCTCACAGGCGAAGAACCTGGGCGTGATTTTTGACTCTGAGCTGACGTTTATTCCACACATTAAGAATATCACAAAGATAGGTTTTTACCATCTAAAGAACATAGCCAGAGTCCGCCCCATTCTCTCTCGGGCCAACACGGAGACGCTGATGCATGCTTTTATCACCAGTCGTATCGACTACTGTAATGCCCTGCTTTCTGGTCTTCCCAAAAAGAGTATCTCAGGTTTACAACTTTTACAAAATTCAGCAGCTCGTGTCCTGACAAAGACCAGGAGGCGGGACCACATTACACCGGTTTTAGAGTCGCTGCATTGGCTCCCCGTGTGTTTCAGGATCGATTTTAAAGTTCTTTTAATGTTTTTTAAATCTCTTAATGGTCTTGGTCCTTCTTGTCTTTCAGAACTGCTTTTACCTTATGAGCCTTCGCGGTCCCTGCGCTCCTCCGGCAGGGGTCTCCTAGTTATTCCTAAAGTCAACAGAAAGACTCACGGCGAGGCGTCTTTCCAGTATTACGGCCCTCGCCTCTGGAACGACCTGAGGAGGAGCTCAGGACCGCAGAGAACGTTCATGTTTTTAAGAGCAGGCTCAAGACCCACCTTTTTAATTTAGCTTTTAACTAATATTTATTTATATTAACTTTATTTATCTGTTTTAGTTCTATACAATTATTTCTTTAGTTCCACTCTTTTTTATTTATTTATTTTATTTATTTATTTTTATCTTGTGCTATTCCACACTTTTAGCCGAGTTTTAGCTGTTTTTAATTTATCTTTATTTTTTATGTTCTCCCAGTGTTTCCTCTGAGGGAGCCCTCTGCCCCGGGAGTGCTGGTTGGCTGTGGCCGTGCGGGCGCTCTCCTGTGGGTGCCTGGATGGAGGTTGGACGTCTATCCTACACCTCCTCCGGGCGCCCTGTGTTGGCGCTCTGTGGCTGTGGCCGATGGGCTGCTCCTGGTGCAGACGGCTCCTTGGATGATGTTTCCTCTTTCGGTTCATCTGTACTCAGCCTTATGTCCCCACTTTATGTCCATTTTTACTTAATACTTTTAACAACTGGGCTGTCTGTATGTATGTGTGTCTGTGTGTGCGGGTGGGGTAGGGGGAGGTGGGGGTTGTAGTTATTTATGTATATTTGCTGGTGGGGACTATTTTAATGATTTGTTAAGCACTGTAAAGCACTTTGTGCTACATTTTGTATGAAAAGCGCTTTATAAATAAAGTTTGATTTGATTTGATTTGAATTGTGACGGCCCTTAAATCACAGGCATCAGAAGAAATGCTTTGAAAACAGCAGTTTATTTCAGATTGTTTATATATTTTACACGTGTAATCAGAGAAAGGAAGATTGCGGTCAGGTGTGAGCACCGGGGCAGACGCAGGGTTTCAAAAATCGGAAAAAAACTTTGCGTATAGGATTTTGCGTTACTTTCCTACGCACGTTCAAAGTCAGAGTCTCAGGCACAGTTTGATAAATGAGGCCCCAGGACTCGTCCCAAACGTGACGTGGGGGAGGAGTCTGTTCAGCGCCGGTTCAGGTCGCTGTAGATCGGCTCCATTTCCTCCAGACGCAGGTCTTGGTAAATCCTTTCAGACTCTGGGCGGATGTTCTCGTGTTCTCTCTGAGGAAAATAACATTAGTATTTAGTTATATTTGATTCAGAAGAAAAACAACAGTTCAAATTTAATGTTTAAGTTTAAACATTTGAGACTTGAAAACAAAAAAAGGACCTAATCTTCACAATAACGTGTTTAATTATTCACTGAGTTAATGTTTCTCCATAGATGTATTTGGAACATTGTGGTCTTCACTTCACTGTGGCTGGAACAGCAGCTTGTTACTAATAAAAGACCTTGAAGTTACACGTGGGCTGGTTCCTCTCCTGTAAGTGCGGGGCATTACAGGAGCTTTGGTCTCGCCTTAAATAAAATCCCACTTGCCTCAGAGTTTGGACCTCCCTCTCCTCCGCCTGTCGCCCGATCTGTGACACAAAACCTTCATTAGACTCTTCACACGTGTCTGGACATGAGGACGTTGGACACTTACCTTTACGTGAGCGTCTCTTGCAGTAGATCGTGAGGACAGTCGCTGAGATGATGATGATGATGATGATGACCACACAGACGGAGATTAGGACCAGGGTCGTTGGAAACTCTCCTAAGATATAATCACATCAAATCAAGCATTATGCTGCGTTCACGTGGACTGTGCTTTTCCTGAGACGTCATTGTCCCAGTTGGTTTGTGTCATGTGCTTTTTATGTCAGACATTAGGGATTTTGAAACAGAAACCTTTAACAGAGCCGACCATTTAAATCTTGTGTTAGCATCTAGAAGCTAAACTCCATGAAACGCCTGTGGCAGATTTGTATCTTGTTGCTGATGAAGCTGAAATGAAATAAATGAGCCCCTGATGTTTAACCTCTTAACCCCCACCTTAACCGAGCGCATTTTCTCCAGTTCAGCTTTAACCAAATGTGTCGTCTTGTCTTTATAATATTGAAGCTTTTTTGTTGTTTTGTTGCTTTTTTTGTTATCTTTTGACACTTTTTTCAAGAAGCTTTTAGATTTGGATAATGCCAAACGGGAGAAAATGTGACTGGTTAAGGTTGGGGTTAGTATTAGAAGTTTACATGTCAAATATCTGTCAGAAAAATCCACATTAGTCGACAGCGGGCCCGGCGGTGTTCAGAGCGTGTTTGAGCTGTACAGTGGAGTTTGACTCTTTAAGACGTATCACTGTCTAATCCGGAGTGTGGGAGGTTTACAGTGGAGTTTGACTCTTTAAGACGTATCACTGTCTAATCCGGAGTGTGGGAGGTTTACAGTGGAGTTTGACTCTTTAAGACGTATCGCTGTCTAATCCGGAGTGTGGGAGGTTTACAGTGGAGTTTGACTCTTTAAGACGTATCACTGTCTAATCCGGAGTGTGGGAGGTTTACAGTGGAGTTTGACTCTTTAAGACGTATCACTGTCTAATCCGGAGTGTGGGAGGTTTACAGTGGAGTTTGACTCTTTAAGACGTATCACTGTCTAATCCGGAGTGTGGGAGGTTTACAGTGGAGTTTGACTCTTTAAGACGTATCACTGTCTAATCCGGAGTGTGGGAGGTTTACAGTGGAGTTTGACTCTTTAAGACGTATCGCTGTCTAATCCGGAGTGTGGGAGGTTTACAGTGGAGTTTGACTCTTTAAGACGTATCACTGTCTAATCCGGAGTGTGGGAGGTTTACAGTGGAGTTTGACTCTTTAAGACGTATCACTGTCTAATCCGGAGTGTGGGAGGTTTACAGTGGAGTTTGACTCTTTAAGACGTATCACTGTCTAATCCGGAGTGTGGGAGGTTTACAGTGGAGTTTGACTCTTTAAGACGTATCACTGTCTAATCCGGAGTGTGGGAGGTTTACAGTGGCTGCTCGCCTCTTGGGCTGTGGCTGCCAAAGCGGAGAGCGCAGTGGCCGTCAGAGGAGTCCATCATTTCATGGTCTGTCACGCTATCAAGGCACATATCCTGCCTTCATTCATTGTGGCTAAAGGAAGAATCTATGATGTTTTTAACGACTTTAGTGTCTGGACCAGGCTGTTGTCAGAGCCACGTGTGACATTTAAATACATAAAACTTGGTTATTTGTTAAAGGTGCACTATGTAACTTTGTATGTTAATAAAAGTTGATATTAGTGCGTCTTTGATCTTTCAGTGACCCAGTGGCTGTTTGGATGGTTAGCTTAGCCTTTACTTTCCATCCCGGTGGCTCCTATGATGCTTCAGGGTCAATTTTATTTCAGGTTATTTAAAGTTTCTGGTAGGTTTTCATTATGGAATATATACTGTGTGAAGAAAAGTAAGTACACCGTGTGGAATTTCTTACATTTCTGCCTAAATTTGTCATAACATGTGGTTTGATCTTTATTAAAATCATCATTGAACTAATACCACCTAAACATTTACATTTGATCATATTTTTATATTTGATCATATTTTATATTTTATCATATTTTTCTTGCCCATAACATGTAAACATTCACAGGACAGTGTGGAATAAGTAAGTACACCGCCTGAATCTCACTGAACTGCAGCAGTTTTGTAAAGAGGATGGTCCAAGATTCATCCTGATCGTTGTGAGCGTCTAATCTGCAACTACAGACGAGCAGTTATTGCTACAAAAGAAGGATCAGCCTGATATTTAATACAGGGGTTCACTCACTTATTCACACGCTGGTGTGAATGTCTCAGGTCTTTCTGCAAAATATCATGATAAACTTGTGAATTAATTTCACACAAATACGTATTAATATCAACTTTGCACCAGTGCTGTAAGAGCCAATGTCAGGTGACTATCCAGACGAGCTAAATCACAAATAATATAAATAATCATCATCGTAATAATATAACTAAAAACATGTACAATAGGGATGAATGATTGGGGATGGACAGATGCAGTCACGCTTCTGTCAGTCTATCCCAGGGGAAACTGAAGCTCCATACGTCGCTCACCACCACCGAGTGTGGAGTGAACGAAGAACAAATCTCCAACAGCCTGTGAAGCTTTGGGCGACTTGTGTCGTGTGAAAAGTGCTATAGCTGGGTTTAGGCCACGTCACAGCGTTCTACAGTCCTATATTATTTATACAGGGGGAGGGCAGGTACAATTATTTTGTTTTTGAGGAGATGTTTGGTGTTGTACAGAGAGATCATGGACCCAGTCAATGATATTAATGATCATTTTTGATTTGTGCAAGACATCGCTGATCCTTATTGGGAAAATAGCGAGAGAGAGTCACGTGTCATTTGCATAGAGTCTACAGGAACAACTGGCTCCTCCCCCACATGGAAGTGTGACATCATCACATTGTAGAACCTGAAAACAAATAAGCTTCTATTCCAAAACACATGAAGTATTTCCATCATTTGAATCCCCTTTAAACCCCACAGCAGCAGCAGATACAGTATAACTCTCACTGTGACAGACACAAGGCGTCTAAAGGCCGTCCCACTTCTATAGTTTTACTCTGAAGGGCTGCGTCGCACCCGGAGCATGGCCACTCAATCTGCGTCAACTAAAGGCTGGACTTTAGATTACAGCTGTTTGGACTGATTCTACCAGAGTTCTGAAGTCACGTCCAGTGAATTGTATCTTTATTTTTCTAAATGTTTATTATACTGTATTATTGTAGCATCATCAGTATTTTTTTTCCAATTTAAATTAATTATATGTAATTTTAGTAACAACTGCTCCATAATAAAAGCATGAAAACATAAAACTGGAATCTCTCTGAACCCAAACTGTACCTCCAGGAGTGACGTAAAGAGTTGTGCTCTTAATGCATCTCTCAAAGTATTCAGTGCCACAGTAAACACAGGTGTAGTTCCCGATGTGGGCGGGGCTGAAGTCCTGGATCAGGAAGTGGGCGGAGTGATTGACAGATGGCAGGGTGTAGTTTCCAGTTGGAGACAAAGGTGGAACTGTCCTGGTAGAAACGGTTCGTCTAAAGAGCAGGACACACTGAAGTTTGTCCCCAACATCAGGAGGACCCTCTGCACCCGGGACGTCCCCTCAGAGGAGACAGACGCCCCCTCAGAGGAGACGGACGCTCGGACAACAGGATAAAACTCTGCAGAGAGAGAGAACAGGGGTCACATCCTCCTGTGGTGTAAAGGAGACGGAGGAGGATAAAAAGTCTGTTGTTAATCTGCATAATATTTTCCCGTTAATTTTCGATAAAAATTAATACAATTAAAATATATTATGTCTAAAAATCAAACAAAGGTCAGAGAAACAGCATTGTTTTCAGCAGAATCATCAGGTGAAGTAATAATTGTTAGTTACAGGTGAGAGAAGTTCCAAAGAAAGAGGAAATGTCTTCAGTGTCTGTAAACACATTCTCGCTCCATCTGAGACACGACTGATACAACAGGAGACATGTGTAACTCACTGTCGGTGTTACTGACCTGAACAGATCAGATACAGACTTCCTTTGGTCTCGTTCATGTGTGAGTCCAGGTCCAGGCAGTTTGTGAGGCCAGACCTCTGCTTCACACACTCAGGCTGCAGCCACCAGAACGGCCCGGAGTAAACCCCATAATGCTTCACTTTGAGAGAAGAACCACACCCCATCTGCTCACACAGCGCTGAGGCAAAGTCCAAGTCCAGGTCCTCACTGGTCATCACTGGTCTCCACTCGTCACTGAGTCTCAGGTTCATGTAACCACGACAGCTGAATCCATCAAACCTCAGCAGGTCATCTGGATCAAACATGGACAGTTTACAAATAGAAAGTGTAAAACCATAAAGGTTGATGAGTTTCTCTGCAGTGGAGGTGGGGCCTTAAGGTGCGTACAGACCAAACGCTGACACACCACCAACTTCCATGTTAACCCTATGTAGACGAGCTTCGAAATGTAAGCAAAGCCGTCCGTGTGTATGAAGCGTAGCAAATGCGAGCAGATGAGGATAAACGCGCGTCAAAGCCAGGGAGAACAGCGCGCTACACGAGCAGGGAGGCCCCGCCCACTGCTTCATGCACTCAAGTAATCACAATCTACATGTGCGTTCATTTACGCCTTGTTAACCAATCAGGGACTGGGCTCAAATAGTGAGGTCACCTGTTACCTGCAGCAGTGTCGCAAAAAGGGCATACGCAATATATGCCTTGCATAGGGGCGCCGAAAGGACGGGGCGCCAATTAGTGATGTGTCGGTCGCGAACGATCCTGCTCTTTTGAACCAGTCTTTACAGTGAACGATCCGGCTCTTTTGAACGAGTCTTTACAGTGAACGATCCGGCTCTTTTGAACGAGTCTTTACAGTGAACGATCCGGCTCTTTTGAACGAGTCTTTACAGTGAACGATCTGGCTCTTTTGAACAAGTCTTTACAGTGACGATCCGGCTCTTTGAACGAGTCTTTACAGTGAACGATCCGGCTCTTTTGAATGAGTCTTCACACTGTCCTGGGCCATAGGAGAGAAAAAGGAGCACAGGGTCCGTGAGTGACGAGGCAGCTACAGGAGCCCCGTCACTCATCTTCCACCTGTTCACTCAGCTCCACTCCGCTCTGCAGCGACATCACCGCACACTGTCTCCTCCTCAGTCCGCCCCGGTCATCTCCACCCCCACGAGGAGCTCAAAGTGAGCATAAGGCAACACGTTTGAGAAATATATATATTTCTGTTTTTCTTTTCTTCTTTAGCTCGAAATAAAATATTCAAATCAAATAAAATCAAATAAAAGTCGTAATGAAATAATAAACACGGTTACAGAGGAGATTGCGTTTTCTTAATCGGCCGTGTGATTGTTATTTTGTGATAACAAACTCCATAGAGGGAAATATCGATGTTATATTGTGTGAAATGGAGACATTTTCGTTAAAATGAAGTCAATTCAGAGGGTATTTATTTTCTTTAAAAAAAAAAGCATAAAAGAGCCATAAGTCCCATCACCTGCGCCAATATGATAGAGAGATTTTTTTTTTAAATATAGTCTGTGAGCAAGGGAAAGCGGCCCACAGAGGTGTGCTGGCCAGAGGGAGAGTCGGGACGTTTCCCGGTGGGCCGCTCGGTTCCGGTGCTTCTGGGCCGGGCCATCAGAATAAAATAATCAAGTAATAACAGACTCACAGTTGTGTTATTCCAGGCCTAAAGGCTTTAACTGGGCTGCAGCAGGAGCATGAGCTGCTGTTCCAGATATAAATGAAGTAACGCAAGCGTAATTGTCATGAAAATCTATCAAAATAACGACTGATGAATGAAAATCTGAAAAAATATTCGCGTCTAACTTTAGATTCTGGTGGCAGGGGGATACCATTTGATATTGAACTAACTCAGAGGGGTGTTTAAGGGTGTTTAAGGGGAACACCCCTCCGCTTTAGTTTAAGTTGGTGCAGTCCAAACCATCGCAGACCTGTGTCCGTGCGAGAGAGAGAGAAAGGCAGTGAAAGGTAGAAAAGTGGACGAATGTTTTTATCTACATAACTTGTGCTGATTGTGGGTTGTATCAGGCTCAGACTGTGTGTGCAGCAGCCCATGTGAAAGAGAAATTGTTAGAAAATTGTCGATACTGTCTTGTACTTGAGACCAGCGCTATTACGGAGCTATAAATCCGGGCCGGTCTTCTCCAAATTCCCAGGCTGAAATTAGGTCCCAGCACGCCCCTAGCGCCCCATACAATCTAGGCATTTCCTCATAGCACTTGACGGCCCCATAGTGTGTGTGTGTGTGTATGTGTGTGTGTGTGTGTGTGTGTGGGAGGGGGGGGTAGTTGTGCCCCTTACCTACAGCATGGAGAACAAGTTGCTCATGGCGGTTTGCGCTTGGGCTGAGTTGTATGACACGCCTCCTAATTATGACGCTTGCAAAACTTCACGCGCCGCAAACAGGCGTTTCTCGCGAGTGTGAAGCGGCCATGTTTGGCGTCTAACTAGAGGCGGATGGTCGTAACGCACCTTTAGACAAACAGAGAGTTACCTGAGCAGGTGAGGTTAGCAGCCGCTGAGCAGCGAGTCTCTGAGCTCTCACACTCCTTCAGTGAAGTCTCTGCTCCGTCACAGTGGAAGGACCTGCCCACAGCTGGACCCTCAGTGAACAGCGCCCCCTGGTGGAGCTCAGACACAGCGCCACAGTCCAGCTCCGCACAGACCACTGCAGCTTCAGTCAGACCAAAGCCCCTCCCACACACACAGCTCCAAGCTCCGCCCATCAGCACCTCCACAGAACCAGAGCAGCGTCCGGGACCCACACTGAGGCGCACCCCGTCTGAAAACACACAACACTTCAGTCACACAAACACACAACACTTCAGTCACCAAAACCACACACAAAACACACAACACTTCAGTCACACAAAACACACAACACTTCAGTCACACAAAACACACAACACTTCAGTCACAGAAACACTAAACACTTCAGTCACACAAAACACTAAACACTTCAGTCACACAAAACACACAACACTTCAGTCACAGAAAACACTAAACACTTCAGTCACACAAAACACTAAACACTTCAGTCACACAAAACACTAAACACTTCAGTCACACAAAACACTAAACACTTCAGTCACAGAAAACACTAAACACTTCAGTCACACAAAACACTAAACACTTCAGTCACACAAAACACTAAACACTTCAGTCACACTAAACACACAACACTTCAGTCACACAAAACACAAACACTTCAGTCACACAAAAACACAACACTTCAGTCACACAAAAAAAAACATCACAAAAACACAAACTTCAGTCACACAAAACACACAACACTTCAGTCACAGAAAACACTAAACACTTCAATCACACAAAACACACAACACTTCAGTCACAGAAAACACTAAACCTTCAGTCACACAAAACACACAACACTTCAGTCACAGAAAACACTAAACACTTCATCACACAAAACACACAACACTTCAGTCACAGAAACACACAACACTTCAGTCACACAAAACCAAACACTTCAGTCACAGAAAACACTAAACGCTTCAGTCACACAAAACACACAACACTTCAGTCACAGAAAACACTAAACACTTCAGTCACACAAAACACACAACACTTCAGTCACAGAAACACTAAGCACTTCAGTCACACAAAACACACAACACTTCAGTGACACAAAACACTAAACACTTCAGTCACACAAAACTCTAAACACTTCAGTCACAGAAAACACTAAACGCTTCAGTCACACAAAACACACAACACTTCAGTCACAGAAAACACTAAGCACTTCAGTCACACAAAACACACAACACTTCAGTGACACAAAACACTAAACACTTCAGTCACACAAAACACACAACACTTCAGTCACAGAAAACACTAAACACTTCAGTCACACAAAACACACAACACTTCAGTCACACAAAACACACAACACTACAGTCACAGAAAACACAACACTTCAGGTCACAAAACACACAACACTTCAGTCACAGAAAACACTAAACACTTCAGTCACACAAAACACACAACACTACAGTTACAGAAAACACTAAACACTCCTCCACTTCTTCACAAACACTGATCAGGTTCAACATTTGTCGACTCCTTTAAAACAGTGTTTGTCCCATGGGTCACTTTGGTCTCTGCTCCGTCTGAAACTGTGACTTCATCATATTCCAGAAAAGTTCCTTCATTCAGGACCTTTAACTCTGATGTGAACCTTTGTTTTGAGTCCTGTTGTGAGGAGAACTTTCTTTGACTTATTAATGTAGCATTAGTCATGTTTTTACAAATGAATGTGACTGAAACACTCTCAGGTCAGAGCTCCTGAACTCCCAGTGACCTTGAACACAGCATTAAGCTCAAAGGGAAGAGGAAGTGTCTGGGGAGAGGGAGGAGTGTTGGGACTGTACCTTGTGGTGATGTGGTCACAACTCCAGTCTCTGGGTCACTGAGTCCAGTGCTATACTCTGCATAGACATAGATCCTGTAGGAGGTGTTTGGGAGGAGGTGAAGGATCTCTGTGCTGCGTTCATGTCCCATGACATTGATCGTCTGAACTTTAGACTCAGGATGAACCAGATTCACAAACAGATAAAAACTCAGGACCTGGCGGCCGTTAAACTCCCACGAGGCTCGCAGTCTCCTGGGCTGGACGTCTGTGAACCTCAGAGACTCAGGCTGTGCTCGACCTGGACACAGACTTTATGATCAGCAAAAAACAAACTCAGTATGAAGTAACATTACTTCTACTCAGTGGAGGAAGTACTGCAGAGTTTACTTAAAGGCACACTGTGTAACATTAAAACAAAAACACAGAAACTGCTCTTTGTTCAGTGGGTAATCAAAGAGTGGATTTGGACGAGGACCTGACCTGTTTAAATCTCATATTACTGCCTTTAGTCACGTCTCCATGGAGACGAGCTGGAGACGTCCCACTCCCAATTTTTCAACAATAAAACATCTGTATTAAAATAAAAGTGCGTATTTGATCCTATTTAACGGGTGAAATGTTATGCAGTGGCTTTAAGTCAAAGAACAGATACAGGGACAAAGAATTTACAAAAGTATCAGATGAAGCTAATTTGACTTTTTGTTCCAGATGCTCAGAGTCGTTCAGGAAACTCCTCTGACCTGTCGTCTGACTTTAAAGAGGAATTGAACCTCTGCCATTGTCTCTAGTCACTAATGTAACAAAACTAATCTAAACAAATGTCAAAGTCATTGAGATTTTTCCCCAATAGTTTAACCTCTTACCCCCCGCCTTAACCAAGTGCATTTTCTCCAGTTCAGTTTTACCCAAATCTAAAAGCTTCTTGACTGGAGCTTACAGCCTATAGACCTACAAAACTGATCTTAAGGAATCTTTTTCCTTGCATTGTTTCCGTGCTGTCACTTTTTTGACACTTTTTTGTAAAGTTTTTTAATGCACTTTCATTGCTTTTAAAAATAAATGTTTTTTTTGTCACTTTTTAGTTGCTCTTTTGTGGCCTGTTTGTTGTTTATTTTTGTCTCCTTTGTTTGTTACGTTTTACACTCGTTTTCTTCTTGTCATTGTTGCTATTTTGATGCTCTTTTTCAAGCAGTTTTTAGATTTGGGTAATGCCAAACTGGAGAAAATGTGCTCAGTTCAGGTGGAGGTAAATACATGAATGTTTATATTTATGTTCAGAAACCAAGTAACCAAGAAACCAGTTGTTTTTCCATCATGTTTCTCTGGCTGTCGAGCCCAGACTCTCACTGTGCTGTTTGTGCCACTTTTCTACTTTCGTGTTTAGATTTTCATTAATGGTGTTGAGTTTATAACTTACTCAGCCTCTTTTTGAGCCAACGACACATGGACTGAGCCAGTTCTTCAGAAATGTTGGAAATGCTGTTATAATCTTCTACAGTGAAGACTTCTGCGTCATCTTCATTTCTCTTAATGACCTGTAACTCATCAGTGACTTTAACTCCAACCACAAACACTTTCACATCATTACGCCACAGACTCTCCAGCAAATCTGTGTCGACTCCTGATGAGTTCCTGTCAGTGACAAGGATTAAGATGTCAGGGGTTTCCTCTCTGTATCCTCGATCCGTTTGCATAAAATGTCTCCCGATGAAGTCCACGGCGTTGTGGGAGGAGCCTCCAGGGAGCGGGGGACTCTGAGACACCCGTGACACCGCGTCCACCATCGAGGACAGATTATGAAACGTGTTCAGGTCAAACTCGACCTCAGGATCCCGGCCGCACTTCACCAAACTGACCCGCACCAAATCAGGACCGAGCGGACCGACCATCGGGAGCAGGGTCTTCAGGAAGTCTCTCACTCTGGAGAAGTCGTCTGGACTGATGTGGTTGAATCCGTCGAGAAGCAGCATCACGTCGGCTCTGAGCTCCTCCTCACTGAGAGAGCACTCTGCAGAGACACAAGAGCCGTTACCACCAAGAGGACTTTTGTTCCATAAAAGACTATTAAAGCCACACTGCGGAACATTCCTGGTACTTCACCAGAGAAACTGACACTCAAACATGCTCCTAACGCTCGGCTCCACACAATGCTGTTTCTGCTGTGTTAGAATGAAGCATTTGGAAGAGGACCTGATGTGTTTAAGCCGTGTTCATCAACCTGAAAGAACGCAGTCACGTCTCCATGGAGACGAGCTGGTGATGTCCTGTATAGTTATTGGTGATGCAGAGCTCGTGCTTCACAGCGAGAAGGTCTATATTAGCTTACCACCACCGAGTGTGTCGTGAATGGATAATGTGGAGCTTTGAGAAACTTAGTAAAGCTCAGCACAGACTACACGAGTGTTTCAGTCTTTAAAGCTTTTATAAAGAATGTGGGCGTCCACATGACTGACTTTAGTGCGATTACAGAACGACTGGGGGTTCACACGTAATGACTGAGAATCTTAAGAGGGACTCACGACACCAGTCTGTTAAAGCTGATGCTGCTGGCTTTAAATCAACACGCTCAAATCAAACAGAGGTTTCACTGACTTTACTGATCTATTTCTGTATTTGATTCTAAATGACAAAAACATATTGTCTATTGTCCAATCAGAACGCAGAATGAGCCCCACAATTTGACAGATCCTTTTGCTAAAGTTTGTCATAAATCGACAAAGACTCACTACAGAAATCCCTCCATCAGTTAAAGCTCAGGGACTAAATTCTAGAGGTTCTGAGTTTTCAAATGAGGAGCAGGAAGTCCATATAGTTTTATGTTTGTTTCTTGGATGGAGCTCAGTCTGTGAAGTGACTGTAAACTGTTGTTAGTTTGATAAGAACGAAGCTAAAAGAGCTCAAATCTAAACTGTGCTCTGATGGCTTTGATGTGAGCTCTTTTCCTCTGTTCAGACCAAACCAGGACAAACCCAGAGTTAAACAGGACCCTGTGGATTTACCTGTGTGAGCGCTGCTGTTCTGAGCCCAGGTCCCTGAAAAACACAAACACAGCTTTATTTAAAGGGGGGTATTATGTAAAATCGACTTTTTCAAGCTTTATATCATGTTATTATGTCATTCCCTCATTAAACACATGCCTGGAGTGTTGCCTTGGCTCATTCACATATTTTTGAGTAATCAGTAAAAACTTAGACGGCAGCCATTTTAGGTGTAGCTATGCCTCAGTCCTCCTAGGAACGCCCCCACCTCCTGGAGACGCCTCTGGACCTTTTGTCACCAGCCAAGCCACCAACCACTGCTCCTCAGCTCAGCAGAGCCCCCTCCCCGCACAGTAGTGTTGTTTAGATGCCACAGCAGTGTGCTGAAGGGGGCGTGTCGGAAAGCTTCTTAAAGAGACAGAGGCCTATTTCAAGACGTTCAGTACAGCCATTTTGAGAGAGCAATTTTATTCAAGGCAGTTATTTTAATTTACTGCATATACAGAGCAACAGGAGGTTACGTCATCATTGTAGTATGCTATAGACTGATGCTATGTGATTTGAAAAAGCACAATACCCCCCCTTTAAGAGTCTCAGTGTGTAATGTGCCCACGCTGAAGAGCTTCATCTGCAGCTCTGACTTCCTGTGAGAGGAAATTAGAAAAAAACAAGTGTGAAATAGGACACACAGACTTAATATATAAATATATAGGCCTATATCTATTATCTCCCTTTATTTATTTAGTAATGCAATAACAAAAAGTCCAAGTTTGTTTCTCATATGCGTCAAGTACAAGCAATTAAAAAGTTTTGCCCTGGCGCTCTCTCCGCTGAACAAGAAACTAATCTATATATAAAAACATCAATACAACACAACAAAGCATACCAGCAAAAAAAACGGCTGATGTTCATGAGGATAAAAGCTGTCTCTGAAACGAGATTTCTGAGGCTCCACAGACGTCTCCCTGATGGGAGGGAGAAGAAGAGGAATGGATGACTCGGGTCTTCCATAATACTGCAAGCCTTTTCTCACAGCGCCGAGTGTACAAGTCCTGTATCTGAGCCAGAGGAGATCCAATAATCCCAGATGCAGTTTTAACTGTCCTTTCAGAAGGGTGTGGTCATGTGATGTAACACTGTCAAACCACACCAACAAACTTCCTGTGAAAACACTTTTGATCGTACATCTGTAAAAATGACCTCGTTTGTTCTTTTTGCGGACGATACTAATTGTTTTGGTACCGGGGAAGGACTTAAAACCATTAATGAAAACTGTTGAAAAGAAATAGTTTAATACAAATAAATTATCTTTAAACACAAGAAAAACAATGATGTTGTTCACAAATCAAAAATGCCCCGAAAATGTTAATTTGACTTTAAAAGGAAAAACTATTGAGAGAGAGTCAGAATTCAGGTTTTTAGGAGAAGTCATGAAAATGCAAATGGAGGTCACACATAGATTATGTAAGAAATAACATTTGTAAAACATTGCTGTTTTGAGTAAAGTTCATGTTAAATTACAAGGTGATGAGATGAGAGGTAATGAGAGGTATGGGGTGATTCTTATATTACTAATTTAATGCCTTTATTTATTTTGCTAAAAAGGCTATAAGAATGAATGAATATAATGAATTGAGTTGCTCTGAGAGAACATATTACTGTTTCTGAGGTCAGGACTTGGTTTCTTTACAAACTTTATTGTTTTTCACAAAACAAAACACTGCCTGTCACCGCATGGACTGCAAACCCTTTTTACTGTAAATAGTGACACAAGCAGAAGAAATAATGACTTCAAAAAATCCTTTGCAGTAAATTCTTGGAATGTATTATTGCTACTGTTGTGTTTGCTGGATTGTTTTTGTGGCTTTTTGTTTTGCATTACCATGAAAAGAGAATAAATACATGAAATGAGAAGTGGTGGGTTTGGGATTCATCAAAGAGCTCACTTGGAAAATAAATGTGTTTAAACTCAAATTCAGAATATTTTTACTTTAGTTTAAAGAAAGTACATACTGTATACTGCTCTAAGAAAGTAAAGTAAAATGTTTTCTTTATAAAACATTTACTGAGGGCATGTTCACTTTTGTACTGGTTTGGATCGTGTTCACATTTTCTTTTATTCCACAAAATAATGACTTTAATCTCGCAAATTCACAATTTAATTATTTCGATTTAGTACAAAGATTCAAACATTAAAAATATTTGATACAATGATCTTACATTTCCTTTTCCACCTAAAGCCAAAGAAGTGCATTTTAAAACTATAAACAATATTTATCTCTGTAAAGACTTTTTACGCTCCAAATTTAGTATTGGTGAAAATGAATGTGTTTTTGTACAAACATAGAAACTGAAGAACATCTGTTTTTTTTTTTTACAAAATCTTTCTTTATAAATAATGTCTTTGACTTTACTGATGTTAAATTTGGAGCTATTTTGGAAAACAAGAAAAACTATTTACAGTAAATAATCTGATCATTATGGCAAAACTCTTTGTTCACAAATGTAAATGTGGTGACACTAAAGCTGCTTTTATTGTGTTTCTAAAAGAACTAATATCTCTGAAGGACTCTTTAAAACCATGTCATTCCAAGAAGGCAGTGGCTTTAGAATAATCTGATGCTTTGTCTTAAACCTCCAAAATTCCACTTTCCTCTCATAGTGAGAGTGGGCTCAGCTGAAGCACATGTTACATTTGGGGAAATCTGACATTTTTATTTGTTGAGTGTATAACGTCATTTAAACGTGTGAGCAGGCCGTCCATGCTTTTATTTGTTCTACTGTAATGCACTTTATACTGGAATCAGTCACGTTGCACTTTCCTGCTTACAGTTGATCCAAAATTCAGCAGCGCGTCTTTTAACTGGGAGCAAGAAGCACGAGCACGTCACCCCAATCTGAGCCTCCCTGCACTGGCTCCCGGTCCGTTTTAAAGGTGATTTTAAGATTTTATTGTTTGTTTTTAAAGCTTTGAATGGACTGGCCCAGGGGCGCAACTACCCACTTTCTGAGGGGTATGCAGACACACAGCCGGCAGACTCAAGGAAGTTGCCCCTAACATTCAGGCGCTCCATTGCCTTATCCACCACAGTGTGCTGTTTGCAAAGCTGAGTGCAGAGCTTAAGACAGTCATGGACAAAGTGATGCGCATCATTAATTATATCTGAGGAACATCAAGCACCCAGCGCGCGCTGTTACTTTTATGCACTGCTACAATGTTAATGTAAATAATGTAAATAATCACTCAAATAAATTCCAAATCAAACGCCATCTTTTCAGCTAACTAGTGACTGAGTCAGAAGAAGCAACCCATGCTGATTTGCTGCTGCACAATGATGATGCGCTGGTTAAGCAAGGGCAGAGCGTTAGAACGCATGTGCACACTTCTCACTGAGATTAAAACCTTTCTTCAAATGAAAAATAATGCAACTGCCGCTGAGCATCTTGCACAGCTCGAGGACAAACATTCATGGCCAATGTTGCTTTTTCTCTCCTATGGCCCAGGAGAGTGCTGGCCTGGGAGCATTCGGGCGCCGTTTCCACGCAGTGACTTTTGTTGTGCAAAATAAGCACAACAAAAGTGACGCCCCTCCCCAAACAGGAATTAAAAAAAATACTTCACCTCAGTGAACCCGTTCATATCGTTCACTGTAAAGACTCGTTCAAAAGAGCCGGATCGTTCACGACCGACACATGCGAGGCATATATTGCGTTTGCCCTTTTTGCGCCACTGCACTGGCCCCACAATGTATCACAGACCTCATTCAAATGTACAAACCAGCGCTCTGAGGTCCGAGGGCTTCAGCTCGTAGTTCCTAAGACGAAGCGTTAAGCTCGAGGGACAGGGCCTTCTCCACTGTCGACCCTAAGGCCGGGGCCACACCGCCGGCGTGCTAAGCGCTGTGTTGCTGGTGTCAGCTGAGTTTTTACTTAGCTTTCATTGAAGCGGAAGTGGCCACACTAACTGCGCGTACCACGCACGAGGCCCAGCGCACTAGTGGAACCACGAGTTTAGAAGATAGAATCAATCCTATGTTTGGGGGCGTGCGTCAAGCTTTGGTCTAGTGTCCCGAAAGAAAGACTTCTAGAATCGATCCACCTCTTTTCTAGACTTTTTACACAGTCTATGATGATAGTGGCATATGGTCAGTGTTGCATCTGTAAAAAAGGTGGATTTCCATGGCAACAGTAAACCAAATTCCCAAACTGTGTTGTAATTGGGTGATTGACATGATTTGCATATTTTTGTGTCCGAGTGTTATATTTCTTTTTAAAATAATTGGATCTTTTCATTACATGTATCACTTTATTCTATAAAACCTATTTAGTTTAAACACATTTTCATCACATTTCAATAATAAATATTTGTTTTATGTTTTCACACCTCAAACCCCTAAAATGTCAGGTGGTGCAACCGTCCGAGCAAATGATTAGACTAATAAAGCTTCTGAAAATTATATTTTCAGGGTAACAATTTAAAAAACAAAACATCATGGCATAATTGTATGTTAAATATCTTTCAAATAAGCTTCATTTGTGAATATTAATCGTTTTAAAGCTTTTGAGTTCACCAAAAACCGACAATTTTGTCCGACAATTTGTAATCTTAAAATATCAGGGTGGCACAACCGTAAGAACAGGGCTTTTATTTTGAAATAAAGAATAGTAACAAGTAGCAAACAGGATATGACATCAGCCAGAAGAACAAGTGTCTTTATGTCTGAGTGAAAAGGTTTGAAAATCTCTTTCAAGAATTCAGAAAAAATAGCTTTTTTTCCGACTCATAGGTAAACTGTCACACTTTTGGCGTCAGGTGGTACGACCCATGTAAATATTGGAAAATATTACTTTATTATAAAAGTCTTAATTTGTTTTCAAAGTAAATGTTTACCCATGCTAACAAATGCTAAAGCTAATGTAAGAGTCCACATAAAAGCCATTTTAATTTGAAATTAGTTGCTAATGTCAAGTGGTGCAACTGCAAAAAATGTCAAATTAGCATCTAAACATTATAGGGACGCACTGATCCAATACTGGTATAAGTTATCAGAGTCAATACTAGAAAAAAAAATCAGATATTGGTTTAAAATATCCGATACTGAACCGATAACTGTTTCATGTTGACACCGAGCACTCAGTCCATGGTCCTCCTGTTTTATTTCTGATTACAGCATCAGTCAGTTACAAATTACAGATGAAATGTTCAGAGGAGAAAGACTGTCTAAGATATACTTGGCAAAGTTTTGAATTTGTACAATTTTTGGAAACTATTGAAATTTTAGAAAAACACGGTTGCGCCACCTGACACGTTTTTATACAGAGAAGCTACAAATACATAAAAAATACATTTAAATACTTTTAAATGTTATTTAACAAACATAACTTGTTTAAACACAAAATTATCGACTCTAAAATATGCGTGCCATCAGTTTTGAAAAGCTTTTGAAAATATGTTTTTAGATCCTTATACGTCATTGACCCAATTACGTTTAGTTACTAAATCACTGTTCAATAGTTACTCAAACAATTTTAATTCAGGGAGAAAGAAGCATTGCAATATTATATAAATGAGACAAGCCATCTTTCATGAATGTGCATTGATTTGACAGCTGCCTGTTCTCCTTTGTGGCGCATGTGCTGCTGGTGTGGCCCCCGTGTAAGCTGTGGGACGCTCTGCCCTCTCTAAAGCGCATCTACATGTGGAACACCGCGTGGTTTCTCTTTGCATTTCGCCTTTAAAACAGACTTTTACTGCCGCTAAGGCCAACATGATGCAGCTAACGTCGCAGCAGAGAGCGCGTGGACTTTGGATAAAATACAAGAAGCACAAAGAGCCGAGGGAGAGGAGAGAGAGAGGCGAAGGTAAAGCCACAGACCGGGACTGGGGAGCATCAAAAGCACACGACGGGACGGCTGAATATCGCCCCGTTCGCCCTCTGTGTTTAAGTTGAAAATGAGGAAAGGCAAATAATAAGCTCGATTATTTCTAATATTGAAATCTGAGGCTTAATATTGACGAGCAGATGCTCTGAATAACTCGTCCTCCTTTGAGACTTTTTATGATTGTGTTCTGAAATGATGTTTAATTTAGCTCAATGTATTCTGCAATCTCTGACTATTCCTAATTCAAATAACTGGCATAAATCTCAACAAAAACAAATGTAATGAGAGATGAATTAATGACAGATAAAAACAGCTCAGGGCAAGTTTTTTACGACGCTGTTCATCAAAATGACGGAGTAAAATGATTCTTAACAAAACCACTGGTTTAAACTCTCTAATGCAGCCTCCATTCGTCATCAAAAGTAAATCCACATGTGCACAGGAAACAAAAACAGCCCAATCACGTGTCTGATCCTGACCATTTCTGTCCAAATCACAGACAGGCTTATTCACATTGGATTGGTTTTATCACAGGACCTCAGAGTTCAGCAAAATATAGAAGGTGATTCACGGGGGAATTTTACTGTCAAATCACTGACATGGCTCATTCACACAGGATTAACATCACAGACATTCTCCATGATTATTACAAATCACATGTGTCCCAAGGTAAAACTAATCCTGTGCCAATAAATAAAGTTGGACAGGATTGGATTGGAAACTAAAATAAAACAGATGAATTGGCAATAAAATAAGCCACCATTTTCAATTAAACATGTGTTTTTCCACTGCTCAAAGCACATTTTGGAAATTATTTTCTTGAACTTTATTCTCTCTCAGGGCTCTGTTTTTAATTAAAATTAAATTGTATTCACCTGAAATTACAGCTTTTTAAATGTCACTTCATTATTATTATTTCACTTCATTTTTTCTTCATTTTGATTCTGTTTTAAATGTTGCACAAAACCACATCATTGAACGACATTTGGATAAATTAGAAACAGAGATTTACCTGAAGAGAAGAGAAGGAGCAACAGGAGAACTGGAGGATCCATGTCCACGAGAACCGACTGAACCAAACCAGGTCTGAATCAGGTCTGAATCAGGTCTAAACTGGCTCTGTCGTTTTGTCGTGTTAGAGTCTTATCTGCTGTTACTTCCTGTGTGACATTTGAGTCTAACCTGTCGGAAACTTTTCAAATTGATAACATCGAACATTAACTGGAACTGGTGCTGCTGTTTATCTCACATTAAGATGCATCTTAAAGTTTCCACTTGAGTTTTATTCATGTTCAAATATCAGTAATGAATGTAAGTGCTGAAAAGGGGCTTGAATGAACGGCTCTAGAGCTGCTGGTTCTGCAGCATTTTGGGGAAGTCGGTGGGACGCAGTAACACAGTCATTTTGAACGTCTTTAAAGATCCTGAGGATTATGGAACAAAAAGTCAATTCCAAATGTGTCAGTGCGTCCCACCTCAGCAGCGATGGCGAGAGGCCCTGCTTATGCAGCTCAACAACCACAATATGATCCAAACCTTTGATCAGGACGTCAGGACAGAGAGAAAACCTGACAGGAAATGACTCTGAATCCACATTTTAACACAGATTTGGCCTTTTAAAGGCATGTGCTCCTAAACCTTTGATCAGCTGCAAAAACAGACTGTTTCACTTTATTTGTTGTTTTCAGTAAAAGGTTCACTCAAAAGAAAAGTGTCTCAGTCTCATTTCTTCTTGTTGCAGATTGAAGTTCTACTTTGAACCTTAAGATTCAAACATTCAAAATGTGAATTTTTGCCATTTTTATAGTCTTAAACTTTTGATCAGGACTGTGTGTCACAAAATAAAAACATACATTAAATGTTTTCTGCCTTAAAGGGACATTACGGATTCTACTGTTGTCAGGACAAAACATGCAGTGGGTCATCAAAGACCTGACCTGATTAAATCTCATTTACAGTGCCTCTCGAAAGTACCAATACATCTTGAACTTTTGCACATTTTGTCATATTTACAACCCTAAACGTAAAGATTTTATTTTGAATTTTTTACTGAAAGTTCACACACAAGTAACAGACAACTGTGAAGTGAAAGCAAAATGATACATGATTCTGTTATTTTACAAAAAATAGAAAAGTGAAAAGTGGGGCGTGCATAAGTATTCATACAGCATTTTCAGAGTGCATTAAATTGCCTTTATAACATTCCTAATGACTGCAGAATGTTCACACCTTGCCCTAACCATTAAATAGAGCCACCTGTGTGTAATCTACTCTCAGTATAATTCCAGCTGTTCTGTGAGGGCCTCAGAGCTATGGTCAGAGTGTATTGGTCATTAAACAACATCATGAAGGCCAAGGAGCACACCAGAGAGGTCAGGGATAAAGCTGTGGAGAAGTTTAAAGCAGCGTTAAGTTATACAAAGATTTTCCAAGACTTGAACATCTCACGGAGCACTGTTCAATCCATCATTCGAAAATGGAAAGAGTATAGCACCACTGCGAACTTACCAAGACACGGCCGTCCACCTAAACTAACAGACCGAACAAGGAGAGCACTGGTCAGAAATAACTAACTCAAGATAACTCTGGAGGAGCTGTGACGTACTGCCGCTGAGCTGGGGGAATCTGTACATGGGACAACTATAAGTCGTACTCTACACAAATCTGGCCTTCATGGACGAGTGGCAAGAAGAAAGCCATTATTGAAAGGAGGCCATAAGAAATCCCGTTTGAAGTTTGCTAGAAGTCATATGGAGGACACAGCTACCATGTGGAAGAAGGTGCTTTGGTCAGATGAGACAAAAATTTAACTTTTTGGCCCAAATGCAAAACGTAATGTATGGAGCAAACCTAACACTGCTCATCGTCCTGAGTGCACCATCCCCAGTGTCAAATATGGTGGGGAGCATCATGCTATGGGACTGCTTTTCCTCAGCGGGGGCTGGGAAAATTGTAAGAATAGTTGGGAAGATGGATGGAGCCAAATACAGAGACATTTTGGAGGAAAACCTGCTGGAGTCAGCAAGAGAATTGAGGCTGGGGCAGAGATTCACCTTCCAGCAGGACAATGACCCTAAACACAAAGCTAAATCTACAATGGAATGGTTTAAAAACAAACATATTAATGTGTTAGAATGGCCCAGTCAAAGTCCTGGCCTAAATCCTATTGAAAATCTGTGGAAAGACCTGAAAACTGCTGTTCACAAACGCTCTCCTTCTAATTGAGCTTGAGTTGTTTTGTAAAGAGGTAAAATGTCAGTCTCTAGATGTGCAAACCTTTTACAGTCATACCCCAGAAGACTCGCTGCTGTTATTGCAGCAAGTCTGCAATAACTTGCAGACCCCACTGTTTTTTATTTATAAAAAAAAAATCTAAATCATGTATAAATTTCATTTCACTTCATGATTGTGTGTCACTTAGTGTGTGTCTTTCACAGAACATTTCAATTAAATATATTTTTGTTCATGGTCCATAGCGTGGCAAAATGTTGAAAAGTTCAAGGGGGGCCGATACTTATGCAACCCACTGTAACTGAGCAGAAAGTTATTTAAACGTCCGGTGGGAGACCATCTAAACCGGGTGATTTCCCGTTTTCATGGATTGGAGGGCCTTTGATAATTCATATAGAGTAATAGGTGTCAGTGATGCGCGGGTTGATCCACTCGGGTTCATGCCTGCGGTCACCCGTGGTTACCCGTGGTTACCCGTGGTCACCCGTGGTTACCCATGGTTACCCGTGGTTACCCGTGGTCACCCGTGGTTACCCGTGGTTACCCGTGGTTACCCGTGGTCACCCGCGGTTACCCGCGGTTACGAGTCATCCAAAAATATCTTTAATGATATTCAGGTCGCGGTCGGTCGGGTCATTTGAAATAAAGATGCTAATTAAACCTTTGTCATTTATAAAGTACTAGTCTAGTACTAAAGAATGCGAGTCAGGCAGCGGGTCGGGTACAATATTTTCTTTTCTTTTTTGCGGTCTGAGTTGTGGGCGGGTTAGTTGAAAACGTTGGTCGGGTGCGGGTTGTTTATACATTGACTCATCACTGATAGGTGTATCCAGATTATTACAATCTTGCTCTGAGAGGCAAGGTAGTTTTAATGTGTTCAGAAAGGTTGAAATGGCTTGTTCATTAAAACTTATTGTCGAGGAATAAAATGCTGCAAAAGTATCGTTTATGTCTTTGGAATCAGTGACTAAATGGCCAGTGCTGGTCTTTACACTAGTTATGTTTTCACACGCCTTTAACTTCATGGTTAGTAATCGGCTTGGCTGAGAACTGTTCAGGTTATATTTTTGTCTAACTCGATGCATTAAAAAATCTGCTCTTTTAGTGAGCAAATTATTTCATTCTTTTTTCAACAATTCATTCTTTAACATCACTTCAGGTGAATCATTAGAGACCATGCTCTGTTCCAGTTCAGAGATTTGTTTTTTTTAATAATTCAATGTGTTTCAATCTAGATCTGTTTAGGTGAGATGCAAAGCTAATTGTTTTCCCTCTGATGCAGCTTTTCTCTGTCTCCCAGAGGATACTAGGATCATTAACAGAAGGTTTATTCCATGAGACCATGTGGCCGTGTTTAGAGCCGCTCTCCTCGGGATGTTTGTGCACATGGTCCCGGCCCCCGGGAGTGTCCCGGTATCGAAGCTGCTCTGGGTCTGGAGTGAATCGTTTGAGGGTTTTGATGAATTTGACCCGCGCTTCACTTTGTCCCTCCATAATATTTCAGCAGTGAGAGAATGAAACACATTTATTTTGCACCTGAAGCTGCGTTACAGCGTGAGGGCTTAATAAAAGAGTTAAAATCTAAACTGTGCTCTGATGGCTTTGATGTGAGCTCTTTTCCTCTGTTCAGACCAAACCAGGACAAACCCAGAGTTTAACAGGACCCTGTGGATTTACCTGTGTGAGCGCCGCTGTTCTGAGCCCAGGTCCCTGAAAACCACAAACACAGCTTTATTTAAGAGTCTCAGTGTGTAATGTGCCCACGCTGAAGAGCTACAGCTCTGACTTCCTGTCAGAGGAAATTAGAAAAAACAAGTGTGAAACAGGACATAGGCCTAATATATACAGTGAGTTAAAAAAGTATCCGCCTCCCTTTAACTTTTCAACATTTGCCACAAACAGAAATATATTGAGCTGAAATGTTACATGAAAGACGCACACATGGTGTATTTAACTGTACTTTGAGAGATGTTCAAAGCTTTGGAAATGTTTTTATAACCTAACCCAGCTTTATACTTCTCAGTAACTTTATCCCGGACCTGTCTGGTGTGTTCTTGACTTCATGATGCTGTCTGCTCCACAATAGTCTCTGAACAGACCTCTGAGACCATCACAGAGCAGCTGTATTTGAACTGACATTAGATTACACACAGGTAGACTCTATTTAGTCATTAGGTCAACATGTGATCATTCAGAAATCATCAGGCAACTTCTGAAGGAAACTGGTTTCACTAAAAGGAAAGGGGGGCCGGTACTTTTGCACATCACTCTTTCAGTTTTTTATTTATAAAAAAAATCATATATACATTTATTTTGGAAGTATTTTAATTTAATCGAAGATTGTTTTAAATATAGCCTATTTTCCACAGGTTGTTTACCCTTTGTCCTCAGTTTTGAGCTCACGTGTCCTACTTTTCATTCTGAGAACTGGTCTCTCTACTTCTGGTCCTCTTTTCAACAATTAAAACTGCTCATTTTTTCACTTTTCTCTTTTTTGTAAAATAACAGAATCATGTTTCATTTTGCTTTCACTTCACAGTTGTCTGTTACTCGTGTGTGAACTTTCAGTAAAAATTCAAAATAAAATCTTTACGTTTAGGGTTGTAAACATGACAAAATGTGCAAAAGTTCAAGGTGTATTAGTACTTTCGCAAGGCACTGTATCTCCATGGAGACGAGCTGGAGACGTCCCATTCCAGTAAAGTTACCATCATAAAATAATCATATTTGACCAGTAGTATCTGTACTTTTACTCAAGTAATGAACCAAGTACTGTCATTTTCAGACTATTGAGCTCACATGAATATAAGCAGCACCAACATAATTTATAAAGGAAATAAAAATACATATAGACCCTTTAATTGTTTGTAAACATTCCGGGCTTAGCTGGAGGCAGTGTGGCAGGCATATCGGGGACAGGAAGAGAATTGGGGACAGTCGTATCCCAGAAGACTTTGCGGCGGCAGCAGCAGCAACATTACCAGCGCCGCCGCCATTGAGCTCAGCGGCTGAAGTGGATGCGGTAAGTTTAAGTTTAATGTTGCCTTTTTCATTGTTCCTCACGAAGAAAAGTTAATAACTTTTAAGGCGATTCGGGGCGAGAAATGTCCATGTGTAAAGAAACCCGATGGTCTGATTATTGGTTGAATCCACGTGAATGTACGATCTAGCCTCTTTGGTTAACTCAGCGGCCGGCGCTGTGAGTTGTAGCCGAGCGGAGTGAGCTCTAACTCGGCTAAATGTTCTACGAAGCTCCGCTGATTTTCTCCGGCTCTATTGTAGTTAAAATCGTGAAAACTTGAGGGAAAAAAGGTTGTTAGTGACTGTTGTTGACTGCGTATTTATATTACTAGTAATAGTTTGGCTAATGTAAGATGTAAGGTGCTCAAAATAGTGTAGTGTGTCATGACAAATTAGTAAATACTCGAGCGATCTTTCTCATATCGTATATCTTTGCAAACGTTTCATGAATGGATAATCATTGTAATTAAATAAAAACTGTTAAAAAACAAAACAAAAAAACAGTAAGATAGGTTACTTCAGAAATAAAAAGGGATTTTTTATTAATTTTTTTGATCGGGACAATGCACAGTAATGAACATCTGCATTGAAACAACACAAGTAAACATGTCAAATGATTGCCACAAGGCTGATTTAAACTTTTCGTAGGCTTTCAAAACAAAATATACAATTTGAGAGTAGATTATTGTAATAGCCATGATAACGATTTTGTTGTAGTCAGGAAGAAGTGCTGTACATATTGATGTACAATAACATTAGAAAACTAAAATAGTTTCTATTATTTATGACAGCCTGTACTGTATGCTTCTGTTTCCTTTTCACAGAGCAGTCATGGAGATGTGTTCTAAGATTAGGACTGGTCTTCAACTGAAGGACTGTCCTGTCGTCGCCTGATGCAGCTGCAGCGCCACTACCGTCCTCTCTGTGGACTTCATGAATTTTCGGTAATATATGCAAAAATAAAACAATAAGTTACAATTATACTAAAGGTTTTTATAACTATTTTCAGGACTTCTTTTTTTTTTGCCCTTAGTTTCAAAGCTATATAACGAATAAGCTAAATAAGGTTGACTAATTTTAACCATTGAAATTACTATTTTGATTGCAATCATTTGTGCTGCTGTACATGAGTGTTGTGTATTTTTTGGATTTACTCCTATGATTTATAAAGTGTTACTGTTATGTGTTACTATTGTTTTTACTTCCAAGATGTCTCTGGCTTTTTTCTCTTATGAATGAACACAGGAAAAGATGCATAAAGACATTTTTATTCCTCTCAAGTCAAGTCAACACAGTAAATCTCATTGTTCAAAAGCAGGGATTACATTCCTGCAGAATGTGGGCTGAATGCATTCATTTTTAATTAAGCATGAAATTAATAAAAAACATTTTTTTCTGACTAGGATTGCAATTTGCAATACAAAATATGGACTGCTGAATTAACACAAACATTGATGTATTTCAGAACTTTTTTGGGGAAGCCTAAACTACATGGCTGTTTATGGAAGAGCCAATAAAGACTTGTCTACTGTGGAGTGAGAAACGAACAGGGAAGAAAGAGGCTCTGACTGAAAGGCTTGTTTCCAGTGGATGGCAGCGCACCTCCTTCTCCTTCCTTGATCCCCTAAATGTGGAAACGAGCTGTTCTGATCATTACAGCATCTCTGTGTAACAGGCCTCTTATTGTCATTACTACTTTCCTGTATACACTTTTACATATTAGATTTAGAAACCGAGAGACTCAAAGTCATTCTCTTACCTGTCTCCATCAAGCTCTTGAACGAGCACTTAACTGGATTTTGCTTTTGCAGAAATAGTTTGATTTGCTGGTAAAAGAGTAATTGTTATTGTTTAATCAGAATCATTTATTAATGGCCACACAACAGAGTTGGTGGGATTTGTTTTCGATACAGCACATCATGCTCACATCTCCTGTGTTTGTCACATACAGAGAGTCAGTGCAACATTACTGTAAGAACAGAGAACATTACAATAATTTTGCATCAGGCTAAATAAAAGTAAAGCAATGCAGTAACAAAACTAGTGTTGGTAGATTAAACTGTTACTTTGAAGCTCATGTAATTGTATCCAACAACAATAGCAACAGGTTTGACTTATGGCAGGGATGTTATATTGAGCTTGTAGAGCTTCAAATGATAACTTCCTATTGTCCCATTAGGACATGTATTCTCCTAATTCCAGCTTCTTGCCACTCAAGATTGGGACCTGTGCCTTCTGTCAAATCCGTATCACTAACCAGTTTTGTCAAAGATAAAAAAATCTTTATCTGCCAAACACTTTCCTCGGAATTGTCCATACCTTTTATAATGGCTTTTCTTATCAAAATATTTGATAGGTGTCCTATCTGACTTGTCTAAGACAATGGGACAGAAGGTGTACAATGTTTATTGCTAGCCTTTAAGCCTTAGCATTTTAAATAAAGTGCTTAGTCATACAATTTGTTGCATTGACATTTATTTTCATTTCGGCACGCTCCACATTGCCCTGGGTTCTTTTGAAGTTATAAAATATTCATTTTAAGTTTATGTTTACAAGCTGAAATTAAATTTACATTGCTTTTACTTCAGTTACATCTTAATAATTTGGAAATTAATAAACTAATCAAACTTTAATTAAATCCTGTGGGAGTTCAATGATATACCTGGCAACAATTATTTTTGAATGCATTATTTCTGACTTCAAGATTTACCAATACCAAGGTGTTTGTCAAAAGCCAGTAATGATTGTCAGGATCAGTGTATAATACACTTTTATTATATCTATCTATATAGATAGATAGATACTTTATATGTTTAGTTTGTTTTTTGGTATTGTGAGTGGGTAATGGGTATATCTAAAATAAATGACATTTTACCTGTTTTTTTGTCCTGTGAAACTGCCTTGCATGTCTGTAGCAAAAAAGTTCCCCTCTAGGACAAATAAAAGTAATTAGGAATTTGTTTGTGTCATTCTTTATTGTAAATGCAGTTCACTTTCTTGCTATATATAATTATGATCATAATCAAATTAATAAAGCACTATCATTACATTACCCTCATTGTATGAATAAATCCTATTCAAAAATAGCTGCAAAGAACCCCCTACACTCTCAGAAATAAGGGTACGTTAGGAGACCATTTCTGTACTCATAGGTACAAATCTAGAACATTGTAACCCAAGTGGATCATTATTGGTCCTTAAGATACATTATTGAGCCTTTTGGGAGTAAAAAGGGTACAATACAAATTTTCAAATTCAAAAAGCACATAAATGTACCCCTTAGGTTAAAAGGGTACAAAAACGTACCACGCATAGTACACATTTGAGCATAGAGGGTACAATAATGGCCCCAAGTAGGGACTATTTGAATTAATGCGCATGAATACACGAACAACAGTACCAATGAGGAAGGATACTGTCGGTAGTGCTTTGGTCTTTTGATCACTTTCCCGGGCGAGAACACCGGACTTGGACGTCCTCATGGAGGGACCGGCTTTAAGGGCTCTTTCCACCGAAGAGCTTTTGGAAAAAGTTATTCAATCCGGAATAGATGTGTCCGAGGAGGAAGCCAAACGATTCAGGGGTAAGTTTGAACAAACCGAGTACTAGAAGTTATATTCTTTTGTGAGTTACATTGTGCAAGCCTGGTCTATGCACACTAAGCTAGTTGAAAAGTGACTAAAATGCTGTTTAAACCATGGCTTTTGCATGCCCGTGTCTGGGTCAAGATATTTCTTTATTGTGTTTGTGTGTTATATGTGGATGTTATGTCAAATTGACGTGATAAGTTGAGTTAGCGTTAGGTTCGGTTTGAGCGCGTAGCTAGCTTTGGGCGGGAGGCTAAGCTAGCTTCAACTGCTGCATACATTGTATTAAATATCGGTGTATAGGTTATACATTTCACGTTACGTCCTCGGGGGCAATTTAAGCTACCGATTTGAAGTGTGGAGAACAACAGTACCCAGACGGTAGTCAATTCTGAACAACAGCGAGTGGCCGTGTTAGCGTTTGTGTTGGTAGTGTTAGGGCTGGTTTCGTTTTAAATCTAACGCTGTTGTAGTAGTAGTTGATGAGTTGGACTGGGATGTTTTTTTTCTGATTTGGGATCATATTTTATGCTTTGGTTCCTTCCTTGTAAGCATACTTTGACAGATTTTTCTAAATAACCGTTCCTGTTTTGGCCTTTTAACTAATGTTAGCTAGACACTTGGTCTGCTCATCATGGCTTTGGTTTTCTTCTCTATCTTTGTCTAGATGTACATTTTACTTTTTTGCAGTAATGAATAATGTTGTGAATTGATGTTAAACCAGTGCGAGTTGAGTTAGGCTTGAGTACTTTCCACGGATCAATGTTTACGGACCTTTCCCCATATCTGAGCCGCTCTGAGAATTCCAAAGCGGGCTTCATGTTGACGCGTGACGTCCTGGGTACGTCTGGGTCTTTCTTGGTGACTTTATGTTCGTGCTATGCTGCTTTTAAACAATATTTATTGTTGGGGAGTAAACGCATGACTCGGGCACTAAGTGTTTTGGACAAAGGAGGAGAATATTCACCAATTACGCACAACGTGCCACAATATACCGGGTTCAAAATTAAAAGATAGCGGCGCATGTTCTGGATTTGTAATGGGAAGACAAGGTGGGGCATTGTGGGAATCTTGAGTACTTTATATAAGATTGCCCCTTGGTCCACATGTGTAAATTTCATATCTACTTTGGCGCTGTGGCTGCTTTTGTTGTAGGTTAGATCTGGTGCTTTATTCTTCTGCCAAATTGAATGCATTTAAACAATATGCTAATCAACAAAAACCTTTGAAATGACAATTAAGTTAGAACTTGGTGGTTTATGGCAAAAAATTAGTTAAAATTAGTTGATAACCTTATGTGATCTCTTTTTTTTGTAGAAAATGAGGTGGATGGAGAGACAATTGACTGCGGCTTGACAGAAAATATGATCGCTTTTTTGTTCCAAGGCTCTTTCAAAAAACAACTTAAATTCAATCAGTTTGTAAACAGTCTTAAGGAGACAGTTTTTACACTCACACTTGAACCTGTGCCACCAGAGGTGCAGCAGTCACCATCTGGGAGATCCAGGTATATGAACATGAAAAAAGGCACAATAGGATTGAAAATGTATTACATTTCTCCTGAAGCTTCTGTACACTGACATTGTTTTCTCATTTACTCAATAACAGATTGCCGACAAATTTTGAAATCCCATCATTCCCTGTAAATGTACAGAACAAGCTTAATAACAAAGAACCATGTCATAGGAACTCAAAAGACAGACACGTAATTGTGAGAGTTTTGTATGAGGCTATGGCACAATTCACAATGTAAGTATATAAATTGTGGGCACAATTGTTAAGTGCACAGTTTTAATAATGTTAATGATATCTGTATCTTTCCATTATAGGTATCCCACCAATGCAGAGTATGTACAAGTGGTAAAAAGGCTCATCGGGAAATATCCTTTCCTCAAAGACATTGAAGGAAATGGTTATGTAAGTGTTTTGTTTCAGTTACTGCCATAAATGAAATAATGTTACATTGCATCCAGAATTATTTTATTTGGAGGTTGATGCGGCATAAAAAAACAAAATACAATTTTCAATTGGGTTTTGATCAAGTAAGAGGGCTTTAAATCATTATATTGTTAAGACTTACAAGGTTTGCTGTAGAGGCGTCATGATTTTCAAGCAAAATTATGCTGCAAAGATTAAATTTCATTTCATTGTACATATTCTATACAATGAAATGAAATTTAAATGAGCAAAAAAAAAAGGTTGATGCTTAGCTGAACAGCAAACAGCGACAAATCAAGAAACAACTGATTTAATGAATTGTAGAGGGTTATTAAAGGGTATTCCAATTAAGAAGTGACCTTGTTGGTTTTGGATGATTTTACATGCACTGTAAATAAAAACATTTTCTATCTTTCTAGCAAACATGGCACATGTCATTAAAACGGAAGTTTAAAATGGAGCGTGTGCCTTTGGTCCAATGTGATGAGGTTCAACAGTTCAAGAGAAAGTTTGGTCATCAAAATTCAAAGAAGTCCTGTGGCTCTGCATCTGTAGCTACAAAACGACAACATATGGTCAGTACTCAATACAAGTATACCTTTTCAATTAACTATTATGTTGCATTTTATAAATTTGTTTTTCCTTTACTTTTAGGAACCAATCGCCCTTGCCGAAGATGCAACTTCCATTGATGCTCACGTGAAGATTCTAAATAGCCAGTACCAAAAGATGATTCCTGATCATGCAATAGTTCGAGATCGCATGCAGCAAACATTTGTATGGCGTCAAAAAGAGATAGCTGAAGGAATGTCTGTGGAGGAGACTATGAAGAAGTACCCCTTTTTAAGTACCACAAATGGAGTAAGTCTTGTCTGTACATATCACATCATTTCTAGTTTGCCCTTAAATCATTGACTTCTACTCCTCCGTAGCTCACTGATGAGTTGGAACGTATCCACCCAGAAGTGAAAAACTTATCAAAGAAGTTTAAAGAAGAGTTAAAATTCATCAGTGCAAAAGTACTTGAGCAAACAAGAGGGAAGGCTTCAATCTTTGCTCACTACCAGGATGCCAAAGATGAGTCCCTGACTGAAAATGCACAAGGTATGAATTGGTGGCGTGCAGTGACTTTTGAGTTAGGCAAGTAGTGGGAGGTGTTCATGATTAACCTGTTCATCGTCATCTTTGGCTTAATCAGTTTAAAGAAATGCAAACAACAAGTTGTTAAACGGTATAAAAGAAAGTAGTTGAAGTCATCAGTGATCTAACAGGATTACGGGCAACGGTTTCATAAAATAGACAAGTGCTCGTCATATAGTTAGAATATCATGAAAAAGTGTGTTCACTTCTGTTTTTAACTTTAAACTGTGAAACTAATATATGATAGACTAAGATATGTATAGCCTTTATTTGTTATGATTTTGATAATTATGGCTCAGCTTGTAAAAATTATTAAAAATCTCGCAAAATGAGAATATTTTGAAAATAGACTGTAAGCCATAATCATCAAAATTATAACAAAGGCTTGACATATGTCACTGTGCATGTAATGAGTCTATATCATAGTTTCACATTTTAAGGTGAATTACAGAAATGAACTTTTTCATGATATTATAATTATATGACAAGCACCTGTACTCTTTAATTTGGCTTCAATTATTGGCTTGAGGATTGGATTGCCGCTGGTGCTACTTTGGGGGGAAAAAAAAATCTGACTGGATCACTTAAGCCAACTTGTGGATTTCAGGAATTAAAATGCTTAATTTCCAAATGACCAAATATAGAACAGGAAAGAACTCGCACAGAACTTGCACACTGTATACTTGCAACACCCATGTTCCTTTTATTAGATGAACGTTTCGGCCAGTGGCCTTCGTCAAGCAAAACAAATGACCAAATAAAAAGCATCATAGTTCTCCTTGAAAAACAAAAAAGGAAGGGAACATCCTCAAGCTCCTTGTGCACTGAAACAGAAAGGAAATTGTTCTTTCGACATTTTAAAATGAAATTGAACAAATGAAATTGAACAAATTATTTTTAAACTCTTTCAAAGCTTCGGGAATAGAAGTCCCACTTTCAGCAACAGATGTCATCTGATACAAGCTTTATCATTAATGTAATATATTACAATACTATTTCTTTTTCTACAGATATTGATCTACGTGCAACTGCCATTTTCATGCCAATATTTTTCAAAGAGAAGATCAATCATTTCATTACTCTTGGAGAGGTATGTAGTAAAAGTTTTCTTAACTATATTTTTACTAAATTTATTTATAAAAAAATGAAAATTGAATTCTCTCCACTGGACTAAAGTTATAAGTATGAAGATGCTTCACCACTCATTTGAGTACCTTCTTCAGCTCACCTGAACTTTATTTATCTTGTCATGCTTCATCTGCTGACAGCTGAAACATGTCAAGATAAAATTTACATCTTAAGACCATATTAGTCATCAAATGATATAGTATATAATATAAGTTTTGTTATTTTCTTTTACAGCAAGACCCAAAGCATCCGTATCCTAGTATTCAGCTGCTGGAAGGAGACTGGAAAAAGGCGTTCGCCACCAGAGTCCCAACCGTGGTAAAAGTGGACAGCGTTGAGGTGTGCCGTTGTTCAGGCATTGAAGATGGAGTCATCTCTGCATTCTGCACATACTTCATTTTCAACATTCAGTATCCACACTGCCTCAAGAACACTTTGAATTTCCTTCAAAGATACATTGCAAAAATATCACTGGAGGGGGACCAACCTTTGCCAATTACTGTGAGCCGCAAAATAAATCTACTTTATTGATGCCACAGCCATACCATTGTCCAAAATGCTCCCGCAGAGTATTCACAATAACTAAATTAATCCAGCACATTGGACTAATCCATGCCCATGAGCCCAACTTCCAAATTTCGTGTGGGATTAATAACTGTTGTTCCTCTTTCAAAATATTTGAATCTTTTCGACGGCACGTGTATCGCAAGCATTTTAATAGTAATCCTGTAAATGACTGTGCTGAGGAAGACTTTGCTGAAAGTGACTCTGAGAGGGACACTGAGATGTCATTAGTTGAAGATTTAAATGAACGTTTGACATCCATTGCTGCACCTTCTATTGATGAACTTTTAAAAGATTTTAAAAATAATTTGTTCAATTTCATTTTAAAGTGTCGAGAAAAAAATCTCCTTCCTGTTTCCGTTCAAAGGAGATTGTTGAGGATGTTAACTTCCTATTTTGTTTTTCAAGGAGAACTATGATGCTTTTATAACCTATCATTTGGAAAAAAAACGGTTTCAATATTTCTGAAATTCCGGAGTTGGCTAATGTGATCCAGTCAGATGATTTTTTCAAAGGAGCAACAGCGGCAATCCAGTCCCCGTATTGCATTACTGAACACTGCAAAAATGCACTAAAAATGACCGAGCCTGTCGATTATAAACTAATAGATGACAAAGGAAAAGTAATCGGTAGCTGTTCATACGTGCCAATCCATAAGGTCCTCAAAAACTACTGTTCAAACGAGGAGATCAAGGATCTTTTGTTTTCCAACCATACACCAGAGGCTGATTTTCTGTCTGACTATTGTGACGGGAATATTTTCAAAGAGCACAATTTTTTTAAGGATCATCCATATGCTCTGCGTTTGCACTTGTATGAAGATGAATTTGAAGTGGTGAACCCTTTGGGTGCAAAAAGAAACAAACACAAACTGTGTGGCTTTTATTATACAATTGGTAATTTAGACAAAAAATATAGGTCACTTCAACGACATATTCATTTGGCTCTGTTGGTTCGCTATTCATTTGTGAAAAAATGTGGTTGGGACATTATTCTGAAACCTATGCTCAATGATCTAAAACGACTAGCAAGTCATGGATTTACTATTTCAGTTGATCAAAAGGAATACACCATTTTTGCTGGTCTTGCAACTATATCTTGTGACAATTTATCTGCACATATGCTTGGAGGATTCACAATGTCATTTAACTCTGGGAGAATATGCAGATATTGCATGGCAACATATAGAGACATCAAACAAATGTTCAGAGAAGAGGACTTTATATTGAGAACTTCTGATGTTCACAAACAGCATCTTCTGAGAGTACAACAGTGTCCGGATGACAAAGCAACCTATGGTGTGTACCGGCCATCTCCCTTTGAAGAACTTGATTATTTTGACACAACCACAGCATTTCCACCAGATGTGATGCATGATTTATTAGAAGGAGTAATTCCATTGGTTATGAAATTGGTTATTGGCAAAGCTCACACAGAAAAACACATAACAATAAGGGAGATTAATGAAGAACTAAAAAGACTGTGTATTGGTCAGAATGACAAACATAACAAGCCTGTTCAATTGTCAGAAAGACTGCATGCTGTTGGTATTACAGGGTCTGCATCACAGAAATGGTGCCTATTCAGATTACTTCCATTTGTGTTAGCAAATCGTGTTCCTTTAAATTGTAAATATTGGAGCATTTTTTTGTTGTGTAAAGAAATTACAGAGATTGTCATGGCACCTAAGGTGAACAAAGAGAAGCTTCTGTCACTTAATGCATTGGTTGAGGAGTTTTTGACCGAAATGAAAAGTGTGTTTGGAGATGTTATTA
This sequence comes from Neogobius melanostomus, assembly GCA_007210695.1. NCBI lineage: Eukaryota > Metazoa > Chordata > Actinopteri > Gobiiformes > Gobiidae > Neogobius > Neogobius melanostomus. The sequence goes on along the minus strand of VHKM01000291.1, from coordinate 310,249 downwards.
CACCAAAATGTCATTATTTAATCCATTATGCTAGACTTATGGAAATGTATGGTCCTTTATGTTTGTTATGGTGCATGCGATTTGAAGGTAAACATCAATATTTTAAGAAAATAGCCTTCACTTCTCGAAACTTTATAAATATTTCCAGCACTCTTTGCAAAAGACATCAGTTCAGACAATGTTGGGAGTTTTCATCAGGCAATATGATTGCAGATTTTGAACATGTTCCAGGGAAAAGCATTGAAACACCAATTGTTTCACTTCCTGCCGGACTTCAAAAAGCACTGACAGCTGATAGTCAATTTTGTCAGAGGGACTTTACGAAACCCGTGCAACGTGTTTCCCAAGTGACTGTGAACTGTGTTAAGTATGCAGTACATGATGTCTTCATTATTGGTTTGTTGCATTCTGAAAGGATTCCACTGTTCCTAAAAATCAAATACATATTGAACATTGATACAGAGTGGATTTTTTGTGGAAAAATGTTATTTCCTTTACGTTTTGAACACCATTTCTTTGCCTACTCAGTCAGGATGGATGATGAATGGATTTTAATGAGACCAGGAGATGAAGTAGATCATCAGGCATACGATGTGTATTCTGTTGACAACAACATGTTTCTGTCCATTCGATATTGTATTTGAAACATTGTCTTAAGTTGTTTGTTTGCTGGTAACTGTTCTTACTCTGCACAATGGGTGCTGGGTCTGAAATGAATTAAATTAATTTAAATAGTTGAGATGGAGAGGTATTAAGAAATTGTATTTTGTTAAATAAAATATACATTTAAGTCAAATTGTTTTGTAGCCTCATTAATATACAGTACAAAAATATTTTAATCCATAAAAGGACAAAATTGTACCTTTTTACAAAAAGGTACAAAAAAGTACCTTATACAAAAAAGGTACATCATTTGTTAAGATAAGGTACAGAATTGCCACTAACAAGGTACACAATTGTCCCTTTAAGGCACAATACACAAGGGTCCATAAATGTACCCTATATTAGGGGTACAAATTTGTCCTTGTGAGGGGCCTGCCCCAGTGACAAGCGATTGTACCCCTATGAGGACAAATCCGTACCTTAATTTCTGAGAGTGTATCACAGGCATAATCTTGCTGTAATCTGACTATTACAATTGCTTTGTTTTATTTTTTAATGATTAAATTGTTTTCCTTTTAATTAAATAATCATAATATTGAGTTAATGTATATTTTAAAAAATAATTCCTCATGCCATTGGCGAAAAAAATTAATCTCGCGCATGCGCAGCACTATGTAGCCCCCCGATTCTCTGGCGCCGTCTAGCCCCGATTCTCTTCCTGTCCCCAATTCTCTTCCTGTCCCCGATATGCCTGCCACAGCCAGGAAGCTCGATTCCTATCAATTTCCATTGTAGCTGTTGTCATAGTAACAATAAACAAATGTTTAACTGTTTTTGGAAATATTAGATAAACCTTATTTTATCATCTCAAATGTCATTCCTCTTGTTCTTGCACCCTAAGCAAAAACAAAATCTTGGAGTCTGTGAGGGAACTCAAGGTTCTCCTCTAAGGGTCTCCAAGAAACAGTTGAAGATGGATTCAAACCATGACTCAAGGGGCGGAGAACAAATGACCAATGATACTATTTAAAGTTGGGTACGATAACCCCCCTTCACTTTTAGCTTTTGTAATAGAGAGAATTTTACTCTGTGTTTTTTATTGCACCAAATCAAATTAGCAGCTAATAAATGCAACTTTTCCCAGTATCCTTTAGTAGGTGAAAGAGAGATCATTGAGCTTAAAAAATGAACGTGGGGAAGAATGTTTTTATTATAGAGATGCGTCCATGAAAAGACAGAGGAAGCGAGTCCCATTTTCGTAAATCTGCTTCAACTTCTGCTGCCAGCCGATTAGTTATGTTTAACTATATCTGAGTTTGAGGGATCTATAGATACTCCTAAGTTTTTAAAGTGGTCTACAACTGGAATATTTGATACTGAGCGTTCTTGATGAGCAGATATATGAAGTGGAAGTACGGTGGATTTACTCCAATTGACTTTATAGCCTGAGATTAAACTAAAATTGTGGAAAATACCAAGAAGATGGAAAAGTGAATGAGCAACATCCTCCAAATAGAGCAAAACATCATCTGCATAAAGGCATTGAATGAGATGTGTTGACATTAATAGGTTTGTGGCTGATTGACTGACTCCTTGTGCCACAAGCTCAAGGCTTGTTCTAATAAAGCCAGTTTGATCTGTATCAATCAAAAGAGTCATTTGGGATTCTAAGCTTGAGGCCAAAACTTTAGCATATAACTTGATATTGGTATTCAAAAGAGGAGGGCTTAATAAAAGAGTTCAAATCTAAACTGTGCTCTGATGGCTTTGATGTGAGCTCTTTTCCTCTGTTCAGACCAAACCAGGACAAACCCAGAGTCAAACAGGACCCTGTGGATTTACCTGTGTGAGCGCCGCTGTTCTGAGCCCAGGTCCCTGAAAACCACAAACACAGCTTTATTTAAGAGTCTAAGTGTGTAATGTGCCCACGCTGAAGAGCTTCATCTGCAGCCCTGACTTCCTGTGAAAGGAAATTAGAAAAAACATGTGTGAAACAGGACATAGGCCTAATATATAAAGTGGGCTGAAAAAGTATCCGCCTCCCTTTAACTTTTCAACATTTTGCCACAAACAGAAATATATTGAGTTGAAATTTTACATGAAAGACACACCCTAAGTGACACACAATCGTGAAGTGAAATGAAATGTATACATGATTTTGAACTTAAAAAAAGAAAGAAAACTATATATATTAATTGATTCATTTCCACATACATAACACATACATAACTTGAAAAAAAGGCTCCCACACACTGTCTCACTCTTTTACTGACTCAGAGTTTGTAATATAGAGATCCAGAAGGCCTCGCGTCTCTTCAGATTAAGATTGTGGTCGCCTCCCCTGGGTGGGACCGGCACCTGCTCTATCCCACAAAACCGGAGAGATGACACGTCATGTCTGAGTTTGTTAAAATGTATTACTGGAGAGTCAGTGTTTTGACATCTGATGGCGCTTTTGTGCTCACTTATGCATATTTTTAATTTCCGTGATGTTTTTCCCACATAAGCAAGACCACACGGGCAGTGCAACATGTAAACCACATGCGTGGATGGGGTACCTTTTCCCAGTGGAAGGGCTAGCGCACATACACAAACCGGTGCTGTTGTAGATGGCAGGAGCATGGGGTTCCAAATTTAATCTCTTAACCCCTGCCTTAAGCGAGCACATTTTCTCCAGTTCAGTTTTACCCAAATCTAAAAGCTTCTCGACTGGAGTTTACAGCCTATAGGCCTCATTTGAAAGCGAAGACCCACAACTCTGATCATACAATTTTTTATGTTGCTTTGCTTCGCATTTTTTTTACATTTTTGTCATGTTTTCGTCACTTTTTGTCTTGTTTTTGTTGCTCTCTTCATAACTTTCTTTCCTTGCTTTTTTTTTTGTCGCGTATTCGTCACGTTCCTGTCACTTTTTCATCTTGCTATTTTGTTGTTGCTATTTTCATCCTCGTTTATGTCGCTATCTGTACGCTTTTTTGTAAAGAAGCTTTTAGATTTGCGTAAAGCCAAACCAGAGAAAGTGTGCTCGGTTCAGGTGTGGGTTAAGAGGTTAAATTGTAATTCGGCGCTCCCTCCAGCAGATGGCGGAATGTGGACTCTATGCTCTGGCTGCTGCTGAAGTACATGAATTCACTCCGAGACAGTAGGTGGCAGCATGCGCCTTTTACGCACAGTTTGGCTCCTGCGCCACATGCCCACGGAGCAGCGGAGAGAGAAAGGCGCACGGAGGCAGAACACTGTGCTTCGTGTTTCGCCATTTCAACCAATTTTTGTACATTTTTTACGCTGTTATTTGGGTGTCTGCACGGACGCGTAACCCCCGCCAGCATCGGGCCGCGGTGTGTGGTGTAATCTGTGAGTTTTGTTTTTGTTTTTTGACGGTAAGTGACCCAGACGAAGCTGCTGCGTCATACGTCTGCCTGGTTTGGCGCCTGACGGGTCTTGTCCTTGTCAGATAATAGTTGTAGTTATTTCAGATTCATCACTATAGGATTAGCAAACGAGAGCATTGTGGCCGGTTCCATATTAGTAAAGTAATCTAGTTGTTCCTACACTAGAAATAAGATAAATACATCAGGATTAAATCGAGTGGCTAAGATATTTAAATTGAGTTTAAAGGAAGAACACATAAACATTAAAACTGATTTAAAGTCCAGACCAATACTATCGTTGGATGAATGCCCAAAATTGATATTTAGTTAATACGCGCAGACGTTTAGCGAGCGCCCATAGAAAGAGCGGCGTTTAGCTAGGCCTCCGTTAGCATGCTAGCACAAAACCCTTATAACATTTAAAATTTGCCCGTTTAAATATTCCCTTTTCACGGATTTCTCTGTGTGTAGTTGTTTACAAAGATAGACACGCACATTACTGCCCCTGCATTAAACAAAGCTGTGAATAAACCGCAAAGAGGCTTTTTTTTTAGCATAAATTAGCCTTAGCTACATAACGTTGGATGAACGTTCGGCCTCGTGCAGACCAGGAAGCTCACGCATTTGGAGATTATGTGATTTGTGTAACTGTAAACATTGAAATCTCAAGTGGTTCTGCAACTACAACCAAACACGACGCATTTATGTATTATTATTTTAATACATGGGAAGGCTAATGTTTCCCCAAACTCGAAAACTAGCTCAATAAATTAGAAACGTGACAATAAAAAAAAAATAATAATAATTTTCATCTCTTAACCCCCACTTTAACGTAGTGCATTTTCTCAATTTTCTTGGCTTTACCCAAATCTAAAAGCTTCTTAAAAAAATAATAAATAAAATCATCAAAATGAGATGAAAATCAGGATGATAACGCTAAATAAAAGAGTGATTAAAAAATGGTGGCAACAACGCTAGTAAAAAGATCCATTTAGATCAGTTTTGCCGGTCATGGCTTTCAAATGAGGCGTTACACTGGCCTATAATCAATAAACTCCAGTCAAGAAGCTTTTAGATTTGGGTAATGCCGAACTGGAGAAAATGCACTTGGTTAAGGGGTTAGATAATCATAAAGACTCAATATAATTTTAAGGCAGAATATTTATCAGGACGGCAAACATTCCTCGCAATCTTGATCATAAATTATTTCAAAAATTAAAAATATATTTATAAAGAATAACAATAATCAACAAATTGTATGAAAACACGGCTACTGTGTTTCATATAGATTAAATTTAATATCTCGTAACAATAGAAATGGTGGCGCTAAAATTGCTGTAAGTGGACAACCGACATTCATTCCAATTATATAATCACAATTGCCAAACTAGTAATGTGGGTGTGACAATATACTGAAAACAACAAAATATCTGGTCTGTAATTGTAGTGTAGGTGCTACTGATTGCACTCAGGTTTTAAAACAGCGATTCAATTCAAAGTTTCACACCTAATCAACTTTATATTTAACTACTGTCATATTTGCAACCAGAAACTTACCAAGATATTCTGTGCTTGTCTTCACAGGAATAGGGCTCTTATCTGACGCTTGCAATAACCAAACATTGTCAACATGATCACCAGAAGAAGAGGCCGCATGCTTAACTCCACTGTGGAGGAGGAGCAGCCCGTGGAGGTAGAAGTTTGTGCCAGCGACCTCAGCCCCAGCGAGGCGTTCCCAGCCGAAGACTTGGACGCGGCGGTGATGGAGCTAGACAACCTGTTCGGCATCGACGATTTCAAATGGACACTGGACCGAGATCCCACATCCCCGCTCTTCGACATGGAGCTGTCCCAGCTGGGCGTTTACGGCGGCGAAGAGCAAGACCCAAGCTGCGGAGTTTCCTCTGCGTCGTCTCCGGAGAGAAGAGACGGCGACTTCAAGACCCGCCACCGGCAGAGCAACGCGGGCCACGGGCTGAACAAAAACGCCATCGCCGCTCGGTTGAATCGCATAAAGAAGAAGGAATACGTCAACACCCTTGAGAAGAAAGTCACTGGTTTATCGTCCGAAAACAGTAGTCTGAAACGGGAAAACACGCAGCTGACGAAGCGGGTGGAAGAGCTGGAGAATGAGACCAGGTACCTGCGCGCGGTGCTGGCCAACGAGAGCATGCTAGCGCAGCTCCTGGCCCGGCTCAGCGGTGTAAATGGGATGAAACTGTCTTCCTCGCTTTTCCAGGGCGCCGCGGCGGACTCGAACGACCACGACTACGCGCTGCCACGCAAACGGGTCAAAGTGGAGGAGAAGGGCGAAACGTCGGGCGGAGTCTGCCTTCACGTCGACAGAAACCACGTGTCTGTGGAGTTCTGCCCCAAATGTGCAGAGAGTGCAAGCGCTGCGCTTAAAATGTAGGGTCAAGTACTTACCGTATCTTCTTTCTGATATAAGACTGAACTTATGAGCTTTTTACTTTGAAAGAGAACACTGTAGTTTAGCCCAGACAATGTGCTGAATATGTTTTCTTGTGATTTTGTGCTTGCGTTGTAAGTACACCTTGCTGCTAAACCTTGTTGACAGTTTCTTCTAGGTAATGGTTGGTCTGCGAAGCGAGATGAGTGGCTTTCTGGGAGTCTTTTCCTGCCTGAGTCCATGGTAAGCATCGGACTGAAGACATTATTTCTATCCAGAGGGACAGGTTGTTTAGCAGTTTGTTATATACAGCTATTGTTAATTCCTTTTTGACTACTTCATTTAAGTTTGTTGAAAAGCTAAAAATGAAAGGTTTAGTCAGTGTAACTTTTATGAAGTAAAAATAAAAAACGGTGAAAGTCCACAAAGAGACAAAAAGAAAAATCCAAAAAGCTTTAAAATGACGACATTTGTAAATAGTACTTTGTGTTTCGCTCAGCGAGTCTCTTTGTGAACTGGCACTGGTTATAAAGAGAACACTTTTCATATAGCGCCCCCTATCTTTCTTTATGCTAAAGTGGGAGCGGTGGAGAGGACACCGGAGCTGCCTGCCTGGCCTGGTTATTTGTTAAAGGTAGTATCGGTAAAAATGGTATCTGTGATTTCTTTTTCTTTTACACAACACAAGCTCATGAGTTAACGCCGGCTCTATTTTAAGAGCTTTCTCCATGTAAATATGTCATTGGAAATGTGTAGATACTTCCAACATGTGAAGACGATTGTATTGTTTATAATTTTGCTGGAAAATATGTAAAAAAACAGAATAAATATTTTGAGTAATATTTCAGTTACAAATGTTTGTGTTTGCTGTTGATATTAATGCTTTTCCCTTTCTCTTCCTGAACAGCAAGCTCTCGTCCGATAAAGAGCTAAGTTACCCTCAACATTTGGGTCGAGTCTGGTGAAGGTCACAAAAGCAAACCCCGTCCTCAGGGAATGAACATGGGGAAATGAAAAGAAAAAAGTATTTTTCCCCAAATAGAATAATAAAAGTATGTTTGTAAAGGCTCTCATTCATCCAGGGAGTATCCATCGTAGAAAAGGTTAAAGGAATAGACCACAGTTTTTCCATACTGAGATACAGTACCTCTCGAAAGTACCAATACACCTTGAATTTTTGCATATTTTGTCATGTTTACAACCATAAAGATTTTATTTTGAATGTTTTACTGAAAGTTCACACACGTAACAGACAACTGTGAAGTGAAAGCAAAATGATACATGATTCTGTTTTTTTTTTAAATAGAAAAGTGGGGCGTGCATAAGTATTCATACAGCATGACTTAATACTTTGTGGAACCCTATTTTGCTGCAATAACAGCAGCAAGTCTTCTGGAGTATGACTACAAGGTTTGCACATCTAGAGACTGACATTTTAGCCCATTCCTCTTTTACAAAACAACTCGAGCTCTGTCAAATTAGAAGGAGAGCGTTTGTGAACAGCAGTTTTCAGGTCTTTCCACAGATTTTCAATAGGATTTAGGTCAGGACTTTGACTGGGCCATTCTAACACATGTTTGTTTTTAAACCATTCCATTGTAGATTTAGCTTTGTGTTTAGCGTCATTGTCCTGCTGGAAGGTGAATCTCCGCCCCAGCCTCAATTCTCTTGCTGACTCCAGCAGGTTTTCCTCCAAAATGTCTCTGTATTTGGCTCCATCCATCTTCTCATCTATTCTTACAATCTTCCCAGTCCCCGCTGAGGAAAAGCAGCCCCATAGCATGATGCTCCCCCACCATATTTGACACTGGGGATGGTGCACTCAGGACGATGAGCAGTGTTAGGTTTGCTCCATACATAACGTTTTGCATTTGGGCCAAAAAGTTAAATTTTTGTCTCATCTGACCAAAGCACCTTCTTCCACATGGTAGCTGTGTCCTCCATATGACTTGCAGCCAACTAGCAAACTTCAAACAGGATTTCTTATGGCCTCCTTTCAATAATGGCTTTCTTCTTGCCACTCGTCCATGAAGGCCAGATTTGTGTAGAGTACGACTTATAGTTGTCTCATGTACAGATTCCCCCAGCTCAGCGGCAGTACGTCACAGCTCCTCCAGAGTTATCTTGGGGCACTTGGTTGCATTTCTGACCAGTGCTCTCCTTGTTCGGTCTGTTAGTTTTAGGTGGACGCCCGTGTCTTGGTAAGTTCGCAGTGGTGCTATACTCTTTCCATTTCCGAATGATGGATTGAACAGTGCTCCGTGAGATGTTCAAATCTTGGGAAATCTTTGTATAACTTAACGCTGCTTTAAACTTCTCCACAACTTTATCCCTGACCTCTCTGGTGTGCTCCTTGGCCTTCATGATGTTGTTTAGTGACCAATACACTCTGACCATAGCTCTGAGGCCCTCACAGAACAGCTGTAATTATACTGAGAGTAGATTACACACAGGTGGCCTCTATTTAATGATTAGGGCAAGTCTGTGAACATTATGCAGTCATTAGGAATGTTATAAAGGCAATTTAATACACTCAGAAAATGCTGTATGAATACTTATGCACGCCTCACTTTTCAATTATTTGAAAAATAACAATCATGTATCATTTTGCTTTCACTTCACAGTTGTCTGTTACTTGTGTGTGAACTGTAAGTAAAAAATTCAAAATAAAATCTTTTGTTTATGGTTGTAAACGTGACAAAATGTGCAAAAGTTCAAGATGTATTTGTACTTTCGAGAGGCACTGTATGTTCATACCTTATAGCTTAGACAAGTGTGCGTGCGTTCAGTCACGCAAATGTTGTTAGCATTTAGCCTCTCCCAGCATAAGTATAGCTCCAAATTGGGGTGAAGTTAGAAGCGACCAAGCTGTTCCACATTTTCCCTATTTAAATACTGTTACGTGAAAAGTTACACGATCCAAGTCTAGTTACACAAAATTTGATGTAGATTTTCTAAGCGGATAAAAGGGGCACTATATTGTGAGGCGTAATAACACCTTAGGAGCACTTCGACGTCTGCACAGTAATATCGTCGGAAGTGCTCCTAAGGTGTTATTACGCCTCACAATATAGTGCCCCTTTTCATCCGCTTAGAAAATCCACAAGTGTAGCTTTTCACGTAACTGTATTTAAACCGGGAAAACGTGGAACAGCTTGGTCTCTTTTAACTTCACCCCAGTTTGAAGCTATACCTTTGCTGGGAGAGGCTAAATGCTAACATTTGCGTGACTGGGCACATGCACCAAGACGACAGGTACGCATCAACTAACGCATCGTCTAAGCCACTGGTTCCCAAAGTGGGGGTCGGGACCCCTCGGGGGTTGCAAGGCCTTGGGTGGGGTTCCCCAGATGCTTGTAGGATGAAATAAAACCGAAATAGGCAACTGTTTTTGATACATTTTTGAGTGTAAAACACCATATCATTAGTGAAATCCATTCATATAATCAAAATACACTGTTTAAATACATGTTAACTTGATTTTAAAACGTTCTTCTTCCCTAAAGTAGCGTAAGAGGCAGTAACTTTATACAATGGGGGTCCCGAGTTGTTTACGTGTCAATTTTTGGGGTCCCAACCGAAAAAGTTTGGGAACCCCTGGTCTAAGCTAAGAACATATCTCGGTATGGAAAAATGGTGGCCTATTCCTTTAAATCATCAACTGGACTGGGTTTAGGTAAAGTTGAAGTCTTGCTTTTAGTCACAGAAGCAGCTTCTTAGTTCTTTAGGTCATAAAAGACATTTGTTACCCAACTGCAGTGAACTAAATAACTGAGACAGAAGTTAGTCCATCCTCAAGACAAGACACCAAGCATCAAACAGAGTAATGTAGTTTACTCTATTCAGTGTCAGGAAGGTTGCAGTGAGCGCTACATTGGTGAAACCAAGCAACCTCTCTTCAAAAGCATTGCACAGCGCCGCAGGGAAAACGGCAGTGCTCCACAGTCGGCTCCATCTCCATCTGAAAGCCACTAACCACACTTTTGAAGACAAAGAGGTTAAACTATTAGCTAGGGAGAAGAGATGGTACGAAAGAGGAATAAAGGAAGTTTGGTTCCCTCCTCCTGGGAGGAGCCTGGGTCTTATTAAGGTCACTCCAGTTTGGGTAAAAATGGTCTTTTATGACCTAAAGAGCTAAGAGTATGCTTCTGTGACTAGAAGTGAAACGTCCTCAACTTTACCAAAACCCAGTCCAGTCGATGATTGAAGCTTTCTATGAATAAGAGTATGAAATCTGCAATCAGACATATTTTCATGTCAGCTCCAGGGTTTCCACAGGCCATTAAAATGGATTCCAACTGGTTTAAATCAGAAATTTTTAGAAAATAATGACATTACGCCACTATTTTGCGGAATAGTTTATATACTAACCTTTTAACCCCCGCCTTAATCGAGTGTTTTCTCCAGTTCGGCTTTACCCAAATCTAAAGGCCTTACAGCCTATAGGCCAGAGTAACGCCTCATTTGAAAGCTAAGACCTATAAAACGCATCTAAACTGATCTTGTTCCTCGTCACTTTTTTGACATTTTTGCGGTTTTTGCATTTTTTTCCTACATTTCATTGCTTTTTTGTTGCTCTTTTGTTGTAGTTTCATCCTTGTTTTCATTTGATTTTGATGCTTTTTTCATAAGCTTTTAGATTTGGGTAAAGCCAAACTGGGGAACATGTGCTCGGTTCAGGTGGGGGTTAAGAGGTTAAAAAAAGAAAGGTCAGACACACATTCAGCTGCATGTTTGTGTAAGCTCTCAGTCGTGCAGGAGTTGTCCATCCTAGATGAAGGTTCTTAAGTCATCGTCTGTACTTGAAGTGTTTGAACTTCAGAGGGTCTATAATAGTCTTTCATGCTGCTCCTGAAAAATGAATTTCCTTCGGGATTAATAAACTTAGATCCTAACTTTCAGCAACATACAATCCCAGTGTACAGACAAAACGCTGGTGCAAAGAACAGGAGTAAAAATACAGTACAAGTATATTGGAGAAACAAAAGGTCTGCAGGAAAGACTCAACTGGCAGCGTAGAGAATAATCACTCCTTTGAGGACAGTCAGGTTACTGGAAGGCCACATGAGAGTCTCGTACTCTCATGTGGCCTTCCCTGTGTGAAAAAAAATCCATGAACAGAAATGGAGGCCATAGATTAAATCCGTCTCCGATGCTCAGCAGCGTCCTGCGCCCCAAGCCTGGAGGTCACTCATTTTAAGGAGGCTGAGACACGGCCTTATTATGCCGAATGGGTAGGGGAGGGTGATGCCTCTGATTGTTTAGGGAAGCGATGACAAGGCCTCTGACTGGCTAGTCAAGCTCAACTAATCTAAACTAGCCCTAAGCCTAACCTGAAGGACTGTGACATCTATTAAAGACGTCTTATTGAGGCTCATTGAGTCTGTCCCCAGCCAGTCTGGCGAGTCACTTCCTCTTCCGTCTTGTGTAAGAAAAAATCCCGCACCCAGGACAGCTCATCAGGAGTCAAAAGCCGTGATCAAGTGTCGGTCGTTGAGACTGAAACAAAGTTGGTTTACCCACAGGTTCAGTGTAGCCTTTGAGAAACGAGAGGGACCAAGTCAAGCTAATCCCCCCAGAGCGCTCTATATTGTCCGACCTTTGCGCTGAAAGCCTTGGTGTCGCTGGTCAAGTCATTTGAAGAGGCGGGATGTCCTACACTTAAACTGCAGAGTACAGATGACGACTGAAGAACCTTGACCTAGCTTCCCATCATGTTTGCTCATCTTAAAATGTCAGGTAGTTTTAACATTAAAATCAGGTAACCCAGCTTTAAGGAACGAAAGACGTTTAGCTTTTGTGTGTAGCTTAAACCTCTTACACCACACTTGAACCGAGTGTGTTTTCCTCCATTTTGTTTTACCCAAATCTAAAAGCTTCTGGACTGGAGTTTAAAGCCTAATGCCTCATTTGAAAGCTAAGACCTACAAAACTGATTGTACCTTTTCATTATCAAGTTGTTGCAGCCTCTTTTTTTTTAAGTCATGTTTTTGTCGTTTGCTTATTTATTGTTGCTTTTCAGGCACAGTTTTGTCGCTCTTTTGTTGGTTTTTTTGTTGCATTTTCATCATTTTCTTCCTGTTTTTTTGTCATATTTTGAGGCTTTTTTACAGAAGCTTTTAGATTTTGTCTCCTGCCAAACTGGAGAAAATGTGCTCAGTTCAGGTGGGGGTTAAGAGGTTAAATCACGCAGTAGTTTGACAGTAAAATGGCCTTATGGAGAATAAAATGTGACTTGTTGATCTCAGACAGAGACACATTGGCCTTTGACACTCTTAATTTAGTTTTTGAAATAAGTCTCGAAGCGCAAGGTCCACAAATGTTGAAACTGATCATTCTTGTCAGTAACTGCTGGTAACAGGTCGTTAAAGGCGCATTATGCAACTTTTTATGTGGGGAAAAAAAGGTGTTTGTGTGTATTTGACCGTGTAGTGACCCACTGGCTGTATGAGTGGTCCGCATGGCGCCTTTATTTTCCATCACAGTGGTCTCTAGGACGCTCCAGGATCAATTGTTTGGAAGGTTTTCACTGCTGACGGAGCCCCTCACCAGAAAACCTACAAAACAAGTGATCCTGGAGCGTCATGAAGACAGCTGTGATCGAAGGTAAAGGCGCCATGCTGACCACTCACACAGCCACTGGGTCATTACAAGGTCGAACATGTCAAATAATATGAACTCTCTTTTTTTCTCATATGAAAAGTTGCTTAATGCACCCCTAAATGAATCGTTAATTTAAGCAAGGGATTACCTGTGTAGGAGCAACAGGTGAAGCTCTTAAATTACTGTATTTTCCGGACTATAAGTCGCTCCGAAGTATAAGATGCACTAGTCAAAAATTGCCTAATGAATGGGCTGAATAGGCGTACAGTATGCTAACGTAACACATTGATAGTTAATAACATGAAGCATAAACAACAAACTAAACAGGTGTCTCGTATGTTAACGTCACATAAACAGTTCAGATGACTACAGCATAAAGAACAGACCAAACTCTCGATCTCACTCCAAATCAATCGCCTTGGCAACTACCTGGGCACGGAGGTGTAACTGCACCGTTTACAAGCCTCTCCCGGCAGCATGTTTTCAAGCTCTCATCTGCGAACCTGTTCCTCTCGCTGTGGCCATCTAGGTTTTAGCCCGTGAATAATTATTTTGTTTATTATTATTAGTTTATTTGATATGGACATAACTGCATTGGACAAACCAGATACATTGTTTTTAGTGTTATAGCAAAACTGCTAATTTGCAACACCTGTCCACCTGTTTACTTCATCGCTCTCTCGCTCGCTCCAAACTTTCTTTCTGATGCTCGATTAGCCTGCAGTGCCCTCTAGCGGCGTGTGAAAGTATTTTTTTGAATGAAAAAAAAGGGGAAAAAAATCATATCATCTCCGGAGTATGAAAAAAAAGTGTGACTTATAGTCGGTAAATACGGTATTTGAGTTTTAACAATTAACCCCATTTCATGAGATTACTTTAATTTTCAGAAATGTATTAATTATTAACCCCATAACCCCACCTGAACCGAGAACATCTTCTCCAGTTCGGCTTTACCCAAATCTAAAAGCTTCTTGAAAAAAGTGTCAAAATATGAAGGGGGGGGGGGCTACAAAAAAGTGGCAAAAATGAGATGGAAAAAGAACGTGTAAAAAGTGACAGATCAAATTTGGCACGACACTGGCCTATAGGCTGTGAGCTTTTAGATTTGGGTTAAGCTGAACTGGGGAAACTGCTCGGACGGGGGTTTAGAGATTAAAAGTCTAATGGCCCCAAAAAGCTAATTGCCAAAATTGTGAGAGTATAAAAGAGTATAAAACTACTATTTTTTGTAATGCAATCTACTGATCGAACTCACGTAGACATCATTTTCCTCTGTGCCTTTTGAAAGTGAACAAATGTTTATTTTGTCTCAACAACTTTTACTTTAAGCCTCAGCAACAGAACAAGTGAAAAGTCCTCACATTATCAGTAAACTGATACGAGCACACATCGACTATTCAGCATAAATGTCAAGACCTGTATTCTGCTGCGTTGACACCAGATGGCGCTAAACTGAAAAACAGGCGCTGAATGTGGTGAGATCACCCGCTGTCGCCTTTAGGGGTCGCTGTTTTCCAGTAACATTGAGCCTCGCCTGGATACGTTTGTAAAGCACAACTTTATATCAATCTTCTCGTCATCGGCCTTTGTAGTGACCCCCAAAAATACTCAAGACGTGCTTACAAGAGGAAAAAGTGACTGTACAGTTGCCTTCTGCTCCTGACAGGTTTAACACAGACACACTGACGGATGGAAGTGCAGTTAACACAGTTCAACACAGGAACAATAAAGAAACATGTAATGAAGTTTAACAGGAATCACACTCGCTCAGTTTGATTCACGTGGAGCTCTGAATGTCATGACACTTCCACAATAAACAGACTCAAAGTTCACAAAGCAGCACATTTTTCTCCCCGTCCCATTTACGTACAGGCTCATCTTGGATGGTTTTGTGATGAATGACAATAAAAAAGACCCCTCCCCCTAGAAATATCACAGTTTTAACAGAAAACAATCTGGGAACCCAGCTTTAAGGAATGACATGCTTAGCTTTTGTGTGTAGCTTAAATCATGCAGCATTTGGACAATACATTGGCATTAAGCAGCATTAAATGTGACTCTCTGGCTCAGACGGAGAGTCACATTTAATGCTGCGTAATGCCAATGTATTGTCCAAATACTGTATGATTTAAGCTACATGCTTGACAATTTAGTTTTTCAAATAAATATTGATTTTTTTTTTACAGTTGAAAATGATCATTCTTGTGAGGGAATAGGCCACATTTGAAAAAGGTTTCTGCAGGGCGTTACAAGTCTTAATGAATTGTGGCAAAATTAAATCAAAGTTCACAAAGCAGCACATTTTTCTCCCCGGCCCATTTATGTACCAGGCTTCTTGGATGGTTTTGTGATACATGACAATAAAAAGGATTCTCACTCCCACACATTAGAAATAGGAGAAGTCTGCCACCTAGCCGCGGACTGTGAGACGACTGTCCACATAAGCTCCAATATTGTAACAAGCACTCTGCAAAGGACCATTCAGTAGATTCTGGCATTTCCCTGACCTCTGCTCGGACAGATGAGTGATTGTACAACGACTGTGAAATGTGTGTCCAGGGCAAAAAATACACCCGGAACGACTAATATTTCCCAAAATTAGTAAGTCATTAAGATGAGCCCTGGAAAATAATGTATCATAGCTGTATAATTATCTTGAATTTATGTAATATGGCTTTGAAATGTGGTTTTATGTTGGAGACGATATCCCAGAGACAGATTCACTCCAAAGTGGTGTCAGTGCTTCGTCAGTGTCGGAGGAAACGTTTTACAAAAGTAAAGAGCTACAGAAATATAACACGAATATAACAAATGCTCAGGGACGGCTGGTATCAATGGGCTAGGTGCGCTAAGCCCCTCCTGTCATTTTTTGACAAGAGAAAGAAGAAAGAATAAGTTGTATTTTTCATTTATTATAGTTAATTTTATATCCTAACTAATCGCCTAATGTCATTACTGTGTATAATCATTGTAGTTTTATACATCTCATCACGATTTTGACCACAAGAACAAAAAAAGGGCTAGTTCTGATTAGTCCCGAGAACGCACATGAATATGACAGTGATCGACAGATGGCAGTGCTGCAGGTCCCGCCTCCAGCACATACACACACATACACTCGGCTCTGGGACTGAGCTGGATTTAGCCCCGGACCCAATCACAGAGCACGCACACCACGCTGAAGACTCCTCATTGGTTACTTTCACTCGCACTTTCACACGCGGTCTCTGTAAACACTATGAAGAACTAGCTAATAATATCGGTGGATTACTCGGATATTCTTCGTTTTTTGGATGACTCCTCACAACGGGCCTTTTTGCTGGCGACACAAGATGAAGTGTGGAAGCTGCCGTGTGTTTATGTAGGTAAGGAGGACGCGATGCTCCTGAACGCGGGTGAGTTTACACCACGGTTCACATCTGTCGGGTTCAGCGCTGTTGTTAACTTTAGCAGGACATAAACGACTCCTTTATGCTCTCATATCATTTGGGTGAATGCATTGTTAGGTAATCTGCTGTTTCATAGTCTGCTGTTTAAATTATGTTTTGGAGCTGTTTGGCTGCCGTCTATAGTAAACCTTTGCCTTAATGATGGTCTGATGCTCTGGGAATAAGCCTTGTTTGTAATGCTTGTTCCGTGGGTATTTTCTGATATGTGGTTACATGCTTCTTTTTAGTCTGACAAGTGGTGGCAAATGCGTTTAGTAGATCTGATAGTAAAAATAAAAAAAGCACGAACACTTTGTGCAACAGCCCCACCTAGAGTGTACATCACCAGCCGCCACTGCAAATGCTACTTAACAAAATACAGTCATATAGTAGTCATTACCAGTGGCGCAAAAAAGGGCATACGCAATACAGTATATGCCTTGCAAAGGGGTTTTCGTTAAAATAAAGTCAATTCAGAGGGCCTACTTTCTTAAAAAAAAAAAGCTTAATCGTTCAAAAGAGCCAGTCCGGCTGTGTGTCTGCCAGTGACGTGCGGTCAGTGGAGGCAGGTGAGGCCAGGCCTCACCAGTCATCATGGAAAAAAACAAAATTAAAAAATACAATAAACTTTATAAAAACAAGTCCCTTCTCTTAAGATGATAGGGATTTTCTACAATTTTAATCAATCTCGTGGTTAAAAAATGCCCAAATGTTTTATCAGTTGTCGATATCGTGTAAAGAGGGCGGAGCTGCGTCGAGCCTCCAGCGTCCTGCACACACTTGAGCTCGGCTCATTCGCTCAGCGCTCTCTCCCATTCGGGGCTTTTTTCGCCCCCTAAAAGTAAAATACATTTGTAAATGGGTTTTTGATGGGCGCGTTGGTTTTCTATCACCTGGATAAAGAATCAGGCATAAGAACGACTTGTTTAACCTGTTCATTTGACTTTAAACAGCGTTTTGATAGTCCCCTTAAATTCTTAGAAGTAAAACATGCACAAATCTATGTACTCCACATTCAACATAACCCGTAGTACAGGGCAGACAGGTGGGGGTCGGCAGCTCGAGGAAGCCCTCTTCTGGCAGCAGACTCCTAAAAATGTGTCTCTTTTAATGCACAGTATAGGACACTTAACAAAGGATGGTCCGGTTGCTCGGGGGCTGCTCCCCTCTGGCAGCAGGTCCAGTCACAGAAAAAAAAAAAAAAAAAAAACCCGAATCCCTTGTAACACACATCATTAAGATTATTCTTGTTATCATGAGCATCAATCAGTCTGCGATTACTGTACCTTTCAAGAATAAATGTGGAGTATGTTATGTATCATTCAAACACTTTGATACAGAGTAATGTTATATGGGTTGTAATGGTGATGGTGAATAACGGTAATGCCAACATGGTAATGAATTCGGTATGGGAAACAGAAATAATACACTGGTTGTAGCGTGTGAGATACTGTGAATGTTGACCTGGTATAATGCAGTATGGCATCTGTTGAAATGTAACCAACTCGGTTGATAGTTGTATTGTAAGATGGTAAGAAATATGCACTGTTGTTAGTTATTGTTATTTAAGTCTATGAACAGGGGTGGGAGTCAATAAGCTTGTCTTCTTCCCACTCCTTTTCGAGTTAGAATGTATATTATTTTTCTTTTTTGTTTTTTCTTTTATTGTGTATATATATTTTTCTGTTTTTTCTTGGATTTTGTGCCTTAGCTCGAAATAAAAACTCAAAGAAGAAGAAGAAGAAGTGAGGCTCGCCTCCAATGCACTGCCCTGACGATACGAGGGGGGCGCTGTGTGCTACACATTTCTACAAAACATGTGGACTACAAGTGAAAAAACAGTCTGTTTTATTATTCTGCACGGTTTAGGAGAGGCAATTTAAACGTAAAGGAGTACGTAAAAGGAAAAACTAATTAGACTGACATTTTATGGATGAAATGCTGTAGACGAGTCTTTCTATTGAACATGTCGACACTATCACGCACCGCCCGCGTGGCTCATCAGGTTTGTCAATAACTCATAATTTGGACCGTAGGGGTACGAGTCCCGGTCACGTTCATAATGTTGTCTTTTAATTTTTATTTGCAATATCGTGAGAATGTATTTTATGTTTAAATGTGTTGCTATTAAATGCTATTTCAAAGTAAGACAATTACCAGAGACAGCAAGTTGCATTTTTGTTTACTTTATATTGGAGTCAATAGCATGTGCCTCACCAGCAACAAACCTCACCGCACGTCACTGGTGTCTGCATACCCCCAGAGAGTGGGTAGTTGCGCCCCTGGTTATTACAATAGGTTGCGTTCATGTTCTATTGATAAAGGACCCTCAGCTGGATTCTCCTGTGTCCAAACAAAGCCTCACCATGAGTGCATTTAAGGTCACACATTTGTCCATTTTTTTACCTTGGCTCTTCAGAAGACGAGTGTTCAAAAATATTTGGTCTTATCCGATTAAATCTCTGGTGAATTGGTTAAGTACATAAGTGAGCCTTAACTTTCAGTCAGTCACTTATGATCCATATCGAAATATGTATCGAAACGTGACGAAAGTAAACCGTTGCATCTGTTGTTGTGTGGAGGGTCACGGTCTCTCTCTCTCTCTCACCTTTGAAACGTAGGCCAACAGTTCAGATCACCCAATATCGTGGGTCCAACAGCTCTAAGGCAGAGTTTATTTACAATTAAAACACAAACATACTAAAAGTAGTTTAATTTGAACTGTGGTGGTGTGGCCTCGAGCTGGGGTGAGAGAGGTATACTATTAGTGAAAAACAAACACAAATAAATACCATTTCCATAACAGAAATCACCCATATATACACACACACATGTGCCACCACCACCAAAACTACAAATAAAATCACCACCTAAAGTGAACCCCTGTCACCCTCAGCTGTCGGTAGATTGGACCAACACCAACTAAAGGGATATTGTTTAAATTGAAATAAAAAAACGTAAACTCAAAAATAAACGGCAACCAGCACTGAGCCTATAAAAGTGCGATTAGTAAACAATAGCAAACAGAACAATATTGACAAGATAAAAGCATATGCTTATGACTGTTAGGACCCTTAAAGAATATAAAATAATGTACAACATCAGTGTTTTGTTTACATTAATGATAATATAGAAAAGTCTTCAAACCTAAACATTTCTTCAGCTCACCAGAAAGCAACATGTGCACAGGCCTGCTCAGGAAGAGGAAGTGGGCATGTTTAGCTCCTTCCTTTATAGACTGTCATGTGATGTGATCACATGACCAGACCTATCCCTGCCACATTTACCCATGGATCTAATATAATACCCTGGGCTTTGGATCGACGTCCCGTCGATGAGTTCGTTAAATCCAGGGCCTATAGAAAGTCACCTGAGAGTCACTTACATGTGCTTCAGATTGCTGTTGTTGTACAAGCGGTCTTGGCAGATGATATGGATTATTATGCTGACCAGCTGTAGTCCTTTGGGAGCACTGTAACTCTGCAGCTGGTGGAATGGCAGCTTGGTATTACAGGTGCAGGAGGTTCTAGAGCTGGTTCTCCATGTAACTGAATCCTTTGGTTGTGTGCTTGTTCCACTATGACGAAAGGGATTTCAGAAACATCATCCAGTTCAGTTAACAGTGGTGCAGGCAACCCCGGATCTAAAGTCAATGCAGTGTCTGTATGACGGACTTGGGCGGGGCGAATTTCCGATCTGTGAATGTGTCTCTGTTTCCCTTTACCATTTGCCGTAGTCACAATGTGGATCGGTCCACCATCTGATGGACATTGAAGCACTTTGTACAGTACTGAGGACCAATAATCTTGTATTTTGTGGCGGCCTCTATGGCTGTGTTAGTTAGGTACATGTACTTGAGTAAATGTAACTGAGTACTCTGTTGATATCTCTAAATAAATAAAAAATCCCTATTCACCTGTAGTGTCTCGCCTTAACCAAGCGCATTTTCTCCAGTTCAGCTTTACCCAAATCTAAAAGCTTCTCAACTGGAGAGTTTTTTTTAGTTGTTATTGTGTTATTGTTGCGTTTCCGGCACGTTTTTGTCGCTCTTGTCGCTCTTTCATCCTCGTTTTCGTTGCTATTTTGACCCTTTTTTCAAGATGCTTTTAGATTTGGGTAAAGCCAAACTGGAGAAAATGTGCTTGGTTCAGAGGTTAACAAGATAATAGGCCTATTTCAGATATGTACACAAGGGGGCAGCAGGAAGGGGAGAGTTCAGCTTCCTGTCAGTCTGTTGGATGAAGCTGTCAGTTTGGATATTTGGAACGTTTTTAAGTGTGATTAACCGGTTTGTTTGGTGGACTTTGATGAAGATTATGATGCAGATGAATGAATACTATGAATGAAGTTAGACCAGTCTGACCTGTTTTTTTTATTTATTTTTTACAATGCAGCCTTATTATAAACCCATCTGAAACTCTCTTCAGCTGAACCAACAGACACCTTTAATTACTCTGTAACCCAGGTGTGTTAACTTCGCCCGTCTGTTTTTCCCACGTGTGCTTCTTTAGAGCGGCTTCGGGTTCAGGTTCAATACTTTCTAAGCATTTTACCGGGAGACTGATGATGTGGCGCACTCTGATTGGCCGAGCCCTGAATTATAGGCACATATTTCACAGACGGAGTTCAGTTCAACATGAAGCTGCTCCTGATACACCTGATACTGCTCCAGCTGCTCCTGCACAGCTCTGCTCAGGGTATGGACTATACTTACTGCTATTATACTCCAGAGTATGGACTATACTTACTGCTATTATACTCCAGAGTATGGACTATACTTACTGCTATTATACTCCAGAGTATGGACTATACTTACTGCTATTATACTCCAGAGTATGGACTATACTTACTGCTATTATACTCCAGAGTATGGACTATACTTATTGCTATTATACTCCAGAGTATGGACTATACTTACTGCTATTATACTCCAGAGTATGGACTATACTTTCTGCTATTATACTCCAGAGTATGGACTATACTTACTGCTATTATACTCCAGAGTATGGACTATACTTACTGCTATTATACTCCAGGGTATGGACTATACTTACTGCTATTATACTCCAGAGCATGGACTATACTTTCTGCTATTATACTCCAGAGTATGGACTATACTTACTGCTATTATACTCCAGAGTATGGACTATACTTACTGCTATTATACTCCAGAGTATGGACTATACTTACTGCTGTTATACTCCAGAGTATGGACTATACTTACTGCTGTTATACTCCAGGGTAGAGCCCTGCATTTGAGCCCGAGGCCCGAGGGGCCCGACGGCCCGAAGGCCCGCGGGCCGGGCTTCGGGCCCATTACCGCATCATTGCGTCGGACACGGGCCGGGCTCGGGCTTGGTTTTCTCCCCCCTGCCAATGCGTTGTGCTGCTATTTTTTAACCAACTTAAATGGCGACATTAAATGCAGCACCCGCTCTCCTCTCTCCCTGCCCACCTGCTCTCTCACACCCCGTCTTGTCTTGACCCGCCAACTCAACACAAACATGTACCTGCCGTCCCGTGGGCCGTGGCGTGGGAGTTTTCCTCGCCGTGCGTACAGCTCTGCAAAGCGGTCGTATTGAGAGAGAGGACCGGGCGGTTCGCGTGCGGATGTGCTTCTATCGACGCTATGTCCTCTCGCCCCGTCGTTAATTATAATTCATCCATGGTCTTGACCCGCCACCTCTTGCCACAAACATGTACCTGCCGTCCCTGTGGGCTGTGGCGTGGGGGGGGGTTCGTTTCCCCGCCGTGGGTAAACCTCTGCAAAGCGGTATGGAGAGAGAGGACAGAGCGGTTCGCGTGCGGAGTGCTTCTATCGACGGTATGTTTTCGCAGTGTTTCCAGGAAACATGCATGCGTGTTCCTCCCAACAATAAAAATAAACACTGTGCTTTATGTTACGTTTAGATAGAAGTGTTTATTTATTCATACAATGCAGGTCAACTGTTGCAGCGCTGTTTAATCACGCATTTGGAAAATATTGGAAAGAGAGCAAGAGAGAGAGGGAAGAGCCGGGCCGCGGGCCGGGCTCGGGCCTGATAATTCTGAAAGTCTGTCGGGCCGGGCCGGGCTCGGGCCCGAACCTCACGGGCCCGGGCCGGGCTCGGGCCCAGAAATCAGGCCCGTGCAGGGCTCTACTCCAGGGTATGGACTATACTGACTGCTATTATACTCCAGAGTATGGACTATACTTACTGCTATTATACTCCAGAGTATGGACTATACTTACTGCTATTATACTCCAGAGTATGGACTATACTTACTGCTATTATACTCCAGGGTATGGACTATACTTACTGCTATTATACTCCAGAGTATGGACTATACTTACTGCTATTATACTCCAGGGTATGGACTATACTTACTGCTGTTATACTCCAGGGTATGTACTATACTTACTGCTATTATACTCCAGAGTATGGACTATACTTACTGCTATTATACTCCAGGTATGGACTATACTTACTGCTGTTATACTCCAGAGTATGGACTATACTTACTGCTATTATACTCCAGAGTATGGACTATACTGACTGCTATTATACTCCAGGGTATGGACTATACTTACTGCTATTATACTCCAGGGTATGGACTATACTTACTGCTGTTATACTCCAGGGTATGGACTATACTGACTGCTATTATACTCCAGGGTATGGACTATACTTACTGCTATTATACTCCAGGGTATGGACTATACTTACTGCTATTATACTCCAGGGTATGGACTATACTTACTGCTATTATACTCCAGGGTATGGACTATACTTACTGCTGTTATACTCCAGGGTATGGACTATACTTACTGCTATTATACTCCAGGGTATGGACTATACTTACTGCTATTATACTCCAGGGTATGGACTATACTTACTGCTGTTATACTCCAGGGTATGGACTATACTTACTGCTGTTATACTCCAGGGTATGGACTATACTTACTGCTGTTATACTCCAGGGTATGGACTATACTGACTGCTATTATACTCCAGGGTATGGACTATAATTACTGCTATTATACTCCAGAGTATGGACTATACTGACTGCTATTATACTCCAGAGTATGGACTATACTTATATTATGCTATCCCCTCAGATTTCCACCAGAGCGTCAGTTTCGGCGGCTGCTCGAACCCCGACCCCATCCCAGACCCGAAGTTGCGAGGAGAGGAAATGTTTGGTCTGGACGGGGAGGTTTATGCCTACGCAGACTTTGACAGACAGGAAGCCATTTATCCTCAGCCCGAGTTTGTGGATCACATCACTTATCCAGGATCTTATTACGAGGCCGTGTCCAATCAAAACACCTGTCGCTACAATCTGCGGGTTTTAAATGAAAAAATGAAGGAGTTCCCTCTGCCGCTCGGTGAGAACTGTTAAAATATCAAAGTCTAAACTCTCACTTAGCACATCTGAGCAGTAACAATTCACTGAAGTAACAGACTGACCAAGATAGAAAACAACGATGGGACTTTTTCCTGATCCTAGCTTCTGTTAGGGCTGAACGATTTCGCCAAAAATCAGTATTTCAATTTCATTCCAATTTTCCCCACATTTACCATTAAAGGTGCTATGCGCAACTGTAAATGTTAAAAATAACCGTTTTCTAACCCATACATACTTAAACAATTGCCTGATGTGCTGAATGAGTTCCTGTCTGATCACTGTGATTGTCCCTATAATCCTGTGCAGTCAAATAAATAAGGGGGATTCGGGTCAGAATCTTAAGGTTTGAGCCTGGGCGTGACGTCATGCGCGTTCACGCGCACCTGGCTAGCTCAGTCTGGGGAGTTTGTGTATTCACCGCCATTATCCGCATCAGCGAAGACTCCAGCGACTTTTGCCAAAGTAGAGGATGGATTGTAAGAGAAGATGAAATCCAGTTCATCCCAAACAGCAATGCAAACTCCACGTAAGATAAAGAAGATAAAATGTTTGTCTAGTTGAACCAAAAGGGGCAAATTGGAGTCAGACGAGAGTCAACATGGGAAAGACATTCAACAAATGGGGAGACCTCAGCTCCGCTCTCGGGCTCAAACGGACCCTCAGTTGGCTTTCTTCTTGCTAAAATGGTAAGATACAGTCTGTAATGTCTGATACGGTAAATCTATGTGAACAAATGACGATGCGTAATAGTTGTAATGCTATGTGTTTAGCGTGTAGTGTAGCGTTAGCTAAATGTAGAATCAGAATTGGTTTTATTGCCATGGTCAGTGAACAGGTTCACAAACTAGGAATTTTCTTCGGAGCAATCGTGCAACATAAAACATATAACATAAAAGATGCTAACTATGTTTTTGTGTATGGTTTACCGGTAACCGGTAGCCTTTTGTGTTTGGCTAACGTCTTCAAAATGATCGCAAAATGCTAAAAAGTGCTTGTGTCCTTGACCAACACGGCTGAATTTTCAACGCCGTTGTGTATATACGTTTTCTTTTTCGGCAAAATCAGTAAAATGTTCCCGGGAATGTGGTACATTTTGCATGTAGTTTATATGAGGTATAAAGGGAGAAAACATGTTACTTGATAGGCTAACGTTGCTGTTACTGTGTACTCGATTCTTATTTGTGAAGAGCGCAGCCCATATACATTTGTAGTCATTGTTTAGTCCTACTTTAGACCTGGTTTATTCATAGTCTAGACCTAGTTCAGACCTGGTGTAGTCCTGGTTGTGTTCTGAGTTAGTCCTCCTGAGTTGGTCCTGGTTTAGATGGTGTGTAAATTGCAAATAAATAATAATAATAATCTCTTTTTACTTCGTCTGAGGTCAATAATGTATTCATGTGCATTTTTTGAAACATTATTGGCTAAGATACTTTATGTTTTCTTTTGTAAAGGATAGACAGGCCACAGACCCATATGACTCCGATTATGTCGCCCCTATATCTTTGTGGTATGTTTTGTCATAATGCAATTTCTGCAGTCTTTTCCTTGTAAAGGTGTGAATAAATGTTTTTGTTACACAGCACTGGTGGTCCAATGCAGAATCAAATGGATGAACTTCTCATCATTGGGCTAGAAGAAGCTGTCATGGACATTTGTGACCGGGTCTGCTGTTATAGTGGAGTGGGTGAGTACTAAGAGTCTATGTAGTGTTTTATAAAAAGTCATGAACAACAATATCAAATGGAAAATAATGTAGGTGCATTTGTAATGCTTATTCTTTATCTGCATAGTTTTGCCCACGTGGACACAAGTTGTGGATGTGAAACAACCAGCCGTTGCTCAAACATGGGACGCAAGGACTTTATGCTTGCAGCAAACGGGCTATTGTCTGGGAATAATTACACCAAGATCGCCCTCTTCTTCAAATACATGAACATGAGAATGGTGACATCTTCAACTATGGGATACAGCATTTCTACTGCGTACCAGCTGTAAGGGAGTTTTGGACAGAAAAGAGGGCTGCCATTATCAACCAATTACAGATTAAAAACAGTGTTGTTGCCCTTGGTAAGTAATAAACTGCATGTATTTGCAAATCTTCAAATAGCTAACATGCATCTGTATTTCTGTTTTAGCTGACGAATGGAGTCCTCAGGTAATTGAGTGGTTTATGTGCTTTGTCTCTGGACTTTTTTTTCCGTTAGTAAATCTGAATAATTTTTGTATTTGAGATAATGATAATGTAATGTTTGTGTTTTATAACAAGGAGAGATTCATGGAGAGGGGCGTTTTCCATTCCCTACGCCCCGGATCTACCTTTGCCTTTTCATATGAAGCCAGGACATTTCTTGCAGCGTTGGACTACAACCACCACAACCACAAAGGCCAAGTGTTGTAAGTGATTACTTTATGACTTTCTTATATAATGCATGTTTTGGGAACTAATGTCATAATTTGTTCTGCAGGTAAGAACGACTGTACAGCAAGAAGTCACAGACCGGGTACAAAGAGGCAAAAGACTACAGTTACATCCCTGACCTGCAGACAAACATTCTAGGAATACAACTTCAGTCTGCAGGAGAACTCTCAAGAAAACAAAGCTTGAGACCAGATGACCCTTGGTTTCTGGGACCTCTGTTTGGCATTGTGCCCCCTCCTACAGCTGATCTGGTGCAGTCACAAGTCCACAGAGGGCAGGTATGTTGTGTTAGTTTTTCATTGTTTTACAATGAACATTTGTTTTTCTTTTAGTGTGTATTTATGCAAGATTCCTATTTTCATTAATATTTTTGCCACATCACTTCCATGTCCTTTTCCATAATAAAATAACTGTTCTAATGGCAAAAAATGTATGTTTTGTTTTTCTAGGAGATGCCATCAGCTCCCTGAACAGACTCCAAGTCAAACATAAGCAGTGCATATTTATTTATTTTTACAAACATGGAATTATTTACAATAAAGCCGTTTCTTCCCTAATTCGTAGCCATATTTTCTGATGTGCTCACTACTTGTTTATTGCCTGAATGGTGCTTCTTTATAGCCAACATAAATGCCAAAAGGGTCAAGATAATTGTCTGTCCTCCTCACTGATCAGTCTAGATCTTGATTGTCCTCTGCACCTTCCCGGCCTCCTTCCCTGCCCTGCTGCCCCTGCTGCCACTGCTGCCCTCAGTGCTTCTCTCCACAGGAACATCAAATTGATTCGAGCTGTAATTCTAAAGGAAAAAATAAAATATGTTGTTATTGTGATAAAATACATGCTGTATTATTCTACACATCACAGGAAAGAAAATACAATGATAAAGGGATACTTATTTTACTTCCCTCATATTGTACAGCAGGCCTTCTATTTACTATAGCAAATAACTGTATTTTCATCTACGTTTGCTTTGTTCTGAACTGCATAACTACCGGCCCATGCACGGTCTCTTTCCCTGCAAATATGACCTTGTACTGAGTGAACTAATTCCATGTTATGTGTACAGGTAACCTTTTTTTCCCCCTTCTAAATGTCTAAACTAGTGAAACCTGTTTCACTAGGGCACTACACACCTTGCTCAGGGACAGTAGTTGAAAAGTATTGGCACAATTCACAGAAATGTTTATCAATGTGTCCTGTCAAAATACCTAATAAATAAATCAGCACTGTTGTAGGCTATTTAGGTAAATCAGTTCAGCTTTGTGGAGTGTGATGTAAAATGCTGGTATGTAAGCTTCATAATTAGAAAACAATGTTGAGCAAATGAGTCTCTAATAATGATATACTGCTATTGGAATATGCTACTTAGCAGATTAATAAAACGGGCTAAACCCCAGTAAATATTCGGTGGATTAGGCTGTTTTAGCTTAGAAGGTAATGTCAGAGCCATTTGATTATTAGTTTATTAGCTTGAGACATTTTAGTACTTTTTTGACTAATAGGGTGTTTGGTGTGATTCTTATTTTTTTTAGCTTATACAAAGTAATAACTTATTCATGAACGCATTTCCATTATAATCCAATCATAACACAAAACAGGTAGAAATGGTGAAAAATGTTTTCTCCTATACTACCCCCGTTTTTCCTCTCAAACATTAATATGTAGTTTACTCAAATGCAAATTCCATTCACATATTCAAAATAACTTACAGATTTATAACTTTCTTACCGCTGTAGACATTACGAGTCTAAACAAAATAATATTTAAAGTAATATTTGTTATAAATAGCCAAAATAATTTTCTTAATTGTGTTTTAGTCAGTGCTTATGAGAGAAGTTCTTATCTTTATCCCAAACAAAAGCCTCCTTTAGGTTCTGAAAGGTCTCTTTCAGCGATGAAGGAGAGCTGACTCCACAGCTCTCCATCGCTGTGGAGTCATGTGAATCCAGTGGGAGTGGAAGAAGAAGAAGAAACTTTATTTATATAGCACCTTTCACAGATAAAATCACAAAGTGCTTCACAGAGGCACAAAAATAACAAAGGTTACAGAGAAATGTATTAAAACAAATTAATTAAAACAATCACAGCCTTTTCAACTAAAAGCTCGTCCAAACAGCCATGTCTTCAGCTGTTTTTTAAAGGAATCGACAGTGTCGGTCACACGTAGCGACAGAGGAAGGTCATTCCACAGTTGGAGTGGAGGGAGTTTCTTCATCGGAGCGTGTAGCAGCGAGGGACCAGTGCCAAGGCTAAAGCTATGCTAACGGAGAAAGAAGCAGTAGTCCTTTGCAGTGGCTGCATCATAAACGCTGATATTTTCACTGTAAATCCATGATCTACTGCGCACCTTAACTGGGCTGAGAATTTAACAAAAGCACATGGCGCAGTGCACGCCGTCGTCTCTCGCCGCTACATTGACTTCTATTGACCAGAGACATGGGCTAAAATCACGTGCCACTGCAATTTGGAAATCGCATTGTGTAATATTGCGATAAAATGTGTCAGTTTAAGAGTTAGTGTTTTTAACAACAGTCTAAATTCAGAGTGTAAAATTTGCAGTAAAAAAAATAAAAGGGGAAAATTCATTGAAAATTTTAATACCAAGTCAAAGAGTCAAATATACAGTACTCATACAATCAATTCCTTTGAGTCTTTGCTCTGTAGTCAGTGTAAATACTCAGCCATTAATTTATGTTTTAGTGTTTTTATACATGATGTGGTGGATGAATCCAGAAGATGGATATGTCTGTTCCATACTCTAACTCCATGATATCTAATTGTCAGTTGAAAAAATAAATTTGAGCCGTAACTTCAACAGCTAGAACTTAATAAACTAAAAACTAAAATTTTGTTGGATTGAAAACCAATTTATGTATGCAACACTGTCAGAAGCTAAGTGTAAAACTGCTTGCAGCAACTTATCAAAGTCCATTTGTTACTCAGCTTGTTGCCTTTTCACATTGACAAACTAATTTTTAAGGCAGTAATACTACATTGAGTTTAAGGAAGCATCTCCTACATAAAATGCTTCCAGAAGTTACAACATTTTTGGTGTGTGGCAACATGTTCGCCAGCACAAAACTGGAAAAACCAGGAAGACTATGAGATCCTTGGCAGAAATGGATAGAAGCGGCTTGTCTCTTGTAATGGGTTAGTGTCACTCCGTAAATGCAAAACAGTGCAAAATGCGCTCTGTGAGGCAGATGGAGGTATAATTTTGCAGCCTGCCTTGTAGCAATATGATGAATCTGATGATGCGTAAAATAATGTTTTATATAAGAAGGCCAGTCATCATCATACAGGGATAAATACAAATGTACAAGTTATAAGAACATTTATATCAAAAATATGCAAGAGTTGTAATTCAAAAAACAAAGGTGCACTTAGAGAATCAGGTTTGGAGAGTGTAGCAAAACAAACAAACTTCTTTTGTAGAAGGAAAGTTCTGTTTAAGGAGTGAAGGTATTTCCCCAAACAATAGTAGCATTAGTTCAGTAGTTTTTGGATGACTTTCATCAATTTATTAGTTTATAGTGTGTTCACTTTGCTATGACACAATACACTCGTAATTTCCACTTCACGGTGGGAAAGGATCATCTTTACCAGAGTACATGAAGGCAGCATTAACCCTCTCTCCGGTCTCCCCCAGAGCCCCCCGGGGACCCCCTGCTGTACCCCAGGGCCCACCTGCGGCCCTTGCAGCCCAACACGCTGGTGTGTCGAGCCTCAGGGTTCTACCCCGCCCCGGTCGTCTTCTCCTGGACCAGAGACCGACAGAACATCAGCTCTTCCTCCGTGTCCCAGGCCTTTCCTCACAGCGACGGCACCTTCACCCAGTTCTCCACCATCAAGCTACTCCCACAGGAGGGAGAGGTCTACAGCTGCAGTCTGGAGCACCCTGCCCTGAGGGAGCGGGCCACCCGACTGTGGAGTGAGTATAGATCATACACTACTGCCTGTGGAGAGAGCAGCCGTCTCCTTAGACCCCCTTGTCTTATACAGGTATACATGTATACATGTACAGGTATATCATGAGATGTAATGGTGACGTAAACTCTCTGGATCTGTTCTCAAATGGTTTCAGTCATTTTTAACAAATAGGGATTGTTTATGTTAGTATTGAGGGACACTCATCTAGAACAGGGGTCCCCAACCTTTTTCCTGCTGGGGACCGGTACAGAACCCAAAAAAAATGTGCGGCCCGGTGTGCGGGGCGGGGGGGATTTGGGGGAGGTGACGGGGAGCGCGCTGAGAAACACGTGCACAGACTATGGGTCACGTTTTTACAGCATGCAAACGCAGCCCTTTGATCACAGCGCTGCAGCGGGAGGTGGACACAGGAGAGAATCTCTCCTCTCCCTTTCTCTCCTGTGTCCGCGTCGCAGTGGGATAAATACGGCTCTCCTCCGTCCTGTGAAAGCATTAAAGGTTGTGACAAAAACTTGTGAGGCTGCAACTCCATGAACTTTTGGAAACATTACGAGCTGAGGGGAAAGGGAGAGAGCAGACGCTCAGCGGCGCTGGTGACAGAAAGACGTTGGAGCTGCGCGTAACACATTCAGCTGCACGAGGCTGCGCTGATTCTGTAATAAAACCAGATGAACTCGAGTCCAAAGGATTTGTAGGGAGACTTTCTATCAGGAGTTTCGTATATATGAGCTAATTGGCGTGTGGACAGGCCAAAGAGACATAGGAGAAAATGCTTCTTCTTTTTATTTTTTTTTATTTTATTTTTTTTCTCTGCGGCCCGGTATCAAATACGTCACGGCCCGGTACCGGTCCCCGGCCCGGTGGTTGGGGACCACTGATCTAGAAGATACACAATGGAATGTGGAGCTCCCCAAGGGTCAATTTTAGGTCTGACTTTTTTAATCTTTATATGCTGCCTTTAGGACAGAGAAAAACTGAGGTTTGAATTATTGGTCCTGAATCTCAGAGAGAGAGAGGCTCAAGCTCCAAACATACTCTCCAAGTTCCTCAGAAAAAATAATGAGTCTTGGTGTTTTATTTTATTATGAGCTAAGCTTTGACTCAGTCACAAAAACAGGTTTTTATCACTTAAAAATATTGTCAGAGTCAGACTATTTCCCTCTCTAGCCAGTGCACAGATTTTGATACATGCATTCATCACTATACGTATTGATTACTGTAACACTTCCTCTCTGGTCTTCCGAAAAAAGCTATAGCCCGCCTAGTGACGAGGACCAGAAAGAGAGAGCATATCACACCAGTGCTCAGGTGCCTTTGGCTCATGAGCCTGTCGGACCCTCAGGTTATCAGGGAGAACCTTTTGAACTGTCCCTCAAATTCTAACCAAAACTCATTCCAAGGCCTCTTTTAGTTGCTATAGCCCCACCTGAGGTCTGCCCACAGTGTTCATATACAGTGCCTTGTGAAAGTACTAATACACCTTGAACTTTTGCACATTTTGTCATGTTTACAACCCTAAATGTAAAGATTTTATTTTGAATGTTTTACTGAAAGTTCAGACACAAGTAACAGACAACTATGAAGTGAAAGCAAAATGATACATGATTCTGTTACTTTACAAAAAAGAGAAAAGTGGGGCGTGCATAAGTATTCATACAGCATTTTCAGAGAGCATTAAATTGCCTTTATAACATTCCTAATGACTGCAGAATGTTCACACCTTGCCCTAACCTTTAAATAGAGGCCACCTGTGTGTAATCTACTCTCAGTATAATTCCAGCTGTTCTGTGAGGGCCTCAGAGCTATGGTCAGAGTGTATTGGTCACTAAACAACATCATGAAGGCCAAGGAGCTCACCAGAGAGGTCAGGGATAAAGCTGTGGAGAAGTTTAAAGCAGCGTTAAGTTATACAAAGATTTCCCAAGATTTGAACATCTCACGGAGCACTGTTCAATCCATCATTCGGAAATGGAAAGAGTATAGCACCACTGTGAACTTACCAAGACACGGCCGTCCACCTAAACTAACAGACCAAAAAAGGAGAGCACTGGTCAGAAATGCAACCAAGTGCCCCAAGATAACTCTGGAGGAGCTGCGACGTACTGCCGCTGAGCTGGGGCAATCTGTACATGGGACAACTATAAGTCGTACGCTAATAGTTGGGAACATGGATGGAGCCAAATACAGAGACATTTTGGAGGAAAACCTGCTGGAGTCAGCAAGAGAATTGAGGCTGGGGCGGAGATTCACCTTCCAGCAGGACAATGACCCTAAACACAAAGCTAAATCTACAATGGAATGGTTTAAAAACAAACATATTAATGTGTTAGAATGGCCCAGTCAAAGTCCTGACCTAAATCCTATTGAAAATCTGTGGAAAGATCTGAAAACTGCTGTTCACAAACGCTCTCCTTCTAATTTGACAGAGCTTGAGTTGTTTTGTAAAGAGGAATGGGCTAAAATGTCAGTCTCTAGATGTGCAAACCTTGTAGTCATACCCCAGAAGACTTGCTGCTGTTATTGCAACAAAAGGGGGTTCCACAAAGTATTAAGTCATGCTGTATGAATACTTATGCACGCCCCACTTTTCACTTTTCTATTTTTTGTAAAATAACAGAATCATGTGTCATTTTGCTTTCACTTCACAGTTGTCTGTTACTTGTGTGTGAACTTTCAGTAAAACATTCAAAATAAAATCTTTATGTTTAGGGTTGTAAACATGACAAAATGTGCAAAAGTTCAAGGTGTATTGGTACTTTCGCAAGGCACTGTATTTAAAAGTAAACTTAAAACATATCTTTTACATCTATTTTTATTTTATTTTATTTTATTTCAATCTATCTGTGGGACTGTTGTCTTGTTGCTAACTGTTCTGTGTTGAAGCACTTCACGCTGCATTGTGAATGTGTACACGCCATGTGCTCTATAAAGTTTAATTGATTGATAAATGTGTGTGTTTCAGCGGTGCAGTTCCAGAGTCCCTCTCTAGCGCCCTCTGTCTTCTGTGCTGTGGGACTGGCTCTGGGGCTGGTGGGCGTGGCCGTAGGGACCTTCTTCCTGGTCAAAGGGAACAAATGCCGCTGATAAAGGAACGATGAGTGCAAAGCCTGTTCCAAATGTTCCAACACCTGGAACTTTTAGAATGAAAGTTGCAGGTGTTTGTGTCTCACAGCAGAAATATACGTCATACAGAGCCTTCGCTGCAGACAGTGAAGCGAGACTGGTCCTTGCTCCTAAAGTCTCCAGTTCCACTTGCTTCATTGTTTCTGCTGCTGTATCAGCGCGTCGTGGTGTGTGTTTCGCTCACTGACCGCGACGCGCTGACGAAGAGAAGCTACTAAAAAACACCAAAGCGCTTGGGCCGCTGTACGTGAGCTGTATCGTTCAGTTTCGTTCCGACAAACGGGGCATTACTTTTTCTTTTGTTCAATATATTCAACGTTAATAAAAGGAATCCAAGCAAAAAGTTCTCCACGCATTATCCTGCAGTTAATGAGAAAAGTGTAATTTATTGGCGCACTATATTAACGGCATATTGAGTAGTAAAACGGTTGAGCTCGATTTTCAACCAATCAGCATCGAGAATTCACGTAGGTCTGAACCACATTCACGTTAATATCACTACGCGCATGTAAACAAACATGGAGGAGGACGGGAGCAGCACATCTTCATCTGAAGATCAAGCTCGATTAACACCCGTAAAATGTGTTTTTTGTGTCGGAAAAGATGGCGGGAAAGGTCCGCAGCACTTTGCTAAAGTCCGATGGGAAAAAATAAAGCAATGTGCGAAGGAATGGCTCAAAACGTCGGACACTACGGAGCTAGCTATTGTTAACAAACATGTTGCCCACCTGGACAAACCGGTTGTTGAAAATTAGCACATGTGCTATAACACTTTAAACAATGCATCTGGTTCATCCAATGTAATTGCTATGTCCATATTAAATAAATGAAGAAATGAAATGAAAACTGTTTCGCCAAAGAGGCTGCGTTCCAAGTACAGCTTGAGAGTTACCCCTGCAACAACAACAACAACAACAACAACAACAACCACTTCTTCAAAGCCACCAACAAGAGTGCTAGTTTTTTAAGAAATAACTTTTGAAATAATGCCTTTTTTTACATATGCGTCCTACTGAAACCAGCACACTATGGGACCTACCATTTCCACATAACATTTTCAGATGAGATTTTATGAACATAAATAAATTGCTCCAGATAAGTTTCAAACATTCTTTTATTTTTTGTGATTTTGGGGTTTGTAAGCATCAGCTGCAGATCAAGTGTATCTCGACATATGGACGAAAGCTTGACCAGTCTTGCCTGTTAGATCTTGTAATTCATTCAATGTAAGACCTTCTAATGCAGTGGTTCCCAACCTTTTATCTTGAAGCCCCTCCTGCGCATGCTGTAGTCTCAGTACAATTATCCAAAAACCTAGAACAGGTGTTTTAAGCACCTGTACTCCGTTCTCCGTTGTGATTATTAACCATTTCATTTGTGCAAATTTATGACCTGACCCTCTGACCAGACAAAGCTCTGGGCCCCACTTGCCGTCCCAGGAGCCCCCGGTGGGAAGGCCCATGCCCCAGGTTGGGAACCACTGTTCTAACGCACCCTCTAGCCAGGCAGGGAGGCTGAAAAGTTCTTGTAGTTAGAGTCCTGTAGAGACTCTCTTTCTGATGTAGAGCGTAACTCCTGAACTACAGTCCTTGTTCAAAGTGTTTCAGCGACACAAGTTCACTATTATTTCTCAGATTAGACGGTGATCGGAGGAAAAGCAGCTTGAATCCTTGACGTCAGACCTGAAATGAAAAAGTACTGTTAAGTTTAATTTACTTTAACTAGTTCATTGTATGTTGGAGGTAAATACTTCATATTCCAATTAGTGATGTGTCGGTCGCGAATGATCCGGCTCTTTTGAACGAGTCTTTACAGTGAACGATATGAACGCGGTTCGCGGAGTATTTTTTTGTAAATTCCTCTTTGAGGGAGACGCGTCACTTTAGTTGTGCTTATTTTGCGAAACAAAAGTCACTGCTGGAGTGGGGCAGAGAGGAGTGGAGGATTGGCAGAGGGACAGTCATCTCCACCCCCACGAGGAGCTCAAAGTGAGCATAAGGCAACAAGTTTGAGAAATAAAAGACCTAATGAAATAATAAACACGGTTACAGAGGAGATCGCGTTGAAGCAAAACGCCTCTTTCACTTACGTTGTTTTCTCCCCTCTTGTGCGAGGGAGAGAGAGGAGGAAAAGTTACATGAATGAAAGAATTGCTTTTAATCGGGCCGTGTGATTATTTTTTTGTGATAACAAACTCCATAGAGTGAGAAATGTCGATGTTATATTGTGTGAAATAGTGACATTTTTGTTAAAATAAAGTCAATTCAGAGGGTATTTATTTACTTTTTTTTTAAACAACCCCCTGACCTGCAGCACGGAGGACAAGTTGATCATGGCGGTTTGCGTTCGGCCTGAGTTGTATGACACGCCTCCTAATTATGACGCTTGCAAAACTTCACGCGCCGCAAACAGGCATTTCTCGTGAGTGTGATGCGGCCATGTTTGGCGTCCAACTAGAGGCTGACGGAGCGTGGACGCACGTTCGGTCTGAACGCCCCTTAAGGGGAAATTTCCAGTTGAAAGTATTATCAAACTTGTGATTCTTGTAACATTAGTGGGCGGAGCTGTCAGGGACATGTCTGTTCTGTGGGATGAGGGAGAGTCCGTCTGAAAGACACAGCTCCAAGTCTC
Organism: Neogobius melanostomus; assembly: GCA_007210695.1. Taxonomy (NCBI): domain Eukaryota; kingdom Metazoa; phylum Chordata; class Actinopteri; order Gobiiformes; family Gobiidae; genus Neogobius; species Neogobius melanostomus. The sequence goes on along the minus strand of VHKM01000291.1, from coordinate 274,342 downwards.
TACTGAAGGACCTTCAGTAGAGCCTTCACTGAGGAATTAGAGGAAGTGTGAAGCAAAAAGAAAGAGGCGGTTTTGGAAAGAGCCTCGGTCAGATGCCACAGACAAACATTTTTTCCAGGCCTAAGTTTTGATGAAAAAATAAATAAATCTTACTACTCTGATATTCATTTAGGCCAATTCAATAAATCCATTTACATCTAAATGCATGACTTGATTATAAGACGGTGATAAACAGAAAAATACATTTACCTGTAATCTGAGGCCTCTGACGACTGCAGTTTTATTGATGATCTTAGAAGAGTGCTCATCAGAATCATTCTTCTGTTGTCCAAAATCCTCTAGACAAGCACAGAAGATCTTGTATGTAGCCACAGATGGCAGGTTCTCCCACTGTAAAAATACAGACAAAACACATTTTAAGCTTTTAACGGAAAGTACACAGTCAAGTTCAAAGCAATATCTTAGGAGCCAAAAGGACAGACACTGAGAATTCAGAGCTTAGATTAATAAATTTATCAGCATTTTCAGTCAGATAGTCTTCAAAATGTGTTAAGAATATTGCTATAAAAAGGCCTCTAGATAAGTGTTGGATAGCAGTTTGCAAAGGTTTAGCATTTTGCAATGTGAATCCAGTTGTTCCGAGCCCTGGAGGATTCATTCTGAATTTTTCATGAATACATACCTCACTCTTTCATGTTGAGTCTTTAAATGAAGTAAGTCTGTGCTTTACAGCACCAGGCCTCCACCGCAACATCATCTTTTCATCATGTAGTTGTCCTGGAAAATGAAATAAGCAAACAGAAAATAAACTACAGTAATAGGCCTTATGTATCATGTAAAAGTAAAAGGACCAGTGATCAACTCACACCGAAGATACTTATTCCACCAATAATAAAAAAAAAACACAGACTGTCAAAATAACAGCTGTTCACCAGTGGCACTCTTATATTTACTTTTTCGATTGGTTTGTGCTTTATTACAGCAATAACATTTGATAACTTTTGATACATATAAATGTCTTCATGCTTAAACCCATTTTTGGTGTGGCTAACTGGTAAAGTTAGTTTGATATTATCATTCTTAAAGCAGACAAATGGGGAACGACCCCAGAATCAGAACAAACTACGAATTTTCTTCGGGTCAAACGTGCAACATGACACAATAACACTTGAGGCACAACACGTGTGTAGCTCCCGCTCTACTAACCTTTATCATTATTTGTATTGACATTAGGCGACACAATAAATAAGAATGTACTCACGAGTAGGACAGCCACCTGGCTGCTGTTTTAGGAGTCATTGCCTGGCAATGATCTGTCGATATCTTTGTTCATTGTACTCGCTATCCAGGGATTATAACAGGTCTATGGGCGATATCCACTCGTTTGGATCTTCGTGAATGTTGGCCACGCTGCTCGAGTTGTTCTCGCTGCAGAAATCTAAAGTTTGCCTTCAGAAAGTAGGATTTTCATTACGATAGCTGCTAACAGCTGCGCTGGGCAGCGTTGTTTACTTCCGGGTTCTTGTGCCAACGCGATGCGCTGATTGGTCAGAACTAGGTCAGGTGACCCTAAAATCATACGCGCCAGAAGCAAATAGTTCCCATTTCACATTCAAATTTCTGAAAAACTGCAGGATTGTGCGTGGAGAACTTTTTCCTAAGGAATCTTTATATAATTCTGATGTTAAACATTTAAAAAGTATGTAGTGCCCCAATTGGTGGAACGAAACCGTCTTTCTAGGCCTCTTTTAGGCCACTGACAGCGGCCTAGCTGTGTAGGCCTTTTTTTCTCCGCTGGGGTTTGATTTCGCGCTGCAGGTGTTTCAGGAAGATGTTACGCTGTCCGTTGAGCCGTCCGTTTAGCCATGACTGACTCTGATTCACTCTCCCAAATATGACTCCTGCAAATCTTACAATAGAACGGACTGAAAAGGCACCGTCTCATTGTATCTTTTATTCATTTTAATATATCAGTTACTTTGAAAAATGTACATAATTGAAATGTTGTTGAAATGTGGCACTGAATGAACTGGACTCCTAAAACACTCTATAGATTTATGTTTGTAACGTTTTACTGAAACTGTTTTCTACATTTTGTAACCATATACTCTTAAATGACCAGTGAAATATGTCAATGTCTGGCTTGCAATTTGTTTGAAAATAAACCTGAATCTGCTAAAAATCTATGGTTTCTTCGTTAATGTATTTTACTCATATTGGCGTCAACTTGTACCTGTTTGATCCGGGTCTGGGCCAGTGGAAACACTCGACTGCACCTGTAGAGCTCACACTGGACTGGGCAGGAAGTGCCAGTGGAAAAGTTAGACAAAGGTTTCCCTGATGCAGTCTGCCTGACAACAGGTGATGCTGGTCACATGACACGTTTCTCATGGGTGCTGTGGTTCAGTCAGTTCAGTTTCAGAGGAACTAAGTCAGGGCAGAGATGAGAGGGACCAGTGTGTGTCTGCTGCTGCTGCTGCTGCTGCTGCTGGGAGCCACAGGTGAGATTTTATGATGAAAACATCTGGACTCACATTAGTTAAACCTCTTACCGAGCCTTAACTGAGCACATTTTCCAGTTTGGCTTTATCCAAAAGCTTCTGGACTGGAACTTACAGCCTACGCCAGTGTTACGCCTCATTTGAAATCTAAGACCTACAAAACAAATCATAACTTTTTTGTCGCGTTGTCGCCACTTCTTTTTCACATTTCTTAAGCGTTTTTGTCGTAATTTTGTAGTTTTTTTATCGTGTTTTGATCACTCTTTCGTGGCTTTCTTGCTGATGGTTTTTTGTTGCTTTTTCATCACACTTTAGTCGTGTTTTTGTTGGTTTCCCGGCACATTTTTTGTTGCTCTTTTGCCGCGTTTTTGTCACATCTTGGAAGTGTTTTTGTTGTGTTCTCATCTTTTTTAATCACTTTTTTGTCGTGTTATTGTGTTGTATTTCAGAAGGATTCCCCAATTATTCTCTGGAGTTCTGTAACTTTAACTCCACTGATCCGAATGACATCGAGTACACGATGTCGTACGTGTATCATAACGTGGAGTTTGTAAAATTCAGCAGTAAATGGGATAAATACGTCGGCTTGACAGAGTTTGGAATCGAACAGGCCGCGAAATGGAACAACGACTCCAGAATCCTCAACAGGAGGAGACTTCAGAAGTATGTGTTCTGCGAACCAAACGTCAAACTCTTTTACAACAACTTTCTTTCCAAATCAGGTGAGTCTTCTCTGCACAAACATCACAGGAGGCTGCTGTGTGGCGCCTCCCTGTGGACAAACACTATAAATACAGCCGTGTAGAGCACAGTGGGATTATTCCATCAATCTGCAGTCTCTGAGCTGACTGTGCGTATCGTGGAATGTTTTCATCCAAATACTTCCCAACTAGGACACTGTTAAATGATACCAGTCTGGTATCGGATAAAAAGTTTAGGTACTACTGGTATAAAAATAAATACAAGTATCAGTATTTTTTTTTTTTAATGCTGTTGGTCAATTTTTCCCAATTGTTAGGCCCGAGCGTTCTGCCATCGCAAGGCAGTGCACACACCGCACTGTACCTGTGTGCGGAGCGCATGAAAACAGCGTGAAGTGCTGTCTCCCAGTGAACCATAAACTCACCGTCTACCTCTTGTATGGGCCCTTTATACTTATTATTGGAGGAAAATGAATGGGGGTCGATGGTGAGTGCAAGCACCTCCACGTTAGAATCAGGAAGATCATAGTCGTAAAAACACAATGACGTTCTCAGTTTGAAAACCTACAATAAGCCCATGATGTTTCTGACCTGCTGTTCCAGTGGAGCCGTCTGCAGTGCTGAACACATCGCCCTCTGGTGGCAGCGAGCAAGTACTGGTCTGCAGCGTTTACGGCTTTTTCCCCAAAGACGTCACTGTGACCTGGACGAACCACCAGCAGCCCGTCACCACCGGAGTCTCCACCACAGAACTGCTGCCGGACTCAGGCTGGACCTACCAACTGCACTCTCACCTCGAGTTCTCCCCCAGGTACTCTCACCTCGAGTTCTCCCCCAGGTACTCTCACCTCATGTTCTCCCTCAGGTACTCTCACCTCATGTTCTCCCTCAGGTACTCTCACCTTGAGTTCTCTCCCAGGTACTCTCACCTCATGTCTCCCTCAGGTACTCTCACCTCATGTTCTCCCTCAGGTACTCTCACCTCATGTTCTCCCTCAGGTACTCTCACCTCATGTTCTCCCTCAGGTACTCTCACCTTGAGTTCGCTCCCAGGTAAAAATATTAAAAATAGCTACACCTGTATTTTTGACTCAATATTACTATGAAGAATCACTGCAAACTGTGCTCTAACAGGAGCAACAAAGTTTCAACTTTTACGTCCATCTCCGATGTTTCCGACCTGGACGACTGGAACACTATAACTCGGAGAAAACGTTTTATTCTGGTCGGACTTTCCGACTTTTGACATAACACTGGCCCCATCTACTATAAACTGTTAGCCTCATCCACTATAAACATCTACTATAAACAGTTAGCCACATCCACTATAAACAGTTAGCCACATCCACTATAACCAGTTAGCCACATCCACTATAACCAGTTAGCCACATCCACTAAAAAACAGTTAGCCACATCCACTATAACCAGTTAGCCACATCCACTATGAACAGTTAGCCACATCCACTATAAACAGTTAGCCACATCACTATAAACAGTTAGCCACATCCACTATAAACAGTTAGCCACATTCACTATAAACAGTTAGCCACATCTACAACAAACAGTTAGCCACATCCACTATAAACAGTTAGCCACATCCACTATAACCAGTTAGCCACATCCACTATAAACAGTTAGCCACATCCACTATAAACAGTTAGCCACATCCACTATAAACAGTTAGCCACATCCACTAAAAAGTTAGCCACATCCACTAAAAACAGTTAGCCACATCCACTATAAACAGTTAGCCACATCCACTAAAAAGTTAGCCACATTCACTATACTATAAACTGTTAGCCACATCCACTATAAACTGTTAGCCACATCCACTATAAACTGTTAGCCATTAGCTTTATACAAAAGGACAACGAGATGAACCAACTAACGTCCACAACACTTCCTGAGCCGCTTGCCGGTGTTGGATCAGCGTCTCCTCTGACTCCCCGGCTCCTCTCAGCTCGTCTTGTGTGTGACATGTAAAGTGATGAAAGTGTTTTATTTTGACAGGCCTGTGTAAAGTGATGAAAGTCTCTTATTTTGACAGGCCTGTGTAAAGTGATGAAAGTCTCTTATTTTGACAGGCCTGTGTAAAGTGATGAAAGTGTCTTATTTTGACAGGCCTGTGTAAAGTGATGAAAGTCTCTTATTTTGACAGGCCTGTGTAAAGTGATGAAAGTCTCTTATTTTGACAGGCCTGTGTAAAGTGATGAAAGTCTCTTATTTTGACAGGCCTGTGTAAAGTGATGAAAGTCTCTTATTTTGACAGGCCTGTGTAAAGTGATGAAAGTGTCTTATTTTGACAGGCCTGTGTAAAGTGATGAAAGTCTTTTGTTTTGACAGGCCTGTGTAAAGTGATGAAAGTCTCTTATTTTGACAGGCCTGTGTAAAGTGATGAAAGTCTCTTATTTTGACAGCCCCGGGGACCAGATTTCCTGTGTGATTGAACACATCAGTCTGAAAGAGCCCATAGTCCTGGATTATGGTGAGACTCCACTCTTTATGAAAAATCTCCTGTTGTCAGAGACATCTCAAGGTTTGCCTGTAGCTGGACTTGGCGCTGGTGAACGGGTAAAGCAGATCCTCGTCTTTCAAATTAAAAAGTGGAAATGACGGTAAACAGTGAAGTTTCTGCTTTTTTCCACTAAACATCATCTTATAATATGTTAATGACCGCGTTAATGATATAAATACTATAAAACGGGTTAGAACGCTTCATTTAAATGCATTTGTAGGAACAGGCACAGACAGCATAAGGTCTTTCTAGGATTTCTGTATTGATCTGTGTGTACTGCAGAGGGCGCTCTCTCTGACGGGGACAGGAATAAAGTGGCTGTCGGAGCGTCGGGTCTGGTCCTGGGTCTCGTCCTGTCTTTGGCCGGATTCATCTACTACAGACACAAGAGCCGAGGTCAGAGATCACAGACACAAATCTGACGAATCCATAAATAATAACCCTAATGTTTATGTTTTAGGTCTGGTCCTGGTTCCAAACCACTGAGTCCTGTTTCTGCTGCAGGGGGTGCTTTGCTGCTTCTGCTGGAATTGAAAATAAATGTTATAATTTGTATTAGATCTAGAGAAGCATTGTGTGAAGATGTGTTTTAAGGCGAGACGCTGCAGGTGAAGACGTTGATCTTTCGTCAATGTGGAGATTTTAAGCTCGTTTTATCCCATAACGTCTTAGTTTGAATCTCTTAATCTTTTTTTGTCCCTTTTTTGTTGGAATTTCAATGCCTTTTTGTCATGTTTTCTGTGCTTTTTTGTCGAGTTTTCGTTCCTTTTTGGTCGTGCTTTTGTTAACAGCCTGGGCCAGTGCAACGTCTCATTTGAAAGCTAAGAACTTAGTAGTAGTTTCTGAAAATATGTGTATGATCTGTGTGAGTAAAATACAAGTAACAGGTGGTGGACGGCAGGGAACTGGCTAATGGAGGAGTCTATAAAGAAGACAAATCGAGCCGGAGATTTCCAGGAAGTAACTCCAACATGGCTGTGGCGCTCCCTGGTCTTTCCCCACGCGTACCCATGCTGCCTTCATGTGCCCTCCTAATTATGGTAAATACCACTTGCAGAGTAGAAAATTGCACATGAACACTATCTTATCTGGTATTTTCTACTGGGAAACTGGGAGATAATTGTGATAGTCGAGTTCCCGAGATGAGATAAACTTTGGCCTTTCAACACAACACAGCAGCGATAATACGTTTTATGTCTTTTAGCTGATTGTTATGAAGCCGACATTATGCATTAACTATTTAGCTTCTCAATTCTAATATTGCTCCCAAAAATAAAGGTTGCAGTAAGTTGCTAATATAATAATTGATAACTGGTGTCAATTTAGTGACACTACAGTAAAAACTGTTGAAGCTATTAAAGAGTAATGTCAACAAATTGTTATATTTTGGTATGGATTTCAAAATAAAGGTTCAGACCTGAAAAAATAAAGGTTGTGGTAAGATACTGGTATAATAAATAATATTTGGTGACAATTTAGTGACACTACAGTAAAAAATTTATATATATATAGCTATTAAAGAGTAATATCCATAATTGTCATATTTTGACATGAATTTCAAAATAAATGTCCAGATCAAAAAAAAATAAAAGTTGTAGTAAGTTGCTAGTATGATAACTGGTGTAAATTTGGTGCCACTACAGTAATAAATGTAGAAGGTATTGAAGATTATCCATAAATTGTCATATTTGCTATAAATTGCTATATCATAATATTTGATAATTGGTGCTAATTTAGTGTCACTACAGTGAAGGCTCAGACCTGAAAAATAAAGGTTGTAGATAGTTGCTAATTTAATAACTGATAACTGGTCCCAATTTGGTGACACTACAGCAGGGGTCACCAACGTGGTGCCCGCGGGCACCCAGGTGCCCTTTGGGGCATGCCCAGTAGCCCTTGAGACTTTTTCTAAGGTGTAAAACACCTAATTTTCTTTAATCTGATTCTTAAAAATACAGTTATTTCTGTTCTTGTGAGTCAGTACGAGTTTAAAATAAAGCTATTTTGATATAATATGGGGTCAATAACCTATAAGTAAACAGTGTACGTTCAAGTCTTTAGGATTTGTTTTTAACTGGTAGCTCTCGAACAACTTAATGCTCTTGAAGTAGCCCTCGGCTGAAAAAGGTTGGTGACCCCTGCACTACAGTAAACATGTTTTTAGAAGCAATTAAAAAGTAATATCCATAAACACAAATATTTTGACATAAATTTCAAAATAAATGTCCAGATCCAATTAATAAAAGTTGTAGTAAGTTGCTTGTATAATAATTGGTAACTGGAGTAAATTTACTGTCAGTACAGTGAAAACTGTAGAGGCTATTAAACAGTAATGTCCACAAATTATGAGTTAAGTTATTGTGACATTAAAGTGCATATGACAGATTTTAATGCTCTTGAAAATATGACTTATTTAGATGGATTACATCAGTTACAAGTTCATCAGTTGCATAGTTATAATTTTTTTCAGTGAAGCAGCAATTTTAATGAAGAAATGTTGGGCAGAAAAGTTATTTTTATTTGAATTTTTAAGCTGCTGACAGGAAGTGACATAAAAGAAGGAAACATTCCATAGCGGTTTGACTCATTCATTTCCCATTGAAGCAGCAGCAGCTACATGTGTTTTGTGACGATCATTTTTGTATCAGGCCAAAAACACTTATTTCATAATAAGTGGGGTTATTTTTATGGCAATTTTTTCTATCTTTAAGTCTGGCAAGTTCAAGTCATGTGAAGCTCAAATCTATAATGTTACATAAACATAAAAAATGTTTTATTTTCAAAATATAAGAGTGGTTCAACTCATCCCACTCGCCCCTAATCAGATTCAGATTTGTCATATTTACTTCTTCAGAATCACAAGTGATGCTTTTGCACTGACAATAAAATCATATCAGGTCTCACTGCTGCTTTCTTTTTTATTAACATATGACTCTCCTTAAATTGACATAACAACGTCGCCCAAGAAGTGACTTCCTGTTTCAATCCAGCACACCAAAATAAAAGCACCATCTTATTCATTAGTTCAGCAGTTCATTAGTTCAACTCTCTTTCTGCCTAACTATTAACAGACAAAACACTTAAAATGTGTGTATTTAATTATATTCTTGTAATGTTGAAAGAACCTGCTGAAATAATCAATGAGACGAGCTGTGTGCTTTTATTTTGGCGTGCTGGATCGAAACAGGAAGTCATTTTTGGGCGGCGTTGTCAGGATTTGAAGTTAAGCACAGAGTCAATTCTCTGGTGTCTAATGCTGCATCCGAAACCATCAAATTGTAGCCTCTAAGTACTAACACTAGCAACTAATCCTTAACCTTTCATGGGGTCAACTGTTAGATCTCTATGCAGTTAGTGAACTAGAGCTTCAGCAGCATTTGCCCAATTCGACCGTCCTTACCCAGGGGAAGAGGAAGTGACATCACCAACAGCTGTGTTTCTTCTTCTTTAAAGTTCAGTGCAGGCCAAACAAAAGCGCATACCGCCACCTACTGTATATTGTCCAACAACAAATAGTGTCAAATAAAGACATTTAAGGTGAAAAAAAGAGAAACATCCAAATGATCCTTCACATTTCCCTTTATTTTATCTCAACAGCGGTTTCATAAAGCTACAGTATGCAAATTAGCCATGTGGCTTAGGTTTCTACTAAATGAAAGCAAAAGCACAAAAGCACAAACTGCCTTCCATTTACTGAGGCGGCTCTTTAAAACCATGTGACTGTGCTGTGACTCTAACATATATTTTGTCACTTTTATAAAGTTTGGCTTGTGCAGAATCTTATTTTTTTTAAATTATTTTTATTATTAAATGTGCACCTGTCAATCAACAGTGGTTGCGCATGAATCACTCGAGGGTGGGGGCGAGGGGAGTGGGGAGATTGGCGCAGTGGCTTATGGGATGGCACATGGCTCCTAATCGCCAGTAAGTTAGCATCAGAGGTCCCTATGCTAAAGTGGCTATGATAGTTAGCATACAGGCCACTTTCCCTAACTCCTTCCTAACTGAAAGCCCAATTCGGACGCATCTTATCATGGCGGACGCTGACGCACATCCGGTTTGGCGTAAGACCTCTTACCAATTTAACGGTTTCGGATGGAGCATACCGCAGATCGTGACACACACAGACCAATACTCTCTGAGCTGCACAAAGCTGCAGATCAGACCGAAACTGCAGAACCATCTCTACAGACTGACACAGAGTGAGAGATATTTAAGTCATTTAACTCTCAGATTATTATACGGCAGTTTACATCTGTCCGTGAAGAACCTTCTGTTGTGTTTATTACCATGGAACATTCCTGAACGTACATAATAGACAAGCGCAGAAGATCTGGAGATGCGTCCGAAGGCTGACAGGCTGAACCGGTGTTGCCCAAAGTGCGGCCCGCGGGCCAAATGCGGCCCTCAGAGTAACTGTTGAATTAGCACACATTGTGAGAGATGGTACTTTTTACGACAAGTTTCATACTCAAAACCATGGGAACCCAGGGTGCTGAGGGTGCTGCAGTGCCCCCCGGTGGATGGTGTGCAGATTGTTGTAATTAATATTGCAGGCAATATTAAAGCAGTACTAAGTCACTTGTTTACCTTAATAAATCCTTTCCGTAGTCCCTCTGGGGGTAATACAAGTGTTAATGGGATGATTGGGGGTCTTTCATCTCCCCCTGGTGTCTCTGGCCAGAAAACCACAATTGCACCGGGTCGGAGTCACCAATACACACTAATGGTATCACGAAGAAGAAGCTAACAGGCTAATGGGCAAAGCTAACTGTGGGCTAGCGCCACTTAAACAGTATTCACAGCCAAGTTTGAGAGAAAAAAATGATCTCCATTGTGTAATTGGATGAACAATATCCCTCTGTCCCTTTGTCTTTTCTGTCAGCGTAGTATTTACTCTCACAGACAATTCATGAGTAAAAAAACGCAACATGCTACGACACCTGCAGTGGCGCTTATGGCCTCTAGGGGCATGAGTTACTTAATACGGCTTTAATAAATAGGAAATAAACACAGAAAAAGCATTTTTCGGGGCAATCTTGTCCCTCAGCACCCCCTAACCAAAATCTGTTCAGACGGTTCTGTTTATAATTCTACTCAATGATAACCTTAATAAGTAACACTTTATTGTGGGAAGGGTTTTGAGGGTTCAAAGCGTAAAACAAAGGCGTCGGGCACGGGTTAAAACTGTTAAAAATGTTGGCCCTCCACACGGCAATGAAAATAGTTTGGACACTCCTGGGCTGATGCTGCCTTCATGTGCTCTCGTAATTATGGCAAATACCACTTGCTGAGTAGAAAATTGCACATGAACGCCACCTCGTCTCGTATTTTCCAATTAGCTGAAACTGGGAAATTAATTTGATGCCCGAGTTTCCGAGATGAGATAACCTTTGACCTATTTAGCTTCTCAAATTTAATATTGTCTCTTTTTATATACTGACCGTCTTGTAAAAAAACGCCAATCTTTATATATATATATATTTTTTTTTTTTTTATCAAAGCAGACACAAAGTAGCAGTAGGTCTTTCTCACGTGAATGTATTTGTTTATAGTGTATAGTTTTTTGTTTTTTTTTATGTTTCACTTTGCTACGACACAAAAGCTCTTGAACGCACTCGTAATTTGTACTACACAACTGGAAAGGATCATGTTTACGGGAGCACCTGAAGGCAACATAAACCCGGAGAAGAGTGGGTGCAATGCAGATGGAGGATTTCCCTACGACGGCCTCTACATAAGCACACATCTTAAAGGGATATTTCAGGATTTTTGACATTGGGCCTCATTTCCTAGTTATCCAGAGTGTCGTTGAATATTATTTTCTTAAATTCATGCAGTTCTTATATTTGAAGAGTCTAGTGGCGCTAGGCTAGGGCAAGGCTAAAGCATTTCTATGGTATCAGTTAGCCTGCATTAAAAACAGTCTGACCCACTCCACAGTGCACCTGAGGTAAATCACTTATAACACCAGACTAACCATATAAATGTCTGTGTTAATAGAATCATTTAAAATAACTTATATTTGAGCAGCATCAGCTTCGTGGCTGTAAGCTAACGCAGCGGCGGAGTGATCTGCGAGAAAATAGTCCCTCAAAATGCGGTAATTCATGTGATACAAGGTCAGTTATATTTCAAACATGATTCTATTAACACAGACATTTATATGGTTAGTCTGGTGTTATAAGTGATTTACCTCAGGTGCACTGTGGAGTGGGTCACACTGTTTTTAATGCAGGCTAACTGATACCATAGAAATGCTTTAGCCTTGCCCTAGCCTAGCGCCACTAGACTCTTCAAACATAAGAACTGCATGAATTTAAGAAAATAATATCTCCAGACATCAACAACACTCTGGATAACTAGGAAATGAGGCCCAATGTCAACAATCCTGAAATATCCCTTTAAACTCACAAGTCGAGTCCCGAAAAGCTGCTCCAAACTGAGATTGAACAAACCACACGGAGCCCACAGACTTTGTCAAAGTTATTATTGTAGAATACTTTGTAGTATTTTTTCTTTCATACAGACAAAAGGTGTTGGACTTATTTCCCGTTAAATTCTCTTAGATTTCCATACAGTAGTCTACAGTATACAGGTGTGTTCTTCCTCATATATAGATATTTATTCGCTTAAATAACAGGCAGGTAACTCTTTAATTATTTCATATATTCAATAGTCTTATTTTTTATAATTTTTTTGGTCTTTTTTTTCGTATCAGCTCGGTTAAGGCTGCGTTTTCTGTCGCGGGAACAGCGGCGTTTTTGAAAAGGGGAGGGTCCGATCCCGGCGTCGTATTTACAGCAGTCCTTTTGTATATAATGAATTATGTAAAACCCGCTCCCTTTAAGACCTATACATGGCAGTAATGTACTCGGGCGGATCTAAGAGCTCAGACTAACCAGCGCGTCCGGGAGAAAGCGCCGAACTTCTGCGAGCTCTAGCTCCGCGCCCTCTCCTCTGTCCCCAAATGAACTTCCGATTCCGCGTTTATTTACAGTCCAACCCGAAAGGAGACGCACCACGCGACGCGCCGGCTTTTTGGACCTCCGGTTAACGCCGTCTGTGCCTGCACCGCGGCTGCAGGAGGAGATGAAGACGCTCGCCAAACTGCAGTCTGGCAACGAGACGGGAGGGAGCACGCGGCCGAGTCAGGGAAAGAAAAAAAACGACGTGATTCACAAAAAAAGTCAGGAGTAGAAAGTACAGATACATGGATTAAAAAAAAAAGGCCAAAGGCGTCAAAATAAAAAGTCGCCAGAAAAATAAATAATCAAGTAAAGTGCAGACACAGAAAAAATCTACTTAAAGGGACTAGATGCAAGTTAGTCATTTGTATGCTCACTACTGCCACCTCTGGTCTAACGTGTAACTGCAGCTTCTATATTAAGCTCGTGCATGACGGCACTTCGGACCCAAAGTAACATCATTTTGAGTGACAGTGCAGGATTTTAGAGGCAGTTGTGGTGAACAGGTCTGGGCTCATTCTACACATTAGGACATTGCATTCTTAAACTCTGTATAGTCCCTTATTGGTGAGACACTACAATAAAAAAAACAAAAAAACACTACAAGTCAATTTCTTCAGGTTTTAGGTCAAATTAGTCTCTGAACATAAGCTTTCACCTGAAGAAAAAAAAAAAAGCCAAATCATTCCAATGTCAATTACACAATATTGCACTGATTCAATAGGTTTATATTGTAATTTCAATTTCAATTTACGGACTTCACATTTTCCAGCCTTGGATTTAACAATATTTTGAAGACTTTTTTTTGCTATTTGTTCCTTGTTGTTGTTTTGTTCCCTTTACACTGATTGTACTATTGTGAAATGAGATGTTTTATCATATTGAGTTGGGGGTATAGGCGCTCATAAGCTTCTTGCTTCGGCCCACTCCTTTTGAGCAAAATTTACGCTCAAATAAATAAATACATTTTTTAGAGGCATTTTATAAATAAGGCAAAATAAAATAAAATAAACAACTTATTTTAAAAGACATCAAAAATCCCCTCAGAAAAAAGTACTTGTAACTAATATGTCGACAAAATAAAACCATAAATTTGAATCTGGCTCGATCTGTTATTTCGATTTTGTCGCCGAAAAGATAGTAATCTACAGCAAAGGTTTCAAATTGATATCTTTAAATACATAAAAACAATCCCCATTCACCTGCAGCTTAAATGGAAACAGCTGGAGTGGAGTGATACAGAAAGTGATTTAACTGTTGCCGGACTAACTGTGCGGTTATACGAACATAATGCATGGAAGTTAGCATTAGAATTCTCCCTGACCACGGTATAAATAATATAAAATAATGCACCCGTGGAGAAAATACCCCCAGGACGGAAGATGTGATAACGTAAACAACATTACGACTCGACCAAAAAGCTCCAAAAAGCCGTTTTATTTTTCCCCCCACGCAACTCGTCTCCCTTCAGGACGTTGCCGCCGCTCTGCGCTCGGGCCGTTCCCGTCGGGACAGAAAACGCAGCCTTCTGGAATATGCTCAAGAGGAGAATGTGCAACTGTCTCTTTCCATCCGCGGGAGCACCGGTGGAGAAAATACAATGTCATAATCATAATAATATACAAGCGCTTCCCCTTTAGCTGTTCCTCTCTTTACAAAAAGCTGTAAGGATTTAAATAAATAGATCATAAATAAATAAATAAACATTAAAAAAAAAAGAACGTCAACAGGAACATAGCACCTGTCGACTCAATGATGTGCACATTATACACTAAAAAAATCGAGAAGTTGGCTTTGGTTGAACATACTGTGTCAGCTTTAGCCGCCTGATTGTTTTAAGTAAAGCCGACTTAATGACCTTTACAGCCTTCATTGTGGCATGTTTCTTTAACCTCTTAACCCCCGCCTTAACCAAGTGCATTTTCTCCAGTTCAGCTTTACCCAAATCTAAAAGCTTACGGCCTTGTTTGAAAGCTAAGACATACGAAACTGATTTGCTTTTTTGTCACTTTGTTGCCACTTTTCTGTTACTCTTTTGTGGCATTTTTGTCAAATCTTTGTCAATTTTTTGTCAATTTTTCGTCAATTTTTTGTCAATTTTTCGTCACATTTTTGTCAATTTTTTTGTCAATTTTTGTCAATTTTTGTCAATTTTATGTCAATTTTTCATCAAATTTTTGTCAATTTTTTGTCAATTTTTTGTCAATTTTTTGTCAATTTTTTGTCAATTTTTCATCAATTTTGTCAATTTTTTGTCAATTTTTTGTCAATTTTTCGTCAAATTTTTTGTCAATTTTTCGTCAATTTTTCGTCAATTTTTCGTCAATTTTTTGTCACATTTTTGTCAATTTTTCGTAAATTTTTCGTCAATTTTCGTCACATTTTTGTCAATTTTTTGTCACATTTTTGTCCATTTTTTGTCACATTTTTGTCCATTTTTTGTCCATTTTTTGTCAATTTTTCGTCACATTTTTGGTCACTTTACTGTTATTCTTTGGTTGCTTTTTTGTGGCATTTTTGTCACTAGTTTTTTCAAGAAGCTTTCAGATTTGGGTAGAGCCAAACTCAGTTCAGGTGGGGGGTTAAGAGGTCCCTCATTTCCCCTGGATCCTGTTAAAACTATTACACACAATCAACTTAAAAAAAACCTAGTCGGAGAAAGCCGACGCGATATCTTCAACTAAAGCCGACATGATCCGTTTTTTTTTTAGTGCTGGGCAATCTGTACAGTAAGTTATGGTGCAGTGTTTTACAATTTTATAATTTCTGATAAATATAGTATACTCTTTATTAATATTATAACTTTGTGTTTTGCCTCTTTATGAATTCGTCTCACACAACATTTCTCGATGGACGTGGCTCGACAGATGCATGGACAAAATCATGATGGGACCAATACCGACAAGTTAATTTTTACACCTTTTCGTCGATCTCCCGCCGGCGTGACGTTTTGAAAAAAGCGTTGACGAGCGAGAGAGAGAGAGAGCTGTTAGGCTAAGGACGTTTTCAAACAGGACGTACAGTGGATGCGTCGTGAGCGTAGGGAAGTACATAATATGCAGACGAGTTGAGTAATAGCACACAGCAGTGATTAGCAGTCGCCTAAAATGGTTGTTACTGACACGTAAAAGGTGACAATGATACCAAATGCATGCTTCAAAAACAGACAATACAACGTTTTGGCGGCAATGTCGATGGAGTTGGTGCATTCAAGAAGACGAGAGTTCTGTACAGGTCTGAAACCCGGAAAGGCGCAGGTCCCCGGGTTGTTCTCGGAGCTCGGCGGCAGGACGGGGTGGTTGTTTTTTTTGCGTGGACTCCTCTCCTGCTCATCGCCGTGTTGTGGGCGCGTGAGAGCGACGTCACCCCTCCCCCCCCCGGGGTACACGCCGCAAGATATACCTCGATGTACGCTTCAGTGTTCGATAGGATTACAGAGTCTCCTGTGAAAAGATGGCAGTCCGGTTGCATAGTCTGCCGTGAGCCTTCCACCAGTTCGTAAAATCACAGGGAACAAGAAAACAAAAACAAAGTGTCGGAAGTGTGGAAGGAGAGAGAGAAGGGAGCGCTGCAAGAGTATGGACTACAGTACTACATGAGTTCAAACGACTTGGATGTGAAGTATTTATCTGGATTTTAAAGCAAAAGAGCCAAGAGCTTTGTGTGTTGGAAAGACAGGCAGTGGCCACTTTGATCTAATAATCGCAATCATCGATTTGAATCAATTGGCTGCTGGTCTTTCAAACAGGAGCAGCTATAAGGGTTTTAGTTTGATACAGGCTTGTAAAAAGAAACATTTCTAAGAAGTCTGTCTGAAGTCAGTCTGAGACCTTTTACGATTTAGCCATTTCCTCGATGTTTGATGAATAAAACCACAACCCAGTCCAATTAATTCGATTTATAGTCCAGCCCGAGTTTGACTGTGACGCGTTAGCAGTCGGTCCAATGGAGCAGATTGTCCGCCTCGCTTCCGTCTGTCGACCCCATTGCAGCTGTGGCTGTAGAAGTAGCGTTTACCATCACATGGAAATACAACATGGTGGAGGGGTTTGAGCACCTGAATGATCCTGGAGCTCTGTTGTCGGGGGCTTCAGGTCCTAGGTGACGGGTCAGACAAAGAGCGGTTCAGAAGCCCCTTATGAGAGACCAACAGGCCCGGTTAGAACCATGAGGCCGTCCTTCTGTGGACCCACCACCTGCAGGAGGAGCCATAGGGGCTGGTGCAGCTCCAACAGCTGCCCCCACGACCCGGCAACGAACAAGTGGAAGAAGATGGATGGATGGACTTTTGATTACTATAAAAATCGACTGGTTACAACATGGTCTTTTCTTATTAAGTGGGGAGAACAATCCTTAAGTGAAATAACATGTTGATTTCTAATGTGACAAAGACATGTTTTTAAAATCTTAATTGTTGACATACAAAAACGGATATTTCAGTCATGATTTAGATCAAATAATTCATCAGATCTACACTGCAAAACCACGGAAATCCAGCTGAAACGTTTGAAGTCATTTGAACTCATGTAGACGTGTTTTTTCTGCAGACGGAGATGGAAGTCGAGGCGGAAGGGGGAAAATATCCAGGTTTGCATTGCATTGCAGTCCGAGGCAACATGAAGTCAGCGGTCCACCCACACCTAGTGCATCATGGGACAGAAATCCAACATGGCGGAATGTGATGAAGGGAATGTCGCGCCGCGGAATGTACAGGAGCACTGCGGAAAAACAAACATGTCGGAGGAATACTGTGATGTAGATACGGGGTGGTTTGTTTTTGCCCGCAGCGCAGTGAACCCGCGCCGCAGTTATGGCGTTCGTGGAGGAGCATGCGTCGTGGAGCGAGCGGTCGGCAGTGACAGAGACAGGGACGGTTCGATGAGGGCATCTCTGTTAAAGGGCCGTCGTCTGTGCATTACGTGAGCGTGGCATTAAAGGGTTTAAGAGCGTCGCGGGCGATCAGCCGCCGCACGCCGCCCAGACAAGAATGACGCGACAACGAAAGTAACATCGACATCCTGATTTGAGTAGCAGGAACGTAATCTTTGTGTTACTTAGACTCGCAATATTCCACTCGTTTGAAACATTTCTGACTGTTTTCAATTGTTTTATAGATACGGACGCCATCTCTCGTAGTGAAGATCGACTCTTTCACTTCCTACTCCATCACGCCCAATTATGGATGTTACACAGACCGGAGCTTAGAACACCAGTTCAACAGCCCATAAATACATACATAACACAGAATGCTAACGTTAGCTTCATGTTAACTGCTATATTCATTTGACTTGACTTTGTGTGTGCTAAACATGCTTATCATCCAACAGAAAAACGTCTAAAAAGAGTGAAACATAACCCTTAAAGCTGCACTATCTGAACTACTCCCTTACCAATCCGTGAAAGTCGGAGGTAGTTGAGTCAAATCTCTCGACTGTTACCAGAATGCGTTTCTCGCTCTCACAGACCCCGCAAAATCTACTGATAGTCAGAGCTTTATTTGAATGTACTTGCACAACTCATCCACTAAGCCTGTCAGGTGCCTTTTATCCCCCTCCGTTGATGCTTTTTTGAGTTATGGTTCCCAGATAATCTCTTATAAGGAGCAATGGGCCTCTCATCTCGGATAAAATATGACTCATGCCCCCTCATCATATTTGCTTTATTGTAACACCTCCAGGATCCACAGAACCTCAGGCCTCTATCTGTATTAATTTTAGACAAACGTATGTAAAGAAGTGCATGTTGGGAGTTGTCAGGTGACTCGCCCTCGGTCCTTTTACAAATGTTGCAGCAAGTTGTAAACGATGAGATCAAAGTTGAATGTTGTTCTATTGTAATGAAAATGACAGATTATTTTAGGGGCCGGTCTTGACTCAAATGTCCCGGGCCGCTTTTTTCTGCCAGTTCAGCTCTGACTCCGGACATCCCAATTGTTCACTTGAGTTAATTAGAAGCTCATGTCTGCTTGAGTTGAGACGCAAACAGGGCGAGCCGCTAATGCTAACACTGTGCTAATCTAGCCTCTGACTTCCTGTTCGCTCTGGAGGAGAATGCGATATATTTAGACACGCGCGAGCGCAGACGGTCTGTTTTTCTTTCACAGACGCAAAATGCCCTCTGTAAAACTTAAATACTTAAAAGAAGCGTTTTCCACCATTTTTATATGAGTCATTAGCAGCCAGTTTCAGTTTACTCAAAACTGCTGCAGGTAGATAACTTAAATAACCATTAGCTGCACCAATAATTGAAAACAGTAAGAAAGATTTTTGTCACATTATGAGGATGTGCTAAATCGAATCTTAACTCGTCAGAACTACTTAAGATTATATTCTTAATCTACTTAAAATCGTTGCCTTCAATGAACATTATGTCTTGAAATCATTATTATTTGAGACATGAAAACTTATTACAAAAAATATTGGTCGATGGAAATTAGTCGAAACAGTTAAGTCATTTAACTTGTGTAGCACTAACTAATAAGTTTCCTGTAGCCTGTACCGACTACTTTCATTACATTTATTAGATGGTAATGTTCCTTTCGAAGGTGTTAGTTCAATGAGGTTTAAATAGTTTTTTAGTTACTGTATCGCAACATCACTAATGTCTTCATCTGACTGAGATCTGCAAATTTTTTGGGAAACTCAACCAAAAGCAAACAATGCACTGAACTTATACATGTGTAAAAGTAAAGTCTTGGTTTGGTCCTGATGTACTGTTGTTTTTTTAAAGTCTTCTTTTGACAAAATTTGCTTAAAACTAGTAACTTGCGATGTGTGTCCAGTTAAAATGAACCACACTATAGCGTCTGTTTCATGTCACTGCTTGAGAAGCTTGTCAAGAGCAAACTGTTTTTCCATTGGAACGTTTTTTTGTTTCTTATTCTTTCTCCGCCGCACCATCATCTTGTGTATCTCAGGTCTTGTCAGAGAGTATTAGGGACTTGTTTGAGTGAGAGGATGTGATGGAAAGTTGTGCCTTGCTCAGTGTTTGGGCGACTTGTGTCATGTGAGAACCCTGTGACCTTATTCTCGTTAAAAGCTCAATGAACTCCTCAAAGACGGTTGACCTGGCGACCGTCGCACAGACAATTCCTGCAAGCCGATAATTAGCTGCACCTCGGATTGAAAACAGTCAGGAATATTGTCAAATGATCAGGATGTATAGCAAAATGAGTCTACACTTGTCAAAACGACTCAAATCAAGGTTCCGTTCTCGGCATTTGAACGCATCAAGCTGAACATTTTCCGCAGTGTTTATGTGGGAGAGGAGGATGGAGGGAGAGAAAAAAAGGGGGCGGGAGAGGCAGAGCAAAGCGAAGGAAGAGCCAGATTTTCCGTTCCTCCGGGAGTTCCGTTGCAAGCGATTGTCCCGACTCCCGCGCCGCGCGCTCCTCCCCGCGTGGTGCGGCGCTTCCCCCCCCTCGACGGAGAGAAACCTGAGGCGTCCTTTCTTCTTCTTCTTCTCCCCTCGCGGTTCCCCACAGTCATTATAAGCAGGTTTCCACGCAGTAGCGATGGTCGAACGCGGCGCTCGGTCTCCCCGCCTGCCTGTCTCTGCCTCTTCTACTACAACTACGACTACTACAACTACGACTACTGCAGTGGAGTCCGTGCTGCTGCGGGGAGTTCAGCGAAGCGTGGCTGTTGTTGTTGTTGTTGTTGTTGTTGCGGTTGCAGGGCGTGACGGGGAGGCTGTGCTGGCGGTAGGGGCGCGTGGGGCGGGTGCGGGCCGGGTGCTGGTTCACGGGGGCGGCGGGGGCTTGCGCAGGGCCGGGTGGAGGTAGCGGCTGATCTCCGAGTCGTCGTCCACGTCCGTGTCGTCGATCAGCGGGATGTTGTGGATGAGGTCGTTGATGAGGAACTCCGGGTGGGCCATGAAGTTGTGGATGGAATTGCGGGACTCGGGTTTCTCGCGGCTTTCGTACAGCGAGCTACGGAAGGCCTTCACCACTCGCATCTGCGGAGGAGGAAAGAGAGAGAGAGAGAGAACGGACGGACACGAAGAGGAGACGGGGTTAGACGGGCGGCAGTGGAGGATTAAAGACAGGAGGAGGAGAGCCGAATGCACCAGTGTCCTCAGCACAGACAGATGGACAGACAGCACAGGGTCAGGCGGAGACTAACGCTTTCATCCTCGTTTGTGCGACACCCATTTTGTTAACATGGATTTGATTCAATTTCAGGCTCTACATCATAATCTGACCAACAAAAAAAAGTCACCACCTGGATGTAACCAATTGTTCTGGGGTTGCTCCAGTTCAGGTCTAGGTTCAGCAACACTAAGAGTCAGATCAGCTGCACTTCCTGAAACACCAGGTTCTTCCATCAGTGGTTTCTTCTTCCCCGATGGCACGGACATATTCTAAGATGACGACGCCAGGATTCATGTGACACATTGTAAAAGAGTGGCTCAGGGAGTGTGAGATCAGAGACCAGATCTTAACCCCATTGAGAGGCTTTGAGATGTGCCTTTGCGCAGTGATCGCACACTCCCGTCATCAATACAAGAGCTTGGAGAATGACACTACGAAGACACTACAACCAAATATTAGAGCATGTGACTTTTTGTTGTGGCGACTTTTATTTCTGGTCAGGCGGTGATTTGAGCAACTAATTTGAATAAATGTGTCCAGGAGGCAAGTTTTTCCCACTTAAATTAACAAAAAAAGATCTCATCACACTCAAAATCAGATTAACAAAACCAAGCAAAACCAAAAATATGCAAAAGTTCCGGATTTATGACCATTTTTGCCTCGTTTTAGTCCTGATTAGAATTTGTCTATGTCTTTTCTCAGTCTTTTAAAAGAATTCAATGGCAAAAGTTACCATTACTTTACTATAAGCTCTCCAGGGTGACAGCGCACTTTAAATATCCGTGACGATCCTATACTCCTTCCAAAGTCTCCGCCCGAGCCTGCGTTCGGTGAAGGGGGTTTGAACAGAAGTTTGGTTCGTTTCGGTCAGTTCTGTCACAGTCGTCTCAGGCAGAGAAGCATCACCAGCCGACCACAGAGACAGCCTCGAATCCACACGTTACATGCGTGACGCGTGTGGACGAGGCGCTGGACACATGCAGCTCCCACAGGACGAGGAGGCGCAGCAGAGACGCACCGGACCCGGGAAATGTCGGGAAACCTTTACACGTTACAAAGACATCGGATGCTGTTGCTGCAGCTACGGCCAAACAGTTTTGGAAAAGCATTCAAAGGTTCGGTTGAATTGGCTCGTTGCACCTTGTGGCTACGCTAGTTCTGCTAAACTTCAGACTAGTTTAGACCCGTTTGAATGATCATATTATGGTAAGATTCTGGGGTGGGCGACGAGTTCCTGTAGATGATCAGATTTATAAAGGAGAGGAGGATAGTGTGTCTTGAAGCTAAAGGCTAACGTTCAATTCACCTTATTCCTGGCTGGTTCCTTGCTGTAAAGCGCTTTGGGCCAAATGAAGGTAGTAAAGCGCTATATAAGTTGAGACTATTTACCATGTATTCCGCCCCGCCCACTTTTACCTCTTTTTGCCTTGTCTCGGCACTTCCGTTGTATTGACTCTTCCGGTAGAGCGTGAAGTCCGTTCATTTAAACGGACAACGAGGGAAAATGTTTGCCGCTAAAATCTGATGTTTAGTCGATTGATTTGTGTAAAATGTCCAATGTTCATTTGCACCAACAAGTCAACACTGCGCCGTTTCTCTGCGCGGCCTAAAACCGGCTTTGTTTTCATGTAGTAACTGATTTTCTCTTGACTTCTCTAGTCCTATGTTAACAAATAGGAGTGAAGGGGGCGGGCACAATTCATGGCACGAACTCCCGGAATTGGTTGTTTTCACGTGCTACAATGTGATGATGTCACAGGACCCAGTGGGGGGAGGAGCCAGTTTTTCCTATTAACCGCATTACACTTTCACAAGTCGTATCTAAAAAGAAAATGTATGAATTACAAAAAATGATCAATAATATCAGTCACTGGGTCCATGATTTCTCTGTACAAGACCAAATATCACCTCAAAAACAAAATTATGTTACTTTTATATAATATGATAGGCCTTTAGGACGCTGTGATGTCACCTGAAACGCAGCAATAAGGCAAATAAATAATACTGTTATGAACTACTATTCATCACATTAACGGTAGCCTTTAGCTATTCTCCATGGGAAATGAATGGAACTGGAAGTGCTGCCGTTCATAAATTGAGGTTAGCAGAAATAGCATAGCCATATTGTGCAACGAGCCAATTCTAAATAAGTTCATACGTAATATCACGATTAAAACGTTTGTCCAAAAGGAGGACACTTTCTTGTCTGTCTATTGGATGAAGTTCACGGCAACATGGTGCCAGTTCTGGCTAACTTCCTGCGCTCGTAACCATTTCCTGTCCTTGTTTTATTCCCTTGGGGAGTTAGCCGAGCCACATTTATGTTCGATGTAAATACTACCTTTGTGTTTACAAATTTAGAGTTTTCCTTTTGAGGCTAATTTGATGCCAAAGGAAGTTCAAATAATAGCCTTGAAAGACAAACAGCTAGACTTGTTTACATTTCAATTCATCTTTTCATTAATTTAAGTCAAAAATGCAGAAAGGAAACTTTAATGAGCAGAAAGGAAGTTAGCTGCAACATTCCCTGGTGATCTTTCCAATCGAATGCTTTGTTCAACGATTGCTTGACTAACTCGTAACGTGTAAAGTTCGAGCTGGGTCGGTGCGTCTCCGAGCGCTCCTCGTCTCAACGTCGTCGCACGAAAAACAAAAACATGCGTCAGGATGAAACGGTTCCAGCCGAGAAAAGCTTCAAGGCACAAACGTCAGCTCGGCATGCGTCTGTCGATCAAAGAGCTGTGAGAAATGAGTCCGCCTCGCGCTGGCTCGTGCGCGGGAGGCCATGCAGAGAAAGAAAAGTGCGTGACCGAAATGACGATGCTCATGGGAACAACTCGCTGTGGGATAGAAAACACAGTGACGCGACACACACAGACGGACACGGAGACACTGGACGGGTTAGAAGTGAGTGTGCGTGTGGTTAGAAAGAAGCTGGAAAACAGAAGGTTTCAGATGCCCCGTCACACAGAAGGCAGCCGTGTCATGCTCAAGAACAGTTTGTCACGCTGCAAATCCACATGAGTAAAACGACTTGGACGAGTTTCCGCGACTTTCGATGGACTTAGCGCTAGTTCAGGCGTCTGCAACCGTTTGGCTCCAAAGAGACTCTTCGTGTTATCCATAAAGAGCCAGAGTCAGGACTGGACCAGGGCTAAATCAGGTCTAA
Organism: Neogobius melanostomus; assembly: GCA_007210695.1. Lineage (NCBI taxonomy): Eukaryota > Metazoa > Chordata > Actinopteri > Gobiiformes > Gobiidae > Neogobius > Neogobius melanostomus. The sequence goes on along the minus strand of VHKM01000291.1, from coordinate 250,396 downwards.
ACAAGGACTTTGAGGCCCTGTAACTGTTTGTGGAGTAAAGTTCTCCCCTATATTGTAAAAAGTGGCAGTTGGTTGTTTTGCATTGACTCTGTGCATAACGTTACAGTCAAGCTAACGTTATCGTCACAAACCACACAGGGATTTCCCGTTCCGATCCGGTAGACGCTTGAGTAAAAGCAGCAACTCATCTCATTCATCAGTTCGGTTTGTTAGTTGGACTTCTCTTTATGCCTAACAATTAACAGATAATAATTCATCTTTCAACTTGCACTTTCTCCTCTCACTCTTCTCGCTCTGTCAGCGCCTCGTCTCGAAGGCAGAGACTTGGGATGTTTATGAACAGTTTTGCCCCTTTGTCCCATGGATCGATGACAAACACTTTCTAAGGTGTGTTGTTTTTGTACAACAGATCAAATGCTAACTTTAGCTATGCTGTTTGCGCTAATGCCTAATGCTTTGTTCCATTTGTCTTCGGAGGTCGAAACTCGGAGCTGGGAAAGTCGTATTTTTTTCAGTAGTTTCAGTGTTCCAGTTATCAAGTCGGAAAGTCGACCCTGTTACCTGCCATCTTAGGGTTAGGGTTAGCAATTGTGCATATCCAAATCTCAAAGCATATTGACTTGAGATCTTGAGAGCCAGTGTGATATCTCATTTGAAAGCCAAGACCTTCCAGTTTCAAGTGTCAAGTGTCCCGTTTTGGCCGGGAAACTACTGTATTCTCAGCCGTATTGGAGCTTGGTTGGGCTGGTGAGACAAATCCTTGACAGGTATGAAACTATGTGTAAGATCTGTGTGAGTGAAACACAACTTACATGACATGTGCAGTTCCTAACCCTAACCCTCTGATCAGGGGGGACGGCAAGTAACAGGTCATTGACAGTAAAGCAAATACTTTAAGCTGCGATGCCGGTTAAAGACTAAAATATGAGCCTAACTAACTTGTTTCAGACACCCGAACAGTGTGGTAATATTTACGATCTCATAAATAATGTTACATATTATTTAGAGAGCGCCGTTGGCATAAGCCCTTGGTGGACGTTAGCAACATTAGCGTCGCAAAGCAAACATTTCATAACAGCAGAGGCTCAACTCCAGTGCAGGAGCTCAGTGACAGAAGCCCGAGGCAATAGACGGGTGTTTTTATTTACTCTTACTTTACAGGAGTCCCAGTCCCAGTTTAAATTTCTCACTGGGAAGTTGGAAATTCCGACCTCTGAGTACAAATGGAACACACCATAAAGCTGCTGCTGCGTTAGCCTTGTCTATTCGTGCATCTTTCTGATTATTAAAGTGCTTTTCGGGTGATGTATCTTCCAAACTCCACTTTGTTCATGCTGCAATAAGCGGAAACGACAATCAAACCTGCTCCTCTGGCTCTGAAAAGACTTGACCTTATTCTAAAAATGCGTTTCCCTCCTACCTTCACTGAGGACATGTGCCTCGTCACCACTGACACCTATAATCTGCGTATTTAATCACATTCTTACGGAAAAGTAACAAGTGCTGCCGGACCTGAACCAGAACTCGCTGTGCGGAATGACTCATTACTTTTTCTCCCTTAATGTTAAGAAACGGGCTCATAAACTCATCGCTGTAATGAACTGGGATGAGTTTGGACGAGGGCTGGGTAACGTTAAACGATACCGGTCTGGTATCGAAAAAATGAAAGCACCGAAAGCGGGGACCGACATTTTTTTTTTATTATTCTTAGATCCAAGTTTTGATGCTGTTGGTCCAGGGGCAGCATGAAAGGAAGTGACCTGTTTCAGCTCAAGTGAAATGATTTTTCCCCACCCATTTTTACTTTGTTTCCCCCCAATTTTTTTCAAATTTGTACACTTTTTTTTCTTATTATTTTTGCCAAAGTTTTCCCAAATTTTCCCAATTTTTATTTATTTATTATTTATTTGTTTGTTTGAGCAGTTAACCTGCTCAAAGGGAGTGGGCTGAAGCCAAAGGCTTATAAGCGCCCACCCCAAAATAAAAATAATAACATTACATTTAATATTTACAAGGTAGCAAATCATAAACAAAGGAACATAGGGCAAAGTAACAATAAATAATGAACCAGAATAAAATAAAAACAACAGCAAAATAAAGAACAAAAGAATGTGCTACTTTTATGTTATAAAGGTGCATTAATACATATTATACTCTGAGATCTTGCTACTTCCCAGTTGTCATTACCATCCTCAATATAATTTAATTTGGGTTTAATTATCATTATTATTATATTTGTTTAATTGAGTTATATGTGAAGTATGATGTAAGCCCTGCATAGTGTGGTGCATTAAAAAGCCAGGGTGTAGAGCGGGCCAGTTGAAGAGGGCAGTAACTCCCCCTCAACAAACCCCACCCAGCTGCCCTAACAGCTGATTTTGTAGATGATGTTCCTATGCTGAGTGGTGCATTAAAAGACAAGGTTTTGAGCCTGTTGAGAGGGTCCCTCTCAACAGATAATTTATTTTTATTTATTACTATTATTTCCCCCCAATTTATTCCCCAATTTCTTGCCACAGTTTCCCCCATTTTTCCACACATTTTTTGACATTGGAGATGAACCCGATCTTCCACACATTATCCTTGTGTTTTCTGGTTCTAGATGACAAATATTTAAGTATAGGAATCGTTCAGGTATCGCTATCGAAAACCAAGTATCACTACAGTACTGGTATCGAACAAACATGAGACGGTACCCAGCCCTAGTTTGGACAGATAGACATGAGGAGTTAGAACCGCAGCGAACAACTGTATCTGCCCATTATTTCCAAATTAAAATAATCCTTTCCATCCCTATCAACCAAAATATAAAAGGGCACTTTCTGTTGACCGTGTTACCAAAGGTTTGTAAGCAGAGTCCACTGTCTTAGTTTTTGTGCAAACCTTTCCCTCCATAACCAAAGAGACTCTAAAACCACCGGTCGCAGAAGCCTGACCCAGTTTGTTACATTCGTTTTGTCATTTCTCAGACTGGTTTAAAGATTTCAGATGCCGTTTCATACCCAGGCTGAAAACGTGTAGTTAATCGCTACAACAGGGGTAAGAAAATGTATTCAACTCATAATTGTAAATCCTTTAGCCCAACCGTAGGTAATGTCGGTGAAAATAAGAAGCAAAAATATCCGCGCCAAAGCAAAGTAACTAAATGCATTCCTTCATTTTCCACCCAATTACTTCCAGTCACCTCGTTACTTTTTTTTGCGATGAACTGGGAATATTTCGGTGGAAAAACATGGCGTAAAGCATTGAAATGGGTCCAATTACGGAAACGCAGCTGGGCTTTGTAAATCCAAGTCGTCGTGCCTCATGTCTTTGCAGCGAGTGGACGTCATGGCGTGTGGTGCGTGCAGAAAATGCAGAGAACACATTCATTTGCCAAAGCAGTCACTCCATCATGCACCCATTACCCCCCTCCCCCTCCCGACCTCCCTCAACCACCCACCCCCCCCCACCCGGGACACACCCGAAAAACAGGGGCTAAAAGAAGCAGCGTGAGAACAGTCGAACAGGCACAGACTCGGAGGCTGCGTTCGCGCGGCAGGAGGCCGGCGGAGGGCGGCGGCCTGTGGTTGATTTCAACATGTCTTTGGATTTTACTGTGATCAATCATTTCATCTTCATTTGTTACTGCGGACTGTGAAGACTTTTACTAAATAACTTCAGCGCGTGATAAACACACTTCAGGTCGATAATGTTGGATTATGGGCTTTACAAATGTGGAGGACAGTTTCTGGGTTTGAACAATGAGTGTAATCAGGAAGTACAGAACGAGGCGCTGACGCCGTAGAAGAAGAAACAGCTACATTTAACCACTTTGTCCGAGGATGAACTAAAACCTGCGTGAATGAAATACTACTCCAGATCTGTCTTTGACGAGAGAACAACATTACAACTGTTAACGTCCACCTTAACCAAGCACATTTTCTCCAGTTCGGCTTTACCCAAATCTAAACGCTTCACAACTGGAGACTTTACAGCCAGTGTAACGCCTCATGTGAAAGCTACACATATAATTTAATTGGATCTTTCTCCTCACGTTATTGCCGTGTTGTCACTTTGTTTTGACTTATTTAAATCATCACTTTTTTGTCACTTCTTCATTGCGTTTTTAGCACTTTTTATCATGTTTTTTGCTGCATTTTCATCCTCATTTGCATCTAGTTTTTGCTGCTATTTTCAAGAAGCTTTAGATTTGGGTAAAGCCGAGCTAGAGAAAATGTGCTCGGTTAAGGCGGGGGTTAAGAGGTTAAGAAGATTATTCCTACAGCTGCCAGCAGGAGGAGCCCCAGTCAAGATCTTCACCAGCTATTTAATTCTTACAGAGACATATTTAAAACTAAACCATCAAAGCTGAGGCTCCACAGTCTAGTGTTAAGCTCCTTATGCAGGACATGTGCACTTTGTTTGGTGTCGCCCTGTGAGGCAACTCCTGTTATGATATTGGGGCTATACTTTATACTCTATACTTTTTTACTTATTATTTATTGTGTGTGCATCACTTTAGTTTACAGTGTGCAGTTACATTAAAAAGATGGCTGCACCAGATTTAGCACTTTGCTGATTTCCATCTGTAGTCCTACACAATTAAAATGACACAACAACAACAAAAAAACATAACAAAAGGCAATTTACAACTTAAGGGAAGTTCTGTCTGCTGGTAAATGTGCCATATAAATAAACGTGATCTTTTTCCTGTAGAGATTTTGTAAATATTACAAATATTAAATTTCAAATGTAGACTATATTTTCTCAAGCTGTTTGGCTTATAGAGTTTTGTAAAAATGTTGTTTTAAGGTCATGGTGATTAGCTTCTATCCCTCTTTCCAGCACCTGACCTGGTGTACTGTGTATTTCCCATGTCTTGATGTTTTTATCTATGTGCTTTGCCTTAACTAAACCTGAGTGTAATTTCACATACCTTCTTTTGTAAGGCACATTGAGTTGCCTTGTGTACGAAATGTGCAGTGTAATTAAACATGCCTTGCCTTCTTTTAAACTTCATCATTTGTTTTCTGAGGCTATGGGGAAAACAAAGGGGATTTTTCTGTTTCTGCAGGAACCAGACAGTTTCAAAGCAGGCGGGTTTTTGAACTCCCGTAACGACTAAAAACAAAGTCTGAAACATCTGCATTTGCGACCTTAATCTGCAGATTGTGCCACAGAATGGCCGCCCTCCGCCGTGAACGTGAAAGTCTCTTTCCGGCGCGTGAACACAGCCTGTTCATGAGAGACAAGACACAGACGTCAAGCGCGAGGATCTTCTCCGTTTTTCCAAAGAGCCTCACACAGAAACGAAAAAAAAAAAACATCATGCAAAACTTTCAAAATGCCCTCACTGCCAGTTTGTTTTCATTTGTTTAGTTTGTTTTAGTTTGAAATGAAGTAAACTTTCGAGTATAGTGTGCCCACGAGCTCCGGGCACTGCTGTAGCCCTCTCCTCACCCCTCTCCCTCCCCCGCTGGCTCTTTCCGCAGTGCTGGATGGAGAAACGTGATGGTTAAAAAGGACCAAAGAAGAAAAAAAAAATGTCTGAAAGGCAAAAAGCGGCAGAGAGCAACACAAACAGACAGAGGCAGTGAGGGAGAGGATGGTCATGTTGTAAAGTGTTACGCCTGAAGACGCCTGTTACGAGCTCAGAGAGGCAGAAAACCAACGTTCAGGGGCTTCGCTTCTCACTGGAGCGGCACAAGTCGGTGAAGCTTTGACCAAACTCGACTTGAACTTTAAATCTGATCATTCTGCTACATTTCTAAGGCCATTTCTCAATACGTTTTTTTAGTGCCAAATTCTTGAAGTAACACGGTGACTCAGTGAGTGGCCATTTGCAGGACTCCTCTGATATTAGTGTTTCAGTTTGTTTGTTCTGCCTAGGGCTGGGAACCGTTAAACAATACCAGTCTGGTATTGGAAAAAAAAGGTTTAAAGTGCATATGACACATTAGACAATTTTTGCTAAAAGTTAACATAATTATATTTAAGATTTTGCTAAAGATTATTCCCAGTTTTCTTTAGTTTGACCATTTTTGTGATGTTTATGTTTTCACTTCCTTATTGGACACCGACAGGAAGTGACATCGAAGAAGGTAAACAATTTTAAACTGTTGCCGTGCAACCATGTTAAGTCAATGGGAAATGAATGAGTCAAACTGCTATGGAATGTTTCCTTGTTTTATGTCACTTCCTGTCAGCAGCTTAAACATTCAAATAAAAATAACTTTTCTGCCCAACATTTCTTCATTAAAATTTCTGCTTCACTGAAAAAAATGATAATTATGCAACTGATGTAATCCATCTAAATAAGTCATATTTTCAAGAGCATTAAAATCTGTCATATGCACTTTAAGTAGTACTGGTATCGAAAAAATAAAAGTATCGAAACCAATTCCTGAAAAGAAATATAACATTTTTATATTCAAGTTTTGATGCTGTTGGTCATCAAAAAGATACTGAAATATTGGGGGGAAAATAACTTGAAAAAAAAATGGTTAAAGGTGCACTATGCAACCTTTTAAGTGAGAAAACAAACCTTGACATTTGTGCATATTTGACCTTTTAGTGACTCAGTGGCGTTATGGGTGCAGCCTGGCACCTTTGCTTTCCCTCACAGTGGCCTCTATGACGCTCCCAGATGAATTGTTCTTAGGGGGCCGTCCCAGAAACTGTCCAGAAACCCAAAAAACAATTGATTCTGGAGCGCCATGCTGCACCCATAACGCCACTGAGTCACTAAACGGTCAAGTATGCACAGATATGAAGTTTGTTGGGGGGAGGTTTGCCCTTTTGTCGTCAAAGGAAGTTTCACCTCAAACAAATGATACAAATGCAAAAGAAGTGGAAGGGAAGTGAATAAATGAACATTATTAATCTGTTTTCTGGTCTCTTTATGACAAATATTGTAGTATAGATATCGGAAAAAGCACCATTCAGGTATCTGTATCGAAAACCAAGTATCGTTAAAGTACCGGTATCGAAAAAAAAAATGAACGGTACCCAGCCCTAGTTCTGCCACGTGGACAAAGCTCAGCCCTGTTCCTGTGATATACAGCTCTTCCAAACGGTGTCACTGAAGTCCACAGTCGCTCCTTTACATTTTTAAATAAACTACCTCTTGTCCAGGCCGCAGTTGTAAATGACCAGGCTAAAGTGTCATCTACCGGTTTGTTAGGATTAGGATTATTTCCTCCAAATATGCACAACCAAATCTCTTACAAACATTTCTACAAAGATCTGTGTGAGGGAAGTTTGTTCAGGATGTGTTTAATGTTTAGCCAATTTTAACACATTTACCAAAGTGACAACTGGATGGAAGTTGTGTGTTTACACCAGAGGCGAGCAGTACTCAGTTACATGCACTTGAGTACATTTTTGAAAGTTTGAAGTTACTTCCTAGAGTAGCACCATGTCATTCATTTGTTGGTTTATATGGTCGGGACAGTGCATGTTAATGAAGGCACATGGGACGGGTCGAGGGCTGGGTCCCATTAAAGGAAGTGACTTGGTTGTTTCAGCTCAGCCCTAAAGAGGCCTTGGGCTAATTTGCATCTGTCGTCTCCAAACACTCACGGATCATTCTGACCTATTGTACATGTTTATAGTGTTAGGGGAAACCTACACAGACATGAGGAGAACGTGCAAACTCCACAGAAAGGCCAGGTGGGAATCGAACCCGGGAACATCTAGCTGTGAAGCACAAGCGCTCTTACTTGAGAAACTATTTTGGATACTGCTGTTTACTTCTTCTTGAGTAAAGTGATTACAAAGTAAAGTTAAATATTTTAGCTTCTCTACCCACCTCTGATTTAAACACATTTCTCCACATAAAAGCAGAACGCTGTATCGCCAACACTGACACCTGCTGTTCCTGCTGTGAAGTGCCGGGAGTCATTATTATAGAAGTGCTGTAGAAGAATGAACCTATTGAATTTTGGAGAATCTGTGCCCAGGTTTGACAAGTGCTTTTATCAGTGAAATATCTGGCTCTAATGTCCATCCCTACTTTGTTCCTAATTTGTTTCAACTTTTACAGAATCTGTGTGACGTCCCCGTGTGGACATGGTCAGAAATGAAAACAAACAGGATCCGTGTGATGGATCGCTTCCGTCTCAGTCGAGTGAGTGAAGAAGAATGAAGCGTCTTAAATGTCGGTGGAGGCTAAAGCTGGACTTCTAAATGACGCTGCGGAGAACATGGAGACTGTGACTCCCCAAACTGCAGCCAAACTACGGTAAATTTAGCAAAATAAAAAAGAAGTGCCGGAGCTGCTGCTGAAGCTGAGCCGACTCTGCATTTTCATTTCAGAAGGAGCGTTTTAGCTTTAGCTCACGTTGTGGAGCGTAACATTTGGAGGATGGGTGGGGCACCGTACATAATCTGGGCCTGATGCGACTCCGCAGTGAGCTGAAAAAGATCTTGCTTATTCGCTTGTGTCTATATTGCCTTTCTTTTTCCTACCACCTGCCACTTCTTTACTGCAGCAGACACTTCTCTCTCCAGAGTTAGATCAAGTGGGTGTAGTCCTGCAATCTATCATCTAAGTTCTTTCAGATTTCAACACCTAGTGGATTTTTCCCCAATATTATTACAAAGGGACCGACTAAACTAAGGTTATTCAGTATTTAATAGTGTGCTGTGTTCAAAATGAAGCGAAATTACTCTCAAACTCAAAACTTTCCCTGAAAAACATAATGAACTAACCTTTCCTTTGAAATTAATATTGGAATTATGCTCAGCCCAAATCTGGAGCAAGTGTTTCTCTTTTATAAACAATCAACAGTTTTAACATAAGTAAATGAACTGGAGCAGGTAGCCATGACAAAGAGGCCGCTGAAATAAGTTTCTGTTCGGGGGTTTTGTGAATGAAAGGGGTGAGGGTGCACCGGACTCTTTCGGTAACCCAGCGCGCCGCTGGTCCAATGCACTCGACTTCAGCAGGAGCTACGGCGACAGGATCAAACCGGGGAACAACAGTCTGCACAGCGAGGATTTCACTTACACATGCAAGCTGGTGAGTGGCCTCGTGTTTTCAGAATGATAGTGTCTAACGCTGTCTCCGATTTACTGAGAAAGCGAGGACTGTCCTGAAGCGCCCGGGCCGAGTTACTGCAGAGGACATCCCTCTTTACAAACATGCACGTCGCGTTTAAGCGAGGATGATCCGCTCTGTGATCGTTGGACGTTCCCCAAGAGGGTCTGGCTGCACAGGAAATGACGTCACCTCCACTTTCTAACGATAAGAAGCAATAAGACGCGATTTGCAAAGACCTCTTGTTGGTGCAATCCCAGTGCGATCTCCTCCAGGTTGAGGCTTAATCGACTGCAATGTGCGGCGGAGGAATATATTTGATAATGTGCAGTGAAGGGGACGTTAAAACTGTCGAGACTAAAGCACCGGCCTCATGTGGAATGGAGGAAAAACCCTGGAGTTTCCTTAAATGCAACAGTACGGTCGTGTGGACTCGTCACGCTCTGGCTCTACCGGGTCAGTTCTGTCCTCGTGTTCGTCTAGTATCGTCTGTGTAGGCTCTCAGTCGTACAGGAGTTGTCCGTCATCGTCTGTACTTTGTAGTCGAAGTGTTGAACGTTTCGCCTCTTCATCCTAAAGGCTTCGTCAGCGACACAAAGATAAAGACCACAGGGAGGAGTTCAGCTTGGCTCAGTCTTTCCCCTCCATTAACAGCAGGGAAAGCACAAGTACAAGCCCTCTGGCTGTTCACCTCCACCTCAAAGCACCAACCACTCCGTCGAGGACGTTGGTTCGAAAGTGAAAAAGGAGAATCCCTCCATGAATAGGAACGGCAGGCTTCGTTTTCACCTTACCCCAGTGTACAACAATCTCCTTCGCGCCAGGCCTGGAGAGCTCTGTCATGTTAATGAGGCTGCAACTCAGCCCCGGACAGATCCACAGGCAGGGAATTAGCAGCTGAGATTAGGGCCATTCAGACTGAAACTCAGGTGTGAGTAAATAGAGGGGGAGGGACTGAGCCAAGCTGAACCCCTCCCTGTGGTCTTTATCTGGGCTGCGGGCTGAACTGAACCTTAAGGCTCTTTTCCACATGCAGGCGCGTGTCAGCCGAATGGCTCTTTCACCGCTTTGTCCAGCTTTTCCATAACAAAGGCCAAACTGGTCTGACCAGGGATAGGTTTTGGGCCCGACCTCTGGCTGTGGCCAAAGCGCTGACCCGTGTCTGATGTGACGTGGACAGACTCTGGCCTCTGATTGGCCACGAGAGAGTGGACAGCCCTCACTATTGACATGCAGGTCATATGGATTTAATATTTCACAACATCATACCGCTGTGCTAAAAGGGGATTTTGCCAATAATAGCATTTAGCCGCTGTTAGCGCAGCTTTAGCTGGTGTTAGCATAACATTTGCATGTAGCTTACCTTCATAGTTGTATTTAGTGGTTTATTTTCTGTTATAATACAGCTTGGCTCCTCTGAATGATTCCATAACTCCACCAGAAGGCAGCATTTGTCCACATTGGTGGAAACAGAAAGGTCTGCGCGGTTATCTGCATGTAGATCGTGGCGTGCGCGGCCGGTTCGCGCTATGTTGAACGACGGCTTTAGTGTTGCTGACGAAGCCTTTTGGATGAAGAGGCGAAATGACACTTCAACTACAGAGTACAGACGATGACTCCAGAACCTGCATTGAAGTTTGTCTAGTACTGAATAACCTACAGGAGCAGAGCGCACGTCTGACTTAAATCTGAAAGTTACGACTTCCTCATTCTTACGACCTGGGACCACTCGAACTTAGTCATAGTTCTCCAGCCGCGATGTCAGTGCAAAATCCACCTGCCTCTGAAATAGCAAGGCTCTGCTCAGAGAAACTAAACGATATTCCAGGGACAGAAACAGCTTTGTGTGACGATGTCCAGCAACGACAGCTCATGAAACGACAAAACGGATGGTAAACTAGCACGAGCTTGGCTTATAAGCCAGTCTTTCCCAGTAAAAGCCTGCTGCGCTTCAGTATGATCTATGTCAGGACATCTGGAGAATGATGGATAGCAACAGTTTCTATGAGGTATGATTGGACAATGATGGTTTTGGGGCGGGGTTTTGTGAAAGGTCAATTAATTTAGAAACATATATTAATAGTTGGGAAATTGTTACATTTTGGAGAAGGGGTTAAGGTTAGTCTCTTTTCATATTAAGTCATATTAAGTCATTACTCACTGTGTTCAATGGCCACATGAGGCTACATGCAGGAACGTAGTTTTTAATTAATGGGTTAAAGTTAAATACTTTCTGAGACCGATTTCTGTGAATACAATTCCCATTTGACATTGGAAGATAAGGTTTAGGGGAAAGGTCAAGAGTTTAAACAGGTGAGGTCATAAATACATGACATTAAAAACAAAAATAACGACTAAAATTTAACCCGTGATTAATTGAAAAAGAAACACAGAGGACTCGCTTGTACTTTCTGTGCAGCTGTGACGTATTTCCTGTGCAGCTCCCACATGACTCTGTATCAGCCCTTCTCAGAGTTTCAGCTCGGTTTGGGTGACGTCGAGAGCGATGTGCCTCTGAAGACACCGGTACAAAATGTGGCACAAAGAGCGTCCCAGAGTGACTCGCCTAGTTCTACTCCTGTGGCTCTGGGAGGAAGGGGCCTAAGATGGAGAGGGAGGAGGTAAAAAGCAAAGGGAGGAGGACAGGCTGAGGAGCGGGAAGCAACAGAGGAGGCTCGGAGAAAACGTTGAGTGATGGGACACAGCCGAGCGACACATGCAGCTCTCACGCTAAGCCCCGAAGCCACGCAACTTTAATCGACAAACAGCAGACAGTTGAACATGCGCTCGCTCTCACAGACTCAGAACTGACATCCAGGGAAAGGTCAGAGAAATGGACTCGACAAGAGGGCGATGGGAAAAGATGAGGTCAAAGGGAAAGGAATGATGGAGAAGAAACAAAAATGACTCTCTACAAACGAAAGCTTATTGAATATTCTACACAAGAGCCGCGATTTAGATTGGGTACAATCTAAATACACTGTGTGGATACACACATGACTGCGCTGTGAGAAGGATATTTACATGAGCTGAAAACACTGCGTTCAGAATATTCCTCCTCATTTTGAGGATCATTGAGTTGTTTTTTATTCAGTGGGTCTAAGACAATGGTTCCCAACCTGCGGAGTATTTAAGTTTGTTTTAATATGAAGATCAAGCAAGTCATAACGTTGTTCACTTTGGTCATTTCTTCTTCTACTGTTATTTCTACTGCAATATCAATCTGGCTCTTGTCTGGTTGATTGTACTTTACTGTACAGCCAATAATCGGTGAGAATAAAACCCAAAAAAGTTCGATATGTTGTTGTTTGTGTAAAAAAGTTCAAGTATCTAAACCTTTGTGTCTCGAAAAAAGAGCCAATGGAACTGGCTTAAATTCACTTAAAATAAGAGAATTTTAAAAAATCTAAATCAATAAAAATTGTTCTTGTTCCATTGGCGAGAAGTTCAAACCTACTCAAAATCAGCAAAGATCCTGCTAATCCAAGCGTTCAACTCAGAGGAAATGCATAAGCTCAAACTGAGTTCATCACGACATCATGGATTTGTGCTGCATGTCGTTATAAAGTTTGTTTTCACAGTTTTATAACGTGTCATTCCCATTGCTTCCTACAGAAGGCGCTGCAGCACCGAGACACTACGGGTGAATAGGGAAACGTTTTAAATTTAAAGATCATCATCAATTTGAAACTTTTGCTGTAGATTACTGACAAAATCATGAGAACATTTTGGTCATTTTATGTTTTCATGTAAAAATGTCCAAATGTCCTATCTGTCCAGTCTGTCTCTCCTTAATGTCTTTATGTTACATATGGTCATTATTTTAATTTTCCCTAAAGAATGTTTTCATCTTTCTTCAGGAGATCCACTTGTCCAGACCCACTAAGAAACATTTAAAACAAGCCAAACTAACTCAAATCAGGAGAAATGTTCTGAATCCAAATGATTTCAGCTCATGTAAGTATTCCGTTTTTTTTGTTTTGCTGTGTAACACTTCTTAGGACACATTTTGGTGCAAATCGTGGCTGACTTCCTCGTCGGGAAAAACCTGGAAACGGCTCTTATGGACTCAGGAGAAACAAAGGGTCTTTAGAACAGAGGAGAAAATGGTTTCGGAGACTGCAGCAGACGAGAGGCAACTTCCCCCAAAAGCTGCAAATGCACAGGAAAAATCACAGAAACAATGAACTCACAGCAGTGTGCAGCGGGCCTATACTCGAAGTTTACCCTTTACCGACTTTGCAGCAGCGCATTAGGCCTAGGCGGTGAGGAATTCGGAATAATGACTTAAAATACGCTACAGTAACATAAAATACCCCCCAAAAAATGAATACAGTTCAAATTCAAATGTCCCCCACGCTTGACTTCATTCACAAACACGTCGTAACACCAAGCACACGAGGCGGGTCTTCTGCTCTCCCAACGCGTGAGGATTCTACGCTTTTAGGAAGATTGATCTTAATGATCCCGAGCAGATATGAATGCGAATGGTGGAGGCGCGAAGGGAAAGCAAAGGTCCCGCCTCGCGCAGAAGTCGACATTCAACAAAGGAACACTGGAACCAGGCCAAAAAGGGGGTGCTGTTTTCGTAAAAAAGGGGGGAGAAAGACGAGCAGCGAGCGACACCAGAGTCAGGAAACTGCAGTCCACGTGCCGTGCAGCGAGTCACAGGGCGTTACATCCACCTGGACACGGGTCTGTGTGGAGATCTGTGTGTGGATCGTGTGATGTATATATATACATATATATGAAGGGTGACCAGAGGTTCCACTCCTGTGTGTCAGATGCCCTCCCTTCCTTATATATGCCTGTTTCCCTGAGATCAAGGCTCCAATAAGCAGTAGTATAACTTTCAAGGTTCGTTTGGTGAGACACTAGGATTAGAGATTATTTTACCTTTACATGTTTCAGTCGAAGTATCACCGGTGTGCGGTGACATGTCACTTATCTTAGAAGAAAGAACAGCTGATGAGTGACACGTCACCACATGCCGGTGTCTAACCAAATGAAGCTTGAAAGTTATTCTAGTAACAAGCAGGACAAATCAGACGACTCTATGCTAATGCTCCAGGCAACTGGTAACTAGTATTTGTCCCACGTGAAAATCACGACTTACAATCAGAGCGTTCCAGCTGAATAAACTCATATGTAAACAAAACGGCTAATGCTACAATAGCTAACTATATGAATGTTTCTTCACATCAGATATAAATCAAAGCATGTTAAATATCAAGGGTCCTTCTACCAAGAGCCACTAAACTTTAAACTCAAAAAGTAAACGTGCAGTTTTTACAGCAGGAGAAACAGCTTTTTGGTAACCATGTCCATTTCTGTGAAAGTGACCCTGAAAAATGAATCTGTAAGTTCTGAAACTGGTCCCTCTGAAGAATTGGGATCCTACAATTATGTTTGTTTTGCATTAACCTCAACTTCAAATAACTTTATTTAATTGAATTTTCATAACAACTATAACTACAAGTAAAAAACAAATACATTAATAATAAGTCTTGTTCTCTAACGTCGATTTAAGAGTCTGATAGACGTGGGCACAAAGAGGACATGGCCCGTTTGGTTTTCAGAACCTCCTCCAGACGAAAGCGGCTGATACTGGTCATGGAGGTTATGAGTGTTTCAAAAGGTGATGTTGTTGACACTTCTGCTAAGACACTCAAGTCTTCTATTCCTACTATTGTTCTGACTAATATTCATTCACTGGAGAAGAAGACAGATACGTTACCCAATGAGCTGACCAGTGCAGGACACCACGCTTTGAAACAGGGACAGACCCAGGAGGCACTGCACCGTTTCAGAGGAGACTTACTTACTTCTTGAAGGTGTGGTTAGTTAAATGCCCAGCACCTGAGTTTATTATTACAATAAAAAAGGAATCCGCTAAATCTAAATTTCCAAATGTATTCGCAGCATCTCAGTTCTTCACAGGGACAAGTTTATAGACACATTTCACAAATAGGGTGACTTCATAGAAATACTAGAAAACTCTCCCATTGATTGAGATTTTTTTTAAATGTAATGATTAACAGCTTCAGCTGGTCACCCTGGTGTGCTCAGGTGTATTTGGTGAAAATGTGTGGTGTCTGTTGCTCACGTTGCATTTTTGTGTGTGTTATCATTGCGTGTGGTAGTCCTTGTGTGGCGTTGGCTGTAGCGGTGGACAGAGGGATGGGGGGGAATTTACGCCTCCACCTCCAAAACTGTCGTGTGGCATCCGTGTGGTTGTTGTTGTATGGTGTTGTGTGTGGTTAGTCCTCGTGTAGTGTTGCGTGTGCTTGTCGTGTAGCGTTGCGTGTGGCGTTGTATGTTCTTGTTCTATGTGTCGTTGTATGTTCTTGTTCTCATGTGGTGTTGTATGTTCTTGTTCTCATGTGCGTTGTATGTTCTTGTTGTCATGTGGTGTTGTATGTGCTTGTTCTCATGTGGTGTTGTATGTTCTTGTTCTCATGTGCGTTGTATGTGCTTGTTCTCATGTGTCGTTGTATGTTCTTGTTCTCATGTGGTGTTGTATGTTCTTGTTCTCATGTGGTGTTGTATGTTCTTGTTCTCATGTGGTGTTGTATGTTCTTGTTCTCATGTGGTGTTGTATGTTCTTGTTCTCATGTGGCGTTGTGTGTTCGTTCTTGTTCTCATGTGGCGTTGTATTTCGTTCTTGTTCTCATGTGTGTTGTTGTTCTTGTTCATGTGTGTTGTATGTTCTTGTTCTCATGTGGTGTTGTTCTGTTCTCATGTGTGTTGTATGTTCTTGTTCTCATGTGGTGTTGTATGTTCTTGTTCTCATGTGGTGTTGTATGTTCTTGTTGTCATGTGGCGTTGTATGTTCTTGTTCTCATGTGGTGTTGTATGTTCTTGTTCTCATGTGGTGTTGTTATGTGCTTGTTCTCATGTGGTGTTGTATGTTCTTGTTCTCATGTGGCGTTGTATGTGCTTGTTCTCATGTGTCGTTGTATGTTCTTGTTCTCATGTGGTGTTGTATGTTCTTGTTCTCATGTGGTGTTGTATGTTCTTGTTCTCATGTGGTGTTGTATGTTCTTGTTCTCATGTGGTGTTGTATGTTCTTGTTCTCATGTGGCGTTGTATGTTCTTGTTGTCATGTGGTGTTGTATGTGCTTGTTCTCATGTGGTGTTGTATGTTCTTGTTCTCATGTGGCGTTGTATGTGCTTGTTCTCATGTGTCGTTGTATGTTCTTGTTCTCATGTGGTGTTGTATGTTCTTGTTCTCATGTGGCGTTGTATGTTCTTGTTCTCATGTGGTGTTGTATGTGCTTGTTCTCATGTGGTGTTGTATGTTCTTGTTTCATGTGGTGTTGTATGTGCTTGTTCTCATGTGGTGTTGTATGTGCTTGTTCTCATGTGGTGTTGTATGTTTTTTGTATGTGTTTGCGTGTGCTTGTTCTCATGTGGCGTTGTATGTTCTTGTTCTCATGTGGTGTTGTATGTTCTTGTTCTCATGTGGCGTTGTATGTTCTTGTTGTCATGTGGTGTTGCGTGTGCTTGTTCTCATGTGGGTTGTATGTGCTTGTTCTCATGTGGTGTTGTATGTTCTTGTTCTCATGTGGCGTTGTATGTTCTTGTTCTCATGTGGCGTTGTATGTTCTTGTTGTCATGTGGTGTTGTATGTGCTTGTTCTCATGTGGTGTTGTATGTGCTTGTTCTCATGTGGTGTTGTATGTGCTTGTTCTCATGTGGCGTTGTATGTGCTTGTTCTCATGTGGTGTTGTATGTTCTTGTTCTCATGTGGTGTTGTATGTTGCTTGTTCTCATGTGGTTGTGCGTGTGGTGGTGTGTGTGCTTGTTCTCATGTGGCGTTGTATGTTCTTGTCTCATGTGTGTTGTATGTTCTTGTCTCATGTGGCGTTGTATGTGCTTGTTCTCATGTGGTGTTGTATGTGCTTGTTCTCATGTGGTGTTGTATGTGCTTGTTCTCATGTGGTGTTGTATGTGCTTGTTCTCATGTGGTGTTGTATGTTCTTGTTCTCATGTGGCGTTGTATGTTCTTGTTCTCATGTGGTGTTGTATGTGCTTGTTCTCATGTGGTGTTGTATGTGCTTGTTCTCATGTGGTGTTGTATGTGCTTGTTCTCATGTGGTGTTGTATGTGCTTGTTCTCATGTGGTGTTGTATGTTCTTGTTCTCATGTGGTGTTGTATGTGCTTGTTCTCATGTGGTGTTGTATGTTCTTGTTCTCATGTGGTGTTGCGTGTGCTTGTCTCATGTGGTGTTGTATGTTCTTGTTCTCATGTGGTGTTGTATGTTCTTGTTCTCATGTGGTGTTGTATGTTCTTGTTCTCATGTGGCGTTGTATTTCTTGTTTCATGTGTGTTGTATGTTCTTGTTCTCATGTGGTGTTGCGTGTGCTTGTTCTCATGTGGCGTTGTATGTGCTTGTCTCATGTAGCGTTGTATGTTCTTGTTCTCATGTGGCGTTGTATGTGCTTGTCTCATGTAGCGTTGTATGTTCTTGTTCTCATGTGGTGTTGTATGTTCTTGTTCTCATGTAGTGTTGTATGTTCTTGTTCTCATGTGGTGTTGTATGTGCTTGTTCTCATGTGTGTTGTATGTTCTTGTTCTCATGTGGTGTCGTATGTTCTTGTTCTCATGTGCGTTGTATGTGCTTGTTCTCATGTAGCGTTGTATGTTCTTGTTGTCATGTGGTGTTGTATGTTCTTGTTCTCATGTGGTTGTATGTTCTTGTTCTCATGTGGCGTTGTATGTGCTTGTTCTCATGTGGCGTTGTATGTGCTTGTTCTCATGTGGCGTTGTATGCGCTTGTTCTCATGTGGTGTTGTATGTGCTTGTTCTCATGTGGTGTTGTATGTTCTTGTTCTCATGTGGTGTTGTATGTGCTTGTTCTCATGTGGCGCTGTATGTGCTTGTTCTCATGTGGTGTTGTATGCGCTTGTTCTCATGTGGTGTTGTATGTTCTTGTTCTCATGTGGTGTTGTATGTTCTTGTCCTCATGTGGCGTTGTATGTTCTTGTTCTCATGTGGTGTTGTATGTTCTTGTTCTCATGTGGTGTTGTATGTTCTTGTTGTCATGTGGTGTTGTATGTTCTTGTTCTCATGTGGTGTTGTATGTTCTTGTCTCATGTGGCGTTGTATGTTCTTGTTCTCATGTGGTGTTGTATGTTCTTGTTGTCATGTGGCGTTGTATGTTGTCCTCATGTGGTTGTTCTATGTGGTGTTGTATGTTCTTGTTGTCATGTGGCGTTGTATGTTCTTGTTCTCATGTGGCGTTGTATGTTCTTGTTCTCATGTGGTTGTATGTTCTGTTTCATGTGGCGTTGTTGTATGTGCTTGTTGTTCTCATGTGGTGTTGTATGTTCTTGTTCTCATGTGGCGTTGTATGTTCTTGTTCTCATGTGGCGTTGTATGTGCTTGTTCTCATGTGGTGTTGTATGTTCTTGTTCTCATGTGGCGTTGTATGTTCTTGTTGTCATGTGGCGTTGTATGTTCTTGTTCTCATGTGGCGTTGTATGTTCTTGTCCTCATGTGGTGTTGTATGTGCTTGTTCTCATGTGGCGTTGTATGTTCTTGTTCTCATGTGGTGTTGTATGTGCTTGTTCTCATGTGGCGTTGTATGTGCTTGTTCTCATGTGGCGTTGTATGTTCTTGTTCTCATGTGGTGTTGTATGTTCTTGTTCTCATGTGGCGTTGTATGTTCTTGTTGTCATGTGGTGTTGTATGTGCTTGTTCTCATGTGGTGTTGTATGTTCTTGTTCTCATGTGGTGTTGTATGTTCTTGTTCTCATGTGGTGTTGTATGTTCTTGTTCTCATGTGGCGTTGTATGTGCTTGTTCTCATGTGGCGTTGTATGTTCTTGTTCTCATGTGGTGTTGTATGTTCTTGTTCTCATGTGGCGTTGTATGTCTTGTTCTCATGTGGCGTTGTATGTTCTTGTTCTCATGTGGTGTTGTATGTGCTTGTTCTCATGTGGTGTTGTATGTTCTTGTTCTCATGTGGTGTTGTATGTTCTTGTTCTCATGTGGTGTTGTATGTGCTTGTTCTCATGTGGCGTTGTATGTGCTTGTTCTCATGTGGCGTTGTATGTTCTTGTTCTCATGTGGTGTTGTATGTTCTTGTTCTCATGTGGCGTTGTATGTGCTTGTTCTCATGTGGCGTTGTATGTTCTTGTTCTCATGTGGTGTTGTATGTTCTTGTTCTCATGTGGTGTTGTATGTTCTTGTTCTCATGTGCTGTATTCTTGTTGTCATGTGGTGTTGTATGTGCTTGTTCTCATGTGGTGTTGTATGTGCTTGTTCTCATGTGGTGTTGTATGTTCTTGTTCTCATGTGGTGTTGTATGTTTTGTTCTCATGTGGTGTTGTATGTTCTTGTTCTCATGTGGTGTTGTATGTTCTTGTTGTCATGTGGTGTTGTATGTTCTTGTTTCATGTGGTGTTGTATGTTCTTGTTCTCATGTGGCGTTGTATGTTCTTGTTCTCATGTGGTGTTGTATGTTCTTGTTGTCATGTGGTGTTGTATGTGCTTGTTCTCATGTGGCGTTGTATGTTCTTGTTCTCATGTGGCGTTGTATGTTCTTGTTCTCATGTGGTGTTGTATGTTCTTGTTGTCATGTGGCGTTGTATGTGCTTGTTCTCATGTGGTGTTGTATGTTCTTGTTCTCATGTGGTGTTGTATGTTCTTGTTGTCATGTGGCGTTGTATGTGCTTGTGCCTCATGTGGTGTTGTATGTTCTTGTTCTCATGTGGTGTTGTATGTTCTTGTTCTCATGTGGTGTTGTATGTTCTTGTTCTCATGTGGTGTTGTATGTTCTTGTTGTCATGTGGCGTTGTATGTGCTTGTTCTCATGTGGTGTTGTATGTTCTTGTTCTCATGTGGCGTTGTATGTTCTTGTTCTCATGTGGCGTTGTATGTTCTTGTTCTCATGTGGCGTTGTATGTTCTTGTTGTCATGTGGTGTTGTATGTGCTTGTTCTCATGTGGCGTTGTATGTGCTTGTTCTCATGTGGCGGTGCGTGTGCTTGTCGTGTAGCATTGCGTGTTGTGTTGCGTGTGCTTGTTGTCATGTGTGTTGTTTGTTCTTGTTGTCATGTGGCATTGTATGTTCTTGTTCTCAGTGGTGTTGCATGTTCTTGTTCTCACGTGTGTTTATGTTCTTGTTCTATGTGGTGTGTATGTGCTTGTTCTCATGTGGTGTTGTATGTTCTTGTTCTCATGTGGTGTTGTGTGTCTTGTTCTCATGTGGTGTTGTATGTTCTTGTTGTCATGTGGTGTTGTATGTGCTTGTTCTCATGTGGTGTTGTATGTTCTTGTTCTCATGTGGTGTTGTGTGTTCTTGTTCTCATGTGGTGTTGTGTGTTCTTGTTCTCATGTGGTGTTGTATGTGCTTGTTCTCATGTGGTGTTGCATGTTCTTGTTCTCACGTGGTGTTGTATGTTCTTGTTCTCATGTGGTGTTGTATGTGCTTGTTCTCAGTGGTGTTGTATGTTCTTGTTCTCATGTGGTGTTGTATGTTCTTGTTCTCATGTGGTGTTGTATGTTCTTGTTCTCATGTGGTGTTGTATGTTCTTGTCCTCATGTGGTGTTGTATGTTCTTTGTTCTCATGTGGTGTTGTATGTGCTTGTTCTCATGTGGCGGTGCGTGTGCTTGTCGTGTAGCATTGCGTGTTGTGTTGCGTGTGCTTGTTGTCATGTGGTGTTGTTTGTGCTTGTTGTCATTTGGCGTGTGCTTGTTCTCATGTAGCGTTGCGTGTGGTGTTGCGTGTAGCGTTGCGTGTGTGTTGCGTGTGGTGCTGGTGCATGCTGCAGACTCACTCCCGCTCTGCGCGGTGCTGGGGTTGGCTGTAGCGGTGGACAGAGAGACGTGAGAGGGGGTAGAGAGAGTGTTTACGTCGTGGAGCTGACTGAGCACGGACGAGCGCCTCCTCACCGCGCCCTGAAACGAACCGCTGCGTTTGAACGTGCTCACTACCTCCATCTGCAGGACACACACAGAACAGCAGCACTCAGTCAGGCAGCGTCACGCGAGCGACGTGTCAGAGCCTCAGTCTATGTGTCGGCAGCAGAATTAGCTCGGCTTCATGTGGAAACGTTTGCATAGTGTTGCCTGTATGGAATCTTCTTTTTTTTTGTAATTGTTGTGTGTCTTCTTTGAGCTTTTAATCATGTTATAGTGTTGTATCCTCAGGTACAAAAACTGTTATTCTATATTATTTTGATATAAACAGCCTGCTCAGGGACAACAGGTGGATACTGTTCCTGATGAAATAAATAAACTAAACGCATCAGCATCAGCGGTGAATCACATCCAACAGACTCTATTCAGTCCTGTGCTTCTTGGCAACTTTTTAACTGTATTTTATTTCTAGCAAGTTCCTTCACTATTTAAATCAACACAAAATAATAAGGCGTATTTCCTATGCTTATGCTCTGCGTAAAAAGGCCTTAAAGCAGTACTAAGTAACGTGTTTACCTTAATAAATCCTCTCCATAGTCCCTCTGGGGGTAATACAAGTGTTAATGGGATGATTGGGGGGTCTTTCATCTCCTCCTGGTGTCTCTGGCCAGAAAACCATGCTTGCAACTTGACTGCCACCGGGGCGGAGCCACCAATACACACTAATAGAATCACGGAGAAGAAGCTAACAGGCTAAAGGGCAAAGCTAACTGTGGGCTAGCGCCACTTTAAACAGTATTTACAGCCAAGTTTGAGTGAAAAAAAATATTCCCATTGTATAACTGGATGTACAACACCCTCTCTCCCTTCACCTTTTCTGTCAGCGTAGTATTTACTCTCAAAGACATTTAATAAGTTAAAAAATTGTAACTTGCTAAGACACCTGCAGTTGCGCTTATGGCCTCTAGGGGCAAGAGTTACTTAGTACTGCTTTAAAGCTGTGGTAATTAATTGTTTATAGCAAACTTAATATGGCGTTATAAATCTACATTGTAAACGCAACTGAAACTGTGACTGATAAACAGACTGTGTCCACATATATAGCGCATTTTTCGGCAGCTAAATTAGCATGACATACTCCCTGTTCACGTCTCAACTCTGTCTGCTATGGACTCCGGCTTCTAATTTACTCAAGTGAACAATCGGGATGTGAGAGCGAGAAACAACAGCTGAGAGATTATCCTCGACCTGTGAGTAATTCAGGTAGCGCAGCTTTAAGAATGAATTTGTGCGTGTGAGTGTTTCAGTAACGAGGCCCAATGCTAACAGTGCGTAAATGCAACAAACCCAAATCTAAAGGTCTGTTTTTAAACCTAAGGACTGCATTATAACATGGTTAAAAGCATAAAAAAGTGAACGCAGCAGAACGTGTGCTGTTAAATCGTGTTTGTGTGCGTCTTGTCGCTCCGAGTTCTCTTTTTTTCCCATTGAACTGAGCGAGTCAGGCACAAAAGTGTGATACATTTGGATACATACCACAGTTAAGGCTAGAGTTTACATTAACATGCTTTAAGAGAATGGCTGCTCTGAAGAGAAAGAAAGTCAGTTATTTGGCACAAAAGAAACAAGAGAAGAAGAAAAAAACAGCTCATTCAGAAAAATAAGAAACTGAAACGTCATTTTGTTATTGTCCTAATCACAATGGACTAAATAATAAGGCAACTCCTTTATTTCCTGAATCTTAAAAGGTGTATATTTGTGACAAAAATCGTACGGCAGTGTTTCCCAACCAGACGTGCTGACACCCCTAGAGGCGGACAGGCACATTGCGGATAAAAAACATGCTCTGGTTTTCCAAAATGAGGAGAAAATATTGTCTATCTTCTCATTTTGAACCAAAGGAACTTCATTTGAGAGATGGTTTTAGTTTTTTTCCTCGTATTTAAAGAGCTCTAATGTTGGACAATAGGAAAAGACAGGCTGGGAAACACTGCCAAAAATAATTTAGTATATATATATAAAAAAAGACTATTTAAAAAGTCTTACATCTGTTCCACATTTATGATCTGAATGAATCAATGACTAAAATAACATCTCCTCCTGTGTACAGTGTCTCTAGCTCCAGTGACGTGCGGCGAGGTTCACGGCGGGGGAAGCGCTGGAGGCTCCGATATAAAAGTCTGAAGAACTTTGCCCACTCTGGTGGTAATGGACTTCAAATTTAAACCAAATATTTGCTCATACTCAAAGGATTGTTTTTTTTTTTAAAGGGAATGTAAAAATGAACAAACACTGACCAGACTCGAACCCGGCAGGAATAATGGAATAACAAAGCGAGCAGTGGTTCCTAAAGCTTGTATTATTTAATATTCGTCTTAAATGAAAACTGCATAGGTTTGTGCAATGAGGCCAAAAAACTAAGTAAAAGAATCGATATCACGATACCAGAATTTAAAAGCTATTTATTTATTTATTTATATCTTCTTTATTTGACCCTTATTCAAATAGGAAACTAATCTCAGATTCCCAAACTGAGATTAGGAATCTGAATAGGTTGCGTTCACGTGACATCACAACCTTCTAAAGAGCCAACACGTTTGTTAGGTGTGACATCACACACAATAATGATCTACCTCCGGGTCCAAACAGCTGAGAGTTCCATAGATAAAAACAGCAAAAAACACAACTTTATCTGAATCTCCTGAAATAACAACAGAGGAAAGGCCAGAATCTGTTTTACACCTAATTCGAACAATATATCTCACAATCAATATTTCTGAAACTCAACAGAGAGTTACTGAATATATAAAAGTCACTTTTACCTAAATTACTACATCCGGGTTAGCGGAGAAAAATGCTAACGTCCGAGTCGGCGCAGCAGCTCCGCTAAACACGGAAGTAGCGACTTTACTAAATAGGACTTTTTTAGCAGTAGGTACGGAATTTTGGGTGAATGAGTCTGAGAAATAAGTAGCTTCAGTAACTCTGTTGAGTTTCAGAAATACTGATTGTGGTTTTTAAGAGTTTTTACTCACATATTTGCCGGCTGGAACGGACCCGGCAGTCGTGACGTCACACTTAACAAACGTATAGTTTAAAATTGAGGTGGAGCAGGTAAGAATTCCATGGCGGTTACTATGGCGACTGTCAAAATGCAGATTTCTAGTCTTAGTTTGTTGCTAATTTCTCTGTAATTCCTGGGCCATTTACATGAAACAAACACTGTCACAAAGTCGTAAGTCCTCTCTTCCAGCTTGGGCTGAACGTGATTTTGACCCACGTAGTTGATGACTGCGGTCAATAAACGTGAGCAGCTTTTGTTCACTTCTCAGCCTAGTTCAGGTGATCGTGGATGTACAGTGAAAACATCAGTGTTTAAGTTTGCCCTCATCAAAAAAAAGCAAACGTATTTTAGGCAGAATATGTTGCGTTCATCATTTCAGTTGAAGTCGGGGCCAATACTACGAAATCTCAACAGAAAATGTCCAAATGTTTTCCACTGGATTCACAAACCTGCCACATTCGTCTTAAGCTGAAAATCCTTTCAACGTTCTGAATATCGTCTTAGTTCATTTGTCCTGAAAGAGAAGACGCTGGACTTTGTGACCGTTTGTGTTTCATGTGGATTGGTCCAATACAATTCTTCGCCTATAATATAAAATTCATAATCACATATTTAGTTTTCCCCCACAAAACTGACCTAAAATCATTGGTAATCCCTTTTCGGACGCCTGGTGAGCCTCCTCTGCCTCCCCTGACCGCACGTCCCGGCTCCGCCCTCTCTCTTTCTGTTTGCTCTGTTCTCTGATTAGCTCCTGACGCGGTCCCGTCTGTCCACGTTACCTGTGTCTGGATGCGGTTGAGCCCTCTGAACCACAGGATCTGCCCCCGCCGCAGCTCTCTCTCCGCACAGTCGATCTCCTCTTCGTCCTCCGCCATCTCCTCTCCCTCCTCCTCGCCGGGCTCCAGACCCAGCCCCGCCTCCTTCAGACAGGGCAGCCGCTCCGTGGGCACCGTGGCGATCACCTGCAACAGACGGGTCCATCAGATCATCACGGCTTATCTACGGCGCTGCATTCAAATAATGAAACTACTGCAGACGAGGACACAAACGCTGAGCTTTAACTACGTTTACTAAAAACTGATTTGAGGCGAAGGATCTGGCATAAATCCTTCTAGAAATATGGTCATTTCCGGACTATAAGCCGCCACTCTCTTCCCACGCTTTGAACATATGCGGCTAATTTATAGATTTTTATCATACTGAATATTGTGTCATGTTTTCCTGCTGTTTCCTGGTGTTTCCTTACCTGGTTTATCTGTACCCAGCCTTACCTCAGCCTTATGTCCATTGCGTCCATTGTTTTACCTTGAGTGTGTGTGTTGTGCTTGTGTGGTGTGTCTCTGGGAAGGTGGGTGGGGAGAGTGTGAGTGCGGTTCCTTTGGGACGTTCCCCACTCATCTGCACAATAACTGGGACAGGTGTAAACCCTATCGGCGTCTTCCTCTAACTCTGTCTGCAAGGCCGGATTTATGCAGGGGCTTACAGGGGCTAAGCCCAGGGGCCAGGCAGGCTGAAGGGCCCATGGCCATAAGGAGAAAAGGAGAGAGTTCCCTCTTTGCAGACTCCCTCACATGTTAATCAGACAGATGACAGAGACTAAACCAGGACTAAACCAGGACAAGGTCTGAGCCATTTTCATTGAGTTGACACTGGGAAAAAATACATGTATGTACCTATTGGTCTGTTAAAATGCATGAGATTGCAACAATTTGCACCATTAAAATAAAAACATCTCTGTGGGAGGACCCCCAGACCCCCTTTTAAATGTGTTAAACTAGTACTATGTTTAAGAAGTTACTTTTGCATGTTCAAATTAAAAAAAAAAAATTGGGGAGAGAGAGAAATCAGACAGACATACAGTATATGGGGGGCCCTGAAAAAACTTTACTTTACTTAAATCCGGCCCAGTCTGTCTGCGGTGTTTGCAGACATTATTAAGCAAATAATATTTCATTATTTGCTTAATAATTCAGGCTTTTGAATTCATCAAAAGCCTCGAGCGATTCACCACCGACCCAGCTCAGAGAGAGCGTCTCCAAACACGGCCACACTCAGTCGCTGTGCGGGCAGCGCTTTGGTTTGACTGAACACACGGGTTTAAAAGATAATATAATCGAATGTATAGACTCTAAAGTTTTAACACACGTTAAGTAAATGTACCTGTGGGCCGCTGTTCTGTTGAAATATTTGACTTCACAAGAAGAGAAAATCTGCGGCTTATAGACCAGTGCGTCTGATATATATATATATATATATTTCCTTCTTTATAAATTATGTTGGTGCGGCTTATATTCATGTGTCTGGAAAGTCTGGAAATTACAGTAAGTGAAATATTCTTGAAATAATTTGATCTTTTTTTTTTTTTACTTCTTTTTGAAGTGCAACCCAAAGTGTGGGGCTCGTTTTGCTTTTCAAATGGATAAAGCCTCAGTAACTTTTGTGACGGTTAACGCTTTACATAGGTCGTACGTCCTAATTACCCACAGATACGACTTAAATATGAGCTGCAGAACCAGGGAGAGGCACGTTCACTTAGTCATGAGCCGATCTTTTACATAGTCAGATAAAGGAAGGAAAGAGAGGCCACATTTCTACTGATATTAGCCTTATTCATCACTGAGATCTAAACGATGATTCTGCAGGTCCTCATCTAAAGGGTGTTTGAGTGACTATGATTCTCTTTTATGTGTATGTTGCAGAGAGACGTTATCCACATGAGTTGAAAGGTTCTCCCTCTCGCAGAGTGGCGTTTCCCAGCACTCACTCCTGTGTCTGTGTGTGCGGTTCTGACCTGTCCCCACAGCAGCTCTCCCACTCCTACAAACAGACACCACAGCCACTGCTCCATGTTCAGAGGGGCGCAGCTGAAGGGCTTCCCCCGAACTGCACGATCACGATCTGGAAACACACACGGGTTAGTCTTACAGATGTGGCGACGGCGCACACTTTACTTTATTAATCTGTCAGGGAAGAGACGGGACAAAGTCTTATCTGAAAACCTGCCTGTTTCCACTCACACTTCAACACTTCCATCTCCAACTTTTCCATTTCGCTCAGGACAGAACAGAGATGAAGCTATAGGAAACTGATGTTTCTCATTTTTAAACAGTGAAAGAGAAGGATTAAAGTGGATGAGTTGAACTGGCTTAATTAACCTCTTAACCACCACCTGAAACGACCACATTTTGTCCAGTATGGCTTTACCCAAATCTAAAAGCTTCTTGAAAACAGCAGCAAAAACGAGATAAAAATGTGACAAAAAAGACTCAAAAGACCAAAAAAAAAAAAAAAAAAGAAGAGTGACAACAATGCAGATCAATTTTTTATCTTTCAAATGAGGCGTGACACTGGCCTATAGGCTGTGAGCTCTCCTCCAGTCGAGAATCTTTTAGATTTGGGTAAAGCCGAACTAGAGAAAATGGTTAAGGCGGGGTCAAAATGGTTATTATTTGGTCAATAATAGATAAATAAATGTGAATAACTGATTCACATGTACTTGTGTTACGTCTCTTGCTTTGTAGCTTAACAGCCCCCCTGAACTGGCCCAGTCCGAGTTCTCTCTAGTGCTGAAACAACTAATCTATTATTGAAATAGTCGACAACTATGTTAATAGTTAATAGTTAATTGATTAAGGCGAGACACTGCAGGTGAATAGGGAAAAATAAATAAAAGTAGAGATATCAATTTGAAACTTTTGCTGAACATCACTGATATAAATATGAGAAAAAATGTATTGCATTTTTTATGTCATGTTATGTTTTCATATAAAAATAAGACATTTTGTTCACCCCTCCTGGAGCCTCCACCTTAACGTGGTGGAGGGTTTGAGCGCCCGAATGATCCAGGAGCTCTGTTGTCGGGGGCTTGGTGCCCCGGTAGGGTCTCCCATGGCAAACAGGTCCTAGGTGACGGGTCAGACAAAGAGCGGTTCAGAAGCCCCTTATGAGAGACCAACAGGCCCGGTTAGAACCATGAGGCCGTCCTTCTGTGGACCCACCACCTGCAGGAGGAGCCATAGGGGCTGGTGCAATGTGATTTGGGCAGCTCCAACAGCTGCCCCCACGACCCGGCAACGGCAAAGTGGAAGAAGCTGGATGGATGGATGGACATTTTGTTCATGAAAATGGCCACAATTGCCGATATTTTGGGAAACGAAATAAAAATAATGGATTGAGCCAGATTAAAATGTTTGGTTTCATTTTATTGACATATTAGTAACTAAGTTTTTTTCAGAGGGGATTTTGGATATATTGTTTAGTTTTTCAATTAACTAATCATAAGTGAAAAATCTGTAAAAACTCAAATTCCGCCTGTTTTTTGGGTTCAAAGCTGAATAAATCAGGCTAGGAATTAGATATTAAAAAATCCCTCTGAAAAAACCTTCAAAATATTGTTAAGTCCAAGACTGTAAAGTTTGGAGTCTGTATGAGCGACTATAAGGGCTCACCCGCTGCCCGAGTGGGGCCTTCTCTCATTCAGAGAAAACAAGCCCTGAAGTTTTGTAGCGAGTGGAACCTTCTTTGGCTCTTCAGCACCAGGCGTCTTGTAGGAGGAAAAATACCATATTTGGGTGATGGCGTCATCACGGGGACCCTTCACAGGACACGTGGATGTAAAATCTGTCAATATTTGTGAATGAATACCAGGGGGAAAGACGGTCTTTCGACGCCGCAGCTGCTACTTCCGGGTTACCTCCGCCTCGCAGGCGACAAATCATCATAAAATAAGCCTCATGCAGGGTGAGTTTTGTCATTTTTATTCTCTGACATGAAAACTAAGATGTAAAGGAGGAAAATAGATGCGTGAAAAATCAATACTTTCACCTGCCGTGTCTCGTCTTAATCGTTTTCTAGTAAACACAAACTCCAAAAGAGCAAACATGACCTGAAAATGATGTATTTTTGATGAAAACCTGCTTTGCTTTTAAAGTCAGGGTCTGTAGTGTTTTGTACATTGAAGATTTCATAAATATCTGTCTGTGTCCAATCAGAAAGCAGAATTATCCTCCTACAAACATTCACTTCAAGTTTACTCCATCAACATGTCCTCAAGCGGCGCCACTTCAGCGTTCTGGGGTAGAAACACAATTTGCATGCACCTTTCACAGCCAAGCGATTAATCGATTAATCGTAAAAAATAAATAAAAAAAATGGGTAGATTAATCGATAATCAAAATAATTGTTAGTTGCAGCCCGAGTTCTCTCCTGTCGGAAAGTGATCAAAAGGGGCTGGTACTAAAAGAGCCATGAGAAATGTTCCTGTGGTGGGAAAATGCCTACTTCAAAGAGGGGATGCAGAGATAGCGATCCCACACTCTCGTACTCATTAATGTGGTCCCGATACAAGAAACCGACACCACGGCGCTGAGCAGAGCCAAGAGCAACACACTGGGGAATTGTTCAGTGGGAATATAATACTCCACATAGAGCTGACTTTATCACAGCCTACACTCCCTAAGGGTCTGTGCTGGATTTAACTAAATGTTGTCTTCGTTTTAGCTCAGCGCCGGGTCTGCAGTGTTTATAAAAAGACAGGCTAATGTTGCTAACTAGCGGCTAACAAGTCTGGCGATCGCTTTTTGCCCAAGGGCTTAAGGCATCTGGAAAACTAATCCAGTGACTAAAAAGATATAAAGCATGTCCATATTTATCAAAATGCTGTTGCTAAAGTGCAATACACAAACACTCAGGAAAATCACACAGTTTGAATAAAGCGAATGAAAAAAGAGGCCAATTAGTAGTAGTAATAAGTAACCATTTCAAAACTATTGTTAAATAGAGTAACTTTTGGACATGGGATGTTCTGTTTATGACGGACTTAAAGCGCACATATGAAAATACGTATTATTACTTATTAATAATATGACTTATTTAGGAGGATAACATCCATTGCAAGTTCATCATGCATGAAGATCATTTTATTTCAGTGAAGCAGCAATTTTAATGAAGAAATGTTGGGCAGAAAAGTTGTTTTTATTTGAGTTTTTAAGCTGCTGACAGGATGGCTGTTTGCCTTCTTCTATGTCACTTCCTGTCAGTGTCCAATAAGGAAGTTAAACTATAAACATCACAAATAATGGCCAAACTAAAGAAAGTTGGGAACATCTTTTAAATCTTAAATATAATTGTGTGAACTATGTTTTAGTAAAAACTGTGTCTAATGTGTCAGATGCACTTTAACCATTTCCATTTAAAGGGACTTTAATTAGGATCACTTTTGTAGTACTTAGCTTTCAAATGAGGTATTACACTGTTGCTCTACAGTCGAGAAGTTTTTAGATTTGGGTAAAGCCGAACTGGAGAAAACGCGCTCAGTTAAGTAAGAGGTTAAAAAGTATGTTAAAGAAAATGCCTCGGTATCGGCAAATACTCAAGTCAAAGTACTCGTATCGGTTTTAGAAAAAGCGGTATCCGTGCATCCCTACTTCAACGGAAGGAAACAGACACTACGCGGTCCCAGGGCGGCTGAGCAAACTGGGGCTCACCTCCTCCTCTCTGCTCGCCTGTCACCTCTTTTATCTGCGTTCTTTACCTGCATGGCGAAGGTCCCGAGCACGATGGAGCAGAAGATGGGGTTCCTGAAGATGCCGTCGAACACGTTCCTCTCTCCGTGGATCTTCCTGGCGTTGATCTCGTTGAAGAGCTGCATCAGGACGAACGTGTTGAAGATGATGGTGTAGTGCTCGGACGGCGGCGAGTGCAGCGGCGCGTTTCTGCCGCTGTCGATGTTGAATATGCGCTCCCCTGAAAAAAACACAAAAAACACAAGACGATATTCAGGCAGGAGCGAGAACCTGGTCCGTCGCCAAATGAGCGATATCAACATATGAGGCTCTTTCAAACTGAGTCACAGAAGTTTTAATCCCTTCTTTTTATTGTATTCAGTGTTTATGAGTGTTTATCCATAATATATTTTGTTTATTGCCCAATGTTTGCCCCATTAATCTTAATTCTTTTCCTTATTGTTTTCCCCTAACTATTTCTTAGTTAGGGGGAAATTTTCTCTATTTCCCCCCACCATTTATTCTCAATTTTTTCTTGTTTTCCCAATTTGTTCCCTTATTTTTAGTTTGGTTTAGTTTATTGGTTTATTTGTTTGGGACAGTGCATGTTAATGATCAAGCCGCACTCTCAAACACACTCTCCTTCATCCTGGTCTATTGTACATGTTTTTAGTGGTAGGGGAAACCGGAGGAAACCTACGCAGACACGGGGAGAATATGCAAACTCCAAACAGAAAGGCCCCGTCCAGGTGGGAATCGAACCTGGGACCTTCTAGCTGTGAAGCACGAGCGCTAACCACTGAGCTATACCGTGCCGCCCATTGCTAATACTTTCTCTATTTCCCCCCATTTTGTCACACATTTATCGAGTTGGAAATAAGGGAACAATGACACCAATGTAATCAGGAAGTACAGAACGAGGCGCTGATACTGTAGAAGAAGAAACGGCTACATTTAACAGCTTTGTCCGATTAACTCAAAACTGCATGAATGTTGTTAAATATTACTCCAGGTCTGTCTTTCACGTTAACCAGTGAACATTAACCAGTTCCCGGCCCTCCACTACAAGGTCTTAGCTTTCAAATGAGGCATTGCACCGTCCTAGAGGCTGCAAACAAAAACGCAACAAAATTGTGACAAAATCGTGCCGGAAAAGCAACAATAACACAATAAGAAATCGATGAAAATGCGACAAAAATGTGACATAAACGAGGCGACGACAAAAAAGTTTGGATCAGTTTTGTAGGTCTTAGCTTTCAAATGAGGTGTTGGCGTATAGTCGAGAAGCTTTTAGATTTGGGTAAAGCCAAACTGGGGTTAAGAGGTGAAAACACGGTTTAAACCTCAAGAAAGTCGACTTTCTGTACACTTTAACCACAGACTCCTCCTCACCAGTGTTAATTTCATCAACTAAAATATGTAGTCTTAATTTTAGTCAAAGTGATATTTTTGACGACTAAAATTGGACTAAAGTTTTGGACTAGTTTTTCATGAGACTAAAACTGTGACTAAAATGTCCAGATATTTTAGTCGACTAAAATAAAACTAAATAAAAATGAAAAGGAGAGACTAAAATCATCCAAACTTCTATTGCGCGTCTGAAAGAGCCTCAGATCATGTAAATCCTCTGCTAAAGGAGCAGCTCTGAGCTTTGTTCATGTGGAGCAGCTCCATGAAGCAGAGGAGCTGATTAAATATGATTATAATGAATATTATAAATGCAAAGTCGACTAAATTTGTCTAAAATTTTGTCGACTAAATTTACTAGACTAAAATTTAAGATATTTTTTTGACTAAATCTTGACTAAAATTGAATTACATTTTCATCAACAGACTAAGACTAAAACTAAATTAAAATATGTTGTCAAAACACTGCACAGGAGGAATATGTAGCTGTAGAAAGTTCCAAAACATTAGGCACCAGGATTTAAAGTTGTTTTTAACGTGTCTGAAGTGTAATGGTTTCTAATGGGAGACTAGCGGCTATTTGGAGGTACTACAGCAATGGCGGACCAATGGCGGCCTCTAGTTCCTTGGTACTAAAGCCATTGACTCTAACTCAAGGGCATTTTTTGGCCCGAGTGGCCATTATTTTTGCAAAAACATTTTTCTTTCCTCCTCTTGAAACAGGATTTTGACCCCCTAAACATGTTCAAAAAGTCACCAAACTTTGCCCAAAAATCACATTTATCTAAATATGTTTCATATTTGGGTCATGACAAACGGGACGACAGCGCCGCCTACATAAGTGAAAATACCCTGAGCCTAAGCATAAGCTGAGTGATTGACAGTATATGTTATAACTCTGTTTTTCGAAAGCGTTTGTCGCTGAGGTGAGTTTGCATTTGGGGGGTTTCGCTCTGACCGATGAAGAGCAGGGTGAAGATGATGATGAGCTGGTACACGCCATGTCCCAGGATGTTCTTCATCATCGTGAGGGAGATGAGCGGGTTGTTGCGGCCGTAGGGTTTCCGTAGCAACAGCGCCTCCGTGGGCGGTTCGGTCGCCAGGGCCAGAGACGCGAACGTGTCCATGATCAGGTTCACCCACAGCATCTGCACGGCCTTCAGCGGCGAGTCCTGAAGCGGAGAGAGGAGATTCACAACAGGAATGGACCTTTTACTTTTTCTATCCCCATACAAATGAGTAGGGAATCGGAATCGAGTATCGAGTTTAATTTCAGTATCGAAATCGAGTTTGAAATCCTAGTATCGTGACACTACTCCACAATATGTTAGGACTGAACGCCACTTCTTCTTATTTCTATAAAAACTAGCTCCTGTCAGCATTAACATGTAAGATACTGGGGTTATAATTATATTCAATTGTTATAATTCACATAAAGCATTTGGACATTCCAGTGTGTGACATGGATTTATCATCAGTGACTCGGGAGTTAATCCTTTTCATATTGTTTTGAGCTAATGTTAGTCTCTGGAAAACGTTTTCTCGTGAACATTAAACGTCAGATTTCTGTGGTCTCTGTGGAAAGTACATCTGCACTGTAATTACTGCCGACATGTCACAGCAAATACTGTGTCAGGGATGTGTGTAACCAACACAAGTGCGTGAGTTTGCAGAGACTTCCCTCCTGTCAGCGAGTGTTAGCGCTCTGACGGGAACATAACCCATCCACGCAGGACTGTCTGACATCAGGGGAACAGACTCTGTGCACTGACTTATTTTAGCCTCTGTTAGCTCCCACAGGGAAAACAGGAAACCGTTATGAGCTGTGGTTTAGCTACAGATACATTCGCTCTGTCAATTTGACGGATTGGGCCACAAAACGTTTGTCTCATTTTCCACTGGAAAATTATACGTTTGCGAGATCAGATCATCTTTGACTTTTCAACAGCCATGTCCTTTTAATGTAATGTCTGTTTTCACTTTGTCATGTAAATAAATAATAACTTGACACGATTTACAGAACAAAGCTGATACAAGATGACCGGTCTCACTCTGTGGACCAGTCGTCCCGAAACTGTCTCATGAACACCTAGAGTCGTTCATTTATAACACTAATAATTATGCATTGCTTTTACGCTTGTCCTCAAAAACCATTACATTGCATTATTCATTCACTCCATACTCGGTGGTGGTAAGCTACTGTTGTAGCCACAGCTGCCCCCTCGACCACCACCAAACACTCACTCACTACATTCACCCCAGGCTTCCTGGTGTTTCACAAACGGTCTCCCATTCAAGTACCAACCAGGCCCCTCCCACTCAGAGTACCCGCTACCTCGAGGATCTTGCCAATATTATTATCAGACATGCAAACACATACGTGGTGAAAAAGGTGACGACTCACGGGGCCGTGACGGGCGCGGCGGTTTGCAGAACTAAAAACTTGGTAACGCTTTATATTAAGGTTTCTCATTAAGTATTAATAAGGTATTAATAAGCATTAATAATATGCTTGTAAAGTAATAACACACTGCTAATTATACTTTTATCAGTTAACATACTAATAGGCCATTAATAATATGCTTATTCATAGCCAACCCTTAACCTAACCCTTACCTTAACCCTTACCCTATAATGATTCCTATATAATAAGATAAGATAAGATAAGATAAGATAAAATAAGCCTTTATTGATCTCACAATGGAGAAATTTACTTGTTACATTCAGCTCCTAGAAACACTCAGGGTGTGCAAATAGGCAGGAAATGTGAAATAAACAATTAAATAGTAAATAGTGGTATCTTATATACAATGACTACCAAGGACTTTGTGGGGACAAAAGGTGTAAACAGTAATAATAAAGTAAACTATATAATGTTATAATGTTATTGTCAGTATTAGCAGTGCAGGTTTACATCATAGTGCACATGGATCATAAAGTGATTTAGTGATGTAAATACAGGGATTACTGCATGTATTCTGCAGAGGGGTTATTGCACAGGTAACGTTACAGTCTTATTGTACAGTCTGACAGCAGTGGGGATGAAGGACTTGTGAATAATGTGAAATTCCAAATCAGGTTCTGTACAGCAGACATACAACGATAAAAGGGAAGAAAAAATATCATTAAATATAGATTTTAAACTTGTATTGATGGTTTCAAGCAGGGGTGCCCAAACTTTTTGTCTCCGAGGGCCAAAATGAAAAAGTGCCTGTGGGTCGCGGGCCAAACACGGCGATATCAAGCGTGAAACACATATAACTGCATATATATAGTTACTTTATTTTTTTTATTTTTTTCGGTATATATTTGCATTTGATTATATGCTATATCAAAACAAATATTAACTATAGTAGAACAAAATCAACAATTGTAGCAATATGTAAAATGTAAAAAAACAACACCTGTATCTACAGTACGTGCAATGACTTTACCTCATTCATTTGTTAACTCAAAGAAAATGCCATATTAGATCATTTTGAAAGTGTCAGTTCAGCATCAATTCTTTTATAAGTTAATTTTAACATGACCTATGTTGATGTCAACAACCTTTACCATAAAAGTTGGAAAACTGGGAAAGTTGATGCTACAACGCTCTGTGATAAACACCAAGACACCACAACAGTGTTTCCTTAACTTTGCGAAAGGAGAGAAACAGCGCCCCCAATTTGACGCTGGTGGCCAAAAAGTGTACTGCATCCATATTTACCAGTGAGAATGAATAGGAGAGAGTTAGTATTAACCATACGCGACACAAAAGTAGGTCACTCTATGGCGGGCCAACAGAATTGTTTCGGCGGGCCAAATTTGGCCCGCGGGCCCCACTTTGGCCACCCCTGGTTTAAAGGAAAATAGCGTAGAATAGTCGGCATCTGTGAAGGTCGGTGAAGCCAGTTTTGGCCGATTATATCGGCGTCTCTCGTCACCGCACAAGGAGATTGGCCGAGTGTTACCAGTGAAGGAGAGCTTTTCTACTGTGTTTCTCAGTTATTAAACTCTCTAAATTTGGCTTCCTCGTGCTAGTTTTGCCATTTGATTTATTAGCCAGTCTAGTCCTGGTTTAGTTCTAGGTTAATCTCTTTATTCAGCCTGTTTTAGTAACAGTCTAGTCCTGGTTTAGTCCCTGAATCCTCGCTGCTGAACTTGCACGTGTGTTGGTTCTTGTTCAGCTCACTCCTAACATTGCCCCATGTAAATCTCACCTTGCCTGCCCTCAGTGCCAGCGCAGATCCCGCACGAGCATTTGAGGTTTGGCCAGAATTGCAGTTGTGTCGTTGCGCGTTAGCCCCGTGATGTCTGACCTGAGTGATGCACGCTCCGGTGAAGGCCACGATCACCGCCACCACGTTCACCGTGAGCTGGAACTGCAGGAACTTGGAAATGCTGTCGTAAACATTCCTGCCCCACATCACGGCCTTGACGATGCTGGAGAAGTTGTCGTCCGTCAGAATGATGTCGGACGCCTCTTTGGCCACGTCTGTCCCGGCGATGCCCTGCGGGGGAGGGGGAGAGAGGGGGAGCTGTGAGTCACGGCAGTGCAGTAACATCGGCTTCCACTGCCGTGTTCAGAGGAGGCGGCGCTTTACCCAGCCACGGCCAAAAGCGGTGGAGTAACCCATTGGTTTTCTTATGTAATGGAATACATCCCAATTCCATTTTATTCTTTCATATATTCAACACATTCATCCAGCCAACTCATGACTAAGTAGGGCTGGGTACCGTTACTTTTTTTTCCGATACCCGTACTTTAACAATACTTAGTTTTCGATATCGATACTAAAATATTCATAGTCATATAGAACCATAGAACAGATTAATAATGTTAATTTATTCATTTTCCTTCCATTTAATTTATTTTGCTTTTGTACCATTTGTTTGAGGTGAGACAACCAAGAAACTTCCTTTAACGACAAAAGGGAGGAAAAAACACTTTCCAAGTTTCTTATTTTCCCCCCATAACCAATTATTTCACTTTTTTCCCTAAATTTTCCCAATATTTTCTCCCCCCCCCCTTTTTTTCCAATTTTTTTTCCAATTTTTTTTCTCAATTTTGCCCCAAATTTTCCAAGTTTTGCTTTTCACGTTTTTTCCCCAAATGTTTAAATGTTTCCCCCAAGATGTTTCCACTTATTTTCCCCAAATGTTCCCCTTTTTAAATTTTTCTTTCAACATGTCTTTCACTCATTTTTTCTATTTTAAATGTTGATGACCAGCAGCATTAAAGCAGAACTATGTAACTCATAGTTACATAGTTCTGCCACTGCAGGTGTCGTAGCATGTTGCGGTTTTTTTTTTACTCATTAATTGTCTGTGAGAGTAAATACTAGTAAATACTACTTTTCACTCAAACTTGGCTGTAAATACTGTTTAAGTGGCGCTAGCCCACAGTTAGCTTTGCCCGTTAGCCTGTTAGCTTCTTCTTCGTGATTCCATTAGTGTGTATTGGTGACCCCCCAATCATCCCATTAACACTTGTATTACCCCCAGAGGGACTACGGAAAGGATTTATTAAGGTAAACGAGTTACTTAGTACTGCTTTAAAACTTGAATATGAAGATTTTATATGTCTTTTTGGTACAGTACCTGCTTTTGATACTTTTAACGGCAGCTTCTCATGATATGACATCCTAGAATGTCATGAGTTGAAGCAGGGGTCGATACAACCCAATGGGAGACCGTTTTGGAAGGAAATGTTTTAATGTTATCGCTGATCATTATTTGGAAGAGGCTGGATTCACAAACCTGCCACATTCATCTTATGGCTCAAAGTCCTTTCAGTCTGAATATTGCCTCCAGTTTTGGACGTGACCTTAGTCCATATGCGCTGAGAGAGACAATGTTGAACTCTGTGACAGTTTTTCATTCATGTGGATAGGTCCAACCGTAAGAGATATTAACCATAAACCAAGTCCAAAAATTAATCATTTTGACCTTTACTGAAAAAATATATATATAATAATAATAATCACGATTATTTGTTTCATATTGAAAGATCTCGATTTTCAATTTTCAACACGCCTCCTTTAATATCATGAATTAGGGCTGGGCGATATGGCCAAAAATGAAAATCTCGATTTTTTTTTTACTCAGTTTGGACGATTATGATTTTAAGCGATTTTATTGGAACGGTCTCTTGGAAAGGTCTCCTTATCTTTCATAATAGGAAAACTGCTCAGAGTCCAGACCATTCATATTTAGATTCATAATATAGCCCACAGTTAGGCCCATTAAAAAAATGTTATTTCTCTTTTAAATATTCCTTGGCTGCTCTCAAAAGTAAAACTTCTAAATAAGCCACGGAGTTTTCAAAAGCATTTGAGTTTTCTCATCCTCATGCTTCTGCTGTGATTGACAGAGCATCAGGCTGAGAGAAGGAAGAGGATCAGACTGGGGAAAACTCAGTTTTAGCGGAAAAAAACTCTATTGCGCACTCTGAAAACACAACGCCTTTGTAAAGCAGCAGAGATCGTCAGAAAGTCTCTGGGTTCTTCGGGTGACATTTCTGAAAACAGTCGCTGTGGAGCGTCTGAAACTCTGCTAAATCACAGCAACACAGCGCACGTGAGGTGGACATGGAGCGGCGGACACGATTTATGGTTTAGCCATTTTCCACATCGTCTGTTTTTAAAAGCATGAATTAACTGAATTAATTCGATTTATCGGCCAGCCCTATCATGAATTATCAAGCATGAACTCCAGGGACCGAGGCGTTTCTGTAGTGAAATGAAAAAAGTTTTCTCTGTTTAAATCAGCCGAGGTAAATAATTGAGCGGCTTCTTCAGTTGTTTTGCTTTTGAAACAAACCAGCCTCGTCAGTGCGTTTCAGAGCATTTCTACAAAACAGAGCAAAACATAAATATTTGATCAGGAGGAAATCACTGTAATAAGGTCGTGTGGGATTTGCGTTGTTAGTTTCTACCAAAAGTAACTCGACTGGAGACATGGAAAAGTGACGCTTCAGTTCGTCTTTCTCTTTGGTGGCGTCTTAACATTGAAGCGGAGAAAGGTGAAGAGTGATTGAATTTGGCTTTTTTAAACTCGTAGTTGAGTGAAGTCTATTCTGTTCGCAGGTGTTTTGTGGATTAAAAGAGTCTGGAAACATGACCAGAAAATGTGGTGTCAATCATCGTTATTTTAGAGACAAAGGGCCTGTGTCTAAACGCAGACTATAGCGTAACATTTTGCACTTATTAAGAGCGCACTCTGAGGTCTTGCCTCTCCAGACTCCGCACATTCAAGAAGGAAGTGGGTGGAGAAACACTCATGACCAATGGTGATGTTATGTACAACAGCCTTTTTCCTCCTTTTTCCTCCAACCAGACCAGTAAGCGGAGACGGCGAGGGGGAGTGAGGGTGAACAAGTTCTTTTGTTTTGGTCGCATTAATGCATTTACAGCCGAGCGAGTGCCGACCCGCACTACAGCGGGACCGGCTGTAGCTACAGCTCTTTCTCTCTGGACACGAATATTGTTTCGCTCACGATGGGGTTAATAAAGCTTTTAGTTTGACCTGTGAGAGCCTGTAATGCTTAAGGAAGAGCACAAGGCCGCGCCATGTAAACGAGGAAATGAATGTGAGGCTGCCATCAGAGACCGCTCTCAGTGCTTAATAAAACACGCCTCAGTCGACCTCTTCTATTTTTATAAGCCACACCCTCTCGCCAGTGGCGCAGGCACATAGTGCAACAGCTGCACCACGTGGAAGATAATCATCACGTTTGGAGTTTGCGATGTCTTTGCGCCAGGAGCAAGATCTGGCCCAATGTCTCTTAAAGTCATGTTGTGTAGAGATCTGGGGAAATGCGTATAAAAGTAATCTTGAACCATTGTTTAAAGTTCAGAAAAAAGGCAATAAGAATAATCCATTTAGCTGGATACCATGATCACACTAATCCATTATTCTTTAAATAAAAAACAATGAAATGTGAGGACCTTACTGAATTTAAGAGGCTCAAATCATGTTCAAAGCCTGTCCTGAGACACAATATGTTCTGCAAACGAGAAGTTAAATACAACTTGAGAGATAAGACGAGTTTCGATAAACAGTACTCCAGAACATCTTTGAAAAGCATGTGTCCCACGAGACGTGGTGTAGAGGAATGGAGGAATTTAGATGAAAGCATCAAAGTGTGTAAAAACCTGCCACATTTTAAAAAGGTTTACAATCAATATTTTTTAAATACGAACAAAATTTTGTGAGTGTTGTAGTGTATTCTTTTGTTGTTTCTTTATTTTGCAGTTGTTTTTTATTATTGTTCCTTATTATTTGTTGTTACCTTGCCTTATGTTCCCTTGTTTATGTTTATGATTTGTTATCGTGTATTACGGTCCTTGCTTTGATTGTTAATGTAAATGTTATTGTTTTTAATTTTGGGGTGGGCGCTTATAAGCTATTTGCTTCGGCCCACTCCCTTTGAGCAGACTTACTGCTCAAATAAACAAATAAATAAAAGTCATAATGTCCCAAATGAATCTATAGAGAAACATTGAATGTGTGCAATATTCAAACACCTTAATTGTTTCCTGGTGAAAGATTGTGAGTTAAGAAACAAATGGCCCCAAAAATGGACTTAAACTTAAAAACTTATATGGACTTTTTGTGGTATATTTATCTTTAGTTTAGTTTAGTTTATTTATGTATTTGAGCAGTATACATTCTGCTCAAAAGGAGTGGGCTGAAGCGTGAAGCTTATGAGCGCCAATCCCCAAACTCAATGCAATAAAAATGTTCCTTTCACAATTATACAAAAGGACATAGTACAAAAGGAACAAAACAACAACAAAAAAACATCTTTCAAATGTAGTGGAGTAAAAGAAGTAAAGTACAGATCTTCCAAAACTCTACTTATGTACAGTTCTGTAGTAGAAATCAAGGTTACCATGGCGAATCCCACATCGGCCTTTTTCAGCGCTGGTCCGTCGTTGGTTCCATCTCCTGTGACCGCGACCACCTGCCTCTGCTCCAACGCAGTGCTGTCGATGATGCCTGAGGGAGGAGGTGGAAAAAAGGAACTTTTACAATCCACCAAAAATGTGCTAAAATCACTCGGTGGTGGTAATTGTTTTATAGCTTCCTAAGATAACAACTGTTTCCTGTGTGTGTTTTATTCCTTAGCCGTGTCTCGCTGAAATAAATAAAGATAATCAAACATGTTAAAAACTTCTGTGAGACTTCTGTGTTTGTACATGTAGCATCTGCTTTAGCCTAGCGTTAGCTGAAGGCTAATCTTAATTTGACACCAACAATCATATGGCTCCAATATCTAAACATTGTTTTAAGTCTTATTTGAGGTGATTGTGAGGCCTTTACAGAAGAATAGCCTTGAAGTTAGTCTCCCCCTTTCTTTTACTATACGCAAAACTCTACTTTAAAGTGTGGCTTAAACCAAGTACATGAAGTTTACTTTTATCATTTCTTTTGCTGAACTATCTTCTGTTACATTGTTGTTTAGAAGGTTCCGGGTTCAGTCCCTGGCCAGAGTCTTTTTGTTTGCATGTTCTCCCTGTGTCTGTGTAGGTTTCTACCGGTTACTCCAGTTTCCCCAACCACTAAAAACATGTACGATAAATTAATCCTCCAGCCAGGTGTTTCTGACCATTAGCCTGGCTCCACATCTGGAGAGGGGATGGTTCCCGGGCGCCTGCCTACTGTGTCTGCCTTCTGCTCCTTCAGCAGAATTGAGGACGGGTCAGATGTAGATAATTAATTTCCACATTAATAAAGTATAATCAAATGTTTTCTTCTGTTCATGTTGTTTCTATGCAGATGTTCATTAATGTGCACTGTTCCAAAGAAATACATTTATTTTCAAGTTACATTAGAATGTGGACAGGATGTCGTCTTCGCCCTACACTGGCCAACAGGAAATTAGACAAAAACATTCAGCGCACAGGGGCCTATTGTAGCCACAGCTGCCCTTGTGGAGACTGACGGGGAGAGCCTGCCAATCCGCTGCCACCTCCAACCACTCATCCACACTCTACCGTCACATGGCCTTCAATATCTTACTAAAAATCCAACCCAGATGTTTTCCTGAAGCCCTGTGAGAGCTGTACGTGGAGACTGTGGAGTAGTAACTGCTGTGGGCTGTTAGTCCAGCGTCTGTGTCGGCTCTGACTCGACTCTGACTCACCTTTGACCAGAGTGTGTTTGTCTGTGGGGGAGGAGCGCGCCAGCACCCGCAGCTTCGGCCAGATTTTATCAATGCGCTCCTGCTCGATCTGTGGGACAAAAGAAGGTCCCATTATAATAATAATAATAATAATAATAATAATAATAATAATAATAGTAATAATCATCATCATCATCATCATCATCATCATCATCATCATCATGCCTCACACTTGTATTGCACTTTACAAGCCTGTATTACCAAGCTTCTCAAAGCGCTACACCAGGGGTCGGCAAGTTGGCTTGGCTTCGGGCCAATCGGCGTAAAAAATATTATTTTTTACGCCGATAGGTGGTGGGCCAGCCGGTCCATTGATAAAAAAATAGATTTATTCATGCATGGATATTCAATACTAGATAACCCCAAACTATACATATTTTTTTTATGTAAAAATAAAATGTTGTTTGAAACAATACTATCCCCGAGTCTGTCGGATTTTCGCGGGTTACACAGCACAAGTTAGCATCACAAACATGTCGCTTTCCAAAGGACAAAAAAGAAAAGTGGAGACAGTGAGAACAGGAGTTTTAGGGAGGAATGGAGACAAACATATGGTTTCATCCTACCTGGATATGTGAATGCCAAACCTCTGTGCCTCATCTGCAACCAGGTCATCTCCGTTTGCAAAGAGTACAATATTCGGCGACATCACTGTTACGCCGAAAACTGCATGACCGCCGAAAAATGCCCCCCCTC
This sequence comes from Neogobius melanostomus, assembly GCA_007210695.1. Lineage (NCBI taxonomy): Eukaryota > Metazoa > Chordata > Actinopteri > Gobiiformes > Gobiidae > Neogobius > Neogobius melanostomus. The sequence goes on along the minus strand of VHKM01000291.1, from coordinate 207,665 downwards.
TTACCGCGCACAGATGAAACAACGACAGGAAGGTTTCTAGGACTGTCTCTTAACAATTATATGAGGCGTGTGGCGTGAGAGTGTGTGAAAGCACTCACATGCGTGTGTCTCACGGTGAAAGCGTGAGAGTTGGCAGCCCTGAAGAGGGGGTGCATTTTTAGGCGGTCATGCAGTTTTCGGCGTAACACCGGCACGCCGCAGTTGTGTGAGCAGCGCTGTAGCGCCAGGATGAGGTAAAGTATGAGGATCGGGACAAACCACAATTTAACATAGAAGTTAGGCTTAGAGTTAAAATGCAACAGTGGACAAACACAAGCAAAGATCAGGGGCAAAACAATTGGGGATAAAGAACAATTAAGTCTCTGTTAGGCTTTTTTTTATAAATATATATATATATATATATATATATATATATATATATATATATATATATATATATATATATTTATAAAAAAAGCCTATATATATATATATATCCTCTGGTGGGCCAAAAATATATTGGCAACAGGCCAAAGTTGTCCCCCGGGCCGGACATTGCCGATCACTGCACTACACTGTCGTCATTCATTCACGCTATTCTCGTGGTACAGATGTTACAGATGTTTTACAGATGTTACAGATGTTGAACTGACCTCTTCTCGTGACAGATGTTACAGATGTTTTACAGATGTTACAGATGTTACACTGACCTCTCCCTTCTCGTTGCGGATGCGCCGGTTGAAGTCCTTTCCCTCCAGGCAGATGAAGTCGTCGCCCGGGTGGATGATGCCGCACTTGGCGGCGATGGCTCTGGCCGTGTTGATGTTGTCTCCGGTCACCATCCGCACCGTGATGCCGGCGCGCTGGCACTTACGGATCGCCTCGGGAACCTGAGGCACAGGAGAAAAGTGCATGAAAATAAGAAAAACCTGTGTAAACGCCCTAAAAAAATAACTTTTTCTAATATAGACACTGACGTAACAAGCTTGGACTAGGTGTATACTGCCCTCTGCTGGCGTTAGGGGAAAGAAACAAATTAGCAAATTAGCATTAAAGCTATAATGACATGTTGTACAGGCAGCAGAAAGTCAATTTTACTGCTCTTAAATGCAATTTAAATGGAGATGAAGTATTTATCTGAGGCAAACGTTCCCTTAAACAGAGGAATGAGGGGAAATGTCAACATTCTAAACATTGTGTTGAATATGTGCCAAAACTGCAGCGGAATGTGTTTTAGTCTGTAGTAAAAACACTCGTGCGATGTCATAATTTTAAAATAAATGTCTCCTGTGAACGAAGCGTTGGTACCTCGGGCCTGACGGGGTCCTCGATGCCCACCACAGTGATGCAGGTCAGCTCTGTCACGATGTCCGCCTCGTTGTCCCAGTCGGGCTCTGGGTTTGGGGACAGGTCTCTGTAGGCGATGCAGATGGTTCTGAGGCCTTCGCATGCCATCGGCTCGATCACCTGCAAAACAAATAAAGTCTGTGAGTCTAAATGTAGGCTATTACAAAAGGCGAGACACAGGGGGATTTTGCTCTACTTTACTTGCTTTTACTTTATTAACCTCTAAACACCCACATGACCTTTATTTATTTATCTAGGAAAATCCCACTGAGATTAAGACACAATCTCAATTCTCTTTTCTACCCCTTCCCCTTGCCCTTGCCCTTTCCCTACACCCTGAAACCAAGGGCTAAGGGCGAGGGTTGAAAAGACCCCCCTAAGAAATGGGACAGCCCTCCATTTGACTGCATTTACTATTAACACAGATGACCTAAACAACAGGACTCGGTCTCAGCCCAAACCCTACAGATTTTCATCTATTTCTGCTTCATCTGGTGTTACATTCTCCAAACACCACAGAGCTAATCAATCAATCAATCAATCAATCAATCAATCAATCAATCAATCAATCAAACAAACTTTATTTATAAAGGTGCTTTTCATACCAAAAGGTATCACAAAGGTCATGTAGCACACTCAGCGGGGACAGGCAGAGGTAGACCCGCTCACAGTGCGCTCAGGGTGGGGACAGGCACCCGCAGCCTCCGCTCTGAGCCCCGGGCCTGAGCGGAGGCTGCAGAGGTGCACTCAGACCCGGGACAGACAGCCTCAGACCCGGGCTCAAAGCACAGCGGCGCGGGGAGACAGACAGCGGGGAGACAGACAGTGGGGAGACAGACAGCGGGGAGACAGACAGCGGGGAGACAGACAGTGGGGAGACAGACAGCGGGGAGACAGACAGTGGGGAGACAGACAGTGGGGAGACAGACAGTGGGGAGACAGACAGTGGGGAGACAGACAGCGGGGAGACAGACAGTGGGGAGACAGACAGCGGGGAGACAGACAGTGGGGAGACAGCGGGTGCAGCAGTGATGAACCCCGTGTGTTATGGCATTAGTGAAAAAGCAAAAGTTTGGAAAGAAATGGCAAAAGTCGGCCAATACAGCGCAAATAAACGGAGCATTTGCAGCAGCAAAGTGAAAACGTAGAACTGACACGTTTAAAGCAATGGACTGTTCTAATTGTTTCAGAGGATCAGAGGAGACAGAGGGCAGCCAGCCAGGTTTCTTCCGAGTGCTACAGTTCCCCCGACCTCCAAGGTCATGTGGGTCAGGTTGACACAGTGGCAGCGCGGCTCAGCCGCAGCAGCTCAGGACTAACACCTGAACACTATTTCATTGTACGCTTGTACAATGACAATAAAGCACTTACTTACTTACTTACAAAGTGAACAAAGTCATGAACGAAGCGTTCTGCAACTTTATAAAAGTTGTAAAAGTGCTTATTGATGATGTTTGTGAATTCATTTCGCAGCTTATTTCCGTGTTTTGTCAAACTCCTCTTACCCCTTCGTCTGAAGTGTGGATCTGAAAAACCCTCGCTGTGAGGGCTATGTGGCCCCTCCCTCACCCCTACCCCTCACCACAAAATAGAATTGGGACACCCCTTCGTCTCTCGTGAACGCACAAAACGAAGGGAAAGGGCTAAGCGGAGGGCTAAGGGGGAGAATTGAGATTGGGCCTAAGAATCTCTTTATCAGGGGAGTCCTGGCCTGACCTATTGTACATGTTTTTTTAGGGGTTACCGGAGTACCCGGAGCAAACCTACACAGACACGGGGAGAACATGCAAACTCCACACAGAACCAAGTTTTCCCCAGTTTGGCATTACCCAAAATCGAAAAGCAAAAAAGTGGCAAAAGAGCGACAAAAACATGACGGAAAAGCAAAAATAACACAATACAAAAAAGACAAAAACAAACGACTAAAGAGACAAAAAAGTGGCCAAAACACGACATAAGAGTAACGGGGAAAAAGCGATGAAAAAAACACACAACAACAACAACAACAACAAAAATAAAATAATGCCCAGTTTGGCATTACCCAAATGAAAAGCTTCTTAGGAAAAAAGCATCAAAATAGCGACAAAATGAGCAGTAAAGTGACGAAAAAGTGGTTTGCAGATGCTTGCAAAGTGTCGCTCCGTCTGTAAAACTGAAATAATAATCCGTCCTCATCTCTCACCTGTTTGATCATCTCGTCTCGGTCTCGCGGGCGGAAGCTGCGCGCCTCACCGTTAGCGTCCAGGATATACGAACATCTGCGGAAGGAAACGGCACAGTGTGAGTCGCTTTAAACCTTCACCTCTGACTCTGCATGTTTCAGATGAACAGAACTCACTTCTTGAGCATGATCTCCGAGGCTCCTTTGCTGTAGAGGCGGAACGAGCCGTCGGACAGTTTGATGACGGTGCTCATGGACTTACGGACAGAGTTAAACGTGTAAACCTGGAGGAGAGAGAGTTCACTGCGTTAAAGACCTCCTTAAGTCCAGAAGAGCTGGGGGTCTGTTGTTAGGCTATTGTAACGTTTCTGATCAAAATAACAGATACAGGATTAATGTCTCCTGATCCGTCTCAGAGAAGGACAGAGTTTAGCTCCAGGGCTTGACGTTTCCGCCCGTGGGTTTTGGCGTCTCCCTAACTAGCTTCATGAGTCTTCTCTGGTTTCACCTATCACTATAAACATGCACAATACTTCAATAAAAACAAGAATTAAGTGCAATATATTAAGGCAGGAAAACATCTCGATAAACACATTTGTTCTTAACGCCTTCTTAAAGGAACAGGCCAATGTTTTTTCACACTGAGATATTTTCTTACCTGAGCTTAGACGAGTTCATCTGTACCTGTCTGGTTGTTTTGCGTGACTGACGGCACACAAAATGACCAAAGATGTTGTTAGCATTTGGCCTCTCCTAGTATATTCCTATAGCTCCAGGGTGAAGTTAGAAGCGACCACACACATACTGCGACATATCACAGTATGGAATAATAACAATAATAATAATAATAATAATAATAATAATAATAATAACAATAATAATGCATTGGCTTTATATAGCGCTTTTCTGGACACTCAAAGACGCTTTACATTGCACTATTCATTCACTCCATACTCGGTTGTGGTAAGCTACTATTGTAGGCACAGCTGCCCTGGGGTAGACTGACGGAAGCGAGTCAACCAATCTGTGCCATCGGCCCCTCCGACCACCACCAACCACTCACTCACACACTATATTCACTCAGGCTTCCTGGTGTTTCCCAAACGGTCTCCCATCCAAGTACTGACCAGGCCCTTCCCTGCTTAGCTTCCAAGGTCTGACGGGATCGGGCAGAGCAAAGGTGGGATGGCCACAAAGAACTGTGTGCCTTCAGTCACGCAAAAAGACCAAAGATGTTGTTAGCACTTGGCCTCTCCCAGTATATTCCTATGGCTCCAAATGGGGTGAAGTTAGAAGTGACCAGACAGGTACGTATCAACTCGTCTAAGCTCAGGTAAGAACATCTCAGTGTGGGAAAACAGTGGCCTGTCCCTTTAAGGCCTTACTTTGGTCACACTTTACACTTATGAATGAGTGAGTACCTTGTAGAGCTTCGCCTCGGGGACCTGCTCTCTCACCGGAGCGTATTCCTGCCTCAGCTCCAGCACGAACCCCAGCAGACCGCACTCCGTCTTGTTCCCCACCTGTTTGGCAAGACCTCCCTCCACGTCGGGCGGCTGAGCGAAAAAACAAAACACGGGAGACGCAGAAATGAGAACAGCACGTTAAGAGCGAAAAGATGTAAACGTTACACTGACCGGAGTTGAGAAATGACAATATGACAATGCTCTTTTGCCACATGTTCGTCAGGCTTTCATTGCTTTTTTTGTCGCGCTTTGACCGCATTTCTTTTCTGTGTGTGTGTGATCAAGCCACATAAAATATGACCAACAAATGTTACAAAAAAAAGCAATTAAAACATGATGAAAACACAACCATAAAGGATGAAAACATGATCATCATAACGATAAAAGCACTATAGGCTGTAAACTGCAGTCGAGAAGCTTTGAGCCTGGAGAAAATGTGGTTAGGGTTAAGGCGGGGTTTAAATGAACTGTTAATACAAATCAAATAAAACCATTATTGTAGCGCTCTAAACGACGGGTAATAGATGTAATTTGATAACTGCGACCATTAAAATGAAGAGACAAAAACTTAAAGCAGTACTAGGTAACTCAACCTGCCACTGCAGGTGTCGTAGCATGTTGCGTTTTTTTACTCATGAATTGTCCGTGAGAGTAAATACTACGCTGACAGAAAAGACAAAGGGACAGAGGGATATTGTTCATCCAATTACACAATGGAGATCATTTTTTTCACTCAGACTGGGCTGTAAATACTTTTTAAGTGGCGCTAGCCCGCAGTTAGCTTTGCCCGTTAGCCTGTTAGCTTCTTCTTCATGATTCCATTGGTGTGTATTGCGCCTCCGGGTCGGAGCAGGGAAAGCTGCAATTGTGGTTTTCTGCTCAGAGACACCAGGGGGCGATGAAAGACCCCCCGATCATCCCATTAACACTTGTATTACCCCCAGAGGGACTACGGAAAGGATTTATTAAGGTTAACACGTTACTTAGTTCTGCTTTAAGGATATAAGGTCAACTGTTCAGATCGATGGCAACAAGAAGTAAATCCTCTGAGAGAAGATGAACCAAGAACATTCTTGTACATGTAAGAAAATATTTCACTAATGGTTAATTCGGTTCCTGTCGTGTCTGTGATTGACTGTTAGCAAAGTTCCAGACGGTCTTGCTTTTGAACAGACACAAAGAGCAGGAGTGGAAGGCGGGCCAGTAAATCAGATCTACTCATTTGGACTGTTATGTTTCTCAGCGTGAGCAGGACTGACCAGGATCTTGGAGGTGTAGGCGCTGTTGATGGCGATGGCGTGGACCAACAGGTCGAGGGTCCGAGGGTTCACTTGTCCGGGGTCCGGGACCACTCTGTGGTGCACGTCGCCTGAAACGATATCCATTATCAGAGCACAGAAGAAACAGACGCCTGTGTTGGTTTGAGTGGAAAGTTACGCCTTGAAAATCTCTTCATTTAGTTCAAACAAAACAACAACTAAACGTGTAATGTAAATGTCATTTAATGCATCATTTATTCATTCGCACAAAGGCATGATGTGTCTTTGAGAGAGCGGTGCAGCGGTCACAGCTAGAAGGTCCCGGGTTCCAGTACCCTGACAATGTTTCACTAATGAATGATTTTATTGCACAGCAGAGGTTACCTTTCCCTCTCCATGTGGAAGCATGTCCAGAAGAGTCAGACTAGTGCGATGTCTCGAGTTCATGTCTCTGGGTCCTGATGGTAAATAAACACCTAAGACATCCAGACTCCTGCCTATGTTCCATCTGTCCTTAAATACAGCTCCTTCACTACAACAGTCCGACCGCGAGACCGTGACAGTGCGCCCTCTGCTGGTACGAGCCGATCCACGACGGTATTATTGTTAAACCATTTCACAGAATAAGATTTCTTAATATGTGCTCTTGTTTGAGATACTCCCAGTCAGTCCTCCCTGGGAAATGTTTTGAATAATCAGATACAATTTAGTGTATTTTAGGTGTATTTTTAAAGTAAAAAGCAACACAGATTTTTACAGCTGCAACTAGACTATTTTTATTATTTAATCTATTTATTTATTGTTTTTTTATGTACTGTCAAAATCCCGTGTAAGCGTTTCCCTGTGGGGCCCAGTCCCTCTGCTGCCCGTGTCAGCTCCGCCCCTGTTATTCCTCCGTCTGTAGCTGCTCATCGCGCAGAGCTGAGAGGGGGAGGCACAGGCTCCAGACGAGTCTAAAAACTCAACTTTAGCCTGGATTCATGACTCTGTTGTTACTTTTAAACCGTGGACAGATTCAGAAGATCAGAGGAAAAACTTTGTAAAAAGGCCGACATTGCGCTGTAGCCGAGCGCCGTAGCGGCGCACTGTTTATCGCCTTTTCTCTTCATTATACTTCTTAAAATAATCTTGAAACCGATAATATGAGGCTGATTGATATGAAATAAAAAGCGGGCAAAGCTTGGGAAGAGTAGACTCCGTTTATGGATTAGTTTATGTCCATGAAGTTCATGATTTCGTGATTATGCTGTTAAATTGAGGCGCATTAAACCCGTGCGCATGAGGAGCGGACTGAGCTGCTGCTGATCTTATGATTATTTCTCCAGTTTCTCTATGAAGAGTGGATGTTTGTCCAGCGCAGCTTCAGCAAATTAACAATAAAACTACCGAAGGTGCCGGAACACCGTTCCTACCCCTGGCCTGACCTAGTGTTTTTATTGCATTGATTTTTGTGTGTGCTGGAACGTTGTTCCCGACCGTTCCCGCACACTTTAACCCCTGAACACCAGCCTTCCTAAAGCTGATTGGTCTAGATCTGCTTTATCCAGCAGAGGGCGCTCTATCACGGTGGAGCTGCCTCTGGTCAGCAGCTTTCCTCAGTCTATTTAAAAGAATCTGAAGAAGCTAAGTATGAAATGTGTGACCCGTAAAGCGCACTCACCGAGGTAGGACTGCACCACCGTCATGCGGTTTGTGGTCAGCGTGCCCGTTTTGTCGGAGCAGATGGCGGTGGCGTTTCCCATCGTTTCACAGGCGTCTAAATGTCTCACCAGGTTATTGTCTTTCATCATTTTCTGAGAGAGATAGAGAAAGAAAACAAGCTTACAAATGTTTGCTGCAAAAATGGACTTGGAGGCAATGACATGAATGTCCCAGTCCAGCAAAACAACAAGAAACTTTGGTCCAATGGCTTAATTTATCTTTAATGGGTATTGTCTGCATCATGTCTTCTGTTCTGGGCTCTGGGGCTGGTTTTAACATCATTTGCATTTGTGCATATATTTAGGCACAAAGCAGCTGTTCTTACAAACGGGCGTGTTTTGGCGAGTATTTGTGAGAGAAAAAAATCAGATTTAGTGGAAAATGTATTATAAAAATGTACTTAGCACAAACACCTGCAGTGACCTGATACGGAAAAATGTCATTTTCAGATTCTGCGTTTCAAAAAAATGTTCTAAATCGGTGAACATTGTGTGTAACCCAGTGTCATGTTCATCATACATGATCATTTAAAACAGTGGTTCTTAACTGGTGGGTCGGGTCCCAAAAGTGGGTCGCAAAACCGTTTTCAGCAGAAAATATGTATTTCAAAATGTATGTCCAGGAAAAATATAGAATCACTATCGGTTTGTTTTTTTTAATCATAATTTCATCTTTTTTGGCTTATTTAATGCTTATAACAAATTTTGAAGAAAAGACAATATCTTAAATTATATTTTACAAGTCATATTTTGGCTCACTGCTTGTCATCCCAGGGGGATTGTGGGCCCCGATGCCGTCCCAGGTGAGAACCACTGATTTAAAAGACCAGTTGCCCTTGAAATAATGGAATCATCTGGATGGAAGCAGTGAAAACTTCTGCCACAACGAGTGTTCTAAGTATCTCAATGAAACATTTGTTAAGACTGAAACTCTTAACAAAGGTTTCTGTGTAGGCTCTCAGGAGTTGTCCATCTTTAGTTTAGTTTAGTATATTATTTTATTTGAGTAGTAAACATTCTGCTCTTAAGGTTCTTCAATTAAGGTTCTTGAGTCATCGTCTGTACTCTGTCGTTGAAGTGTTGAACGTTTCGCCTCTTCATCCAAAAGGCTTTGTCAGTGAGACTAAAGGTTCAGCTCAGTCCAGATAAAGACCACAGGGAGGAGTTTAGCTCGGCTCAGTCCCTCCCCTCTATTAACAGCTACTCTCACCTGTAGGTAAACATCTTTGTTATGAGTCTTTGTAGTTCTAAGTCCTAACGACCTAACACACACCCTGTGGTCTTTATCTGGGCTGAGCTGAGCTGAAACTTTAGTGTCGCTGACGAAGCCTTTTGGATGAAGAGGCGAAACGTTCGACACTTCACCGACAGTGTTCAGAAGACGACTCAAGAACCTGCATTGAAGACTTAACAAAGTTTGTTTATCATCAGGTTGAGAGGAATCTGTGAATAAAGAGGGTGGGACTAGGACAAGCCGACCCCTCCCAGTGCAGAACAACAACTGCGTCACTGAGAAGGTTAGCGCCCCCTTTGGGTGAAACCAAAGCTCTCGTCCATTTTAAATGAATGAGCAGAGATCGACTGAGAACGTCTAATTTACGTCTGAAGGTGGAGCTGTTTCCCAAATATGAGCCCCCACAGAGAGTAGCAATTGATAAACCGGTGCCTATATTTTTCTCTACAAAACAATGTCCAGAAGTAAAAGTCTGCACTGGCCTTACGCTCCTTCAGTGTTTGGAGAAGTCTGACCTGGTCACAGTGCAGTAAACAGCTCCGGAGACCGTGAGGTGTTGTGTTTGACTCCAGAGAACGAGAAAATCAATGTTTACGACTCAAATCGATTTAAAACACGTTCAAGTAACAGGCAGCAGACAGCGTGCCACATTTCACGGTCAGAAAACAGCCAGTCGTTAATTAGAACACGGGGTTTCACCGAGGAGTAAACGAGTGCATCCCCGGACCGTGAATCAGGGGAAACGGGATTTTTATGATGTTGCCATATTGTGCAGTTTTATAAATGGTTATGTTAGAGCTTTAGACTCAAATAAGAAATGCTAGAACTATTTTGAGACATGGTCGTTGGGTATTGCTTTTTTAATTTTGGATTGCGTTTTTGGAACATGAAACTGGGATATTGGCAATAACAGACTCAGAAAGCAAACAACAATGAACACATTCACTAGGAGTGTTTACCTTGACAGAATAGGCCAGGGAGATGGTGACGGCGAGCGGCAAACCCTCGGGAACGGCCACCACCAGGACAGTCACACCGATGATGAAGAATTTGACAAAGTATTGGACATAAACCGGAGTGCACTCGGCCAGCCACGTCCGCCCTGTAAAACACAGAGGATTAGGATCTGATCTGCGAGAACCACCAGAACTAAGGATTCAAAGACACGGGAACAAGTGACTCGCCGACCATTCGAACAACACAGAAACTGTCCAGTGTGTTTACTGTGTCCACTACGATGTTTTGTTATGATTTCAGTCAAAGTATAAAAAATTTAAAAATCGCAAACGCAAACTCCACAAAATCAGTGCAGCATTGCAACTTCTCCTCCACTCCGCAACTTTCCCGCTGGTTTCAGTCGTTGAGAGTGAAGCGGACACTGTTGCATCTTCTCACTCGCCTCAGTCGGACTTTACAGCGAGCGCCGCAGTGCGTACAAACTGTTGCCGAGTCTCATTTCTCTGCTATGGGATCCTGGGATCCTTATTTGGGCTTTATCTGACAGATAAGCGCTGCTTCTTTCCCCTGTGTGATGTGGTGCACGTTTGTGTGAGGTACTTTTAAGCTGCGCAAACTTTAGGAATCAGAATTCTGATGAGCCGGAGCCAAAGCTCAATGTTAATCCTTCAGAGCATTACAGTTACAGTATGTAACCGTGGTTCTCCCAGTTACATATTCCATATACGGGGAGCTGGAGAGATAGTCTCAATTTGATAGACTCTGTTTCCTTGAGGTAGGGGGTACATGGATGACCACTGCAAAGCCCAAGACAATAAGGTTGGGAACCACTGCCATAGATGATACAATTATTTAAAACAACAATACTTTTTTTTGTTGACAGAACCGTCCTGTTTGTCCTGTTTTATGGCTCTACGATGAAATGTTCTTTGTCCATGTTATCCATAATGTCAGAAATATTATTATTGGGTGCTATTGCTAGACAATTGTGTTTTTGCTAATGTATTTTGTTTTGTTTTGTGATGTTATGTAATGCCTGTGGGAGGGGCTTGGAGTTTGAAGGGGGGGCCATGCTGGCCTCCTGGTCAGTCTGTAGCTGGTTACAGAGAGGGCAACATCAGCAGACAGGAACCAGGGTGCTCGTCCAGCCGGTTACTTTCTCTGTCTGCTTCGGCCTTTCTTGTAGGAGTCCAGTCTACACACAGTTGTATTTTAAACTGTGTGCAAACGTAGGAATGATAGGAAGGAACAGGGCGTTTTAAATGAAAGCTCAATACAGCAGATCAAAAATGACGAAAATGTGCTTGGGGCCAAGGTCAGGCTGTTACAGGAACAGACTACTGAATATCTTCTAGAACAATATATGAACCTTCAAAGTGGAGAAGACGTGTCACAAACCTTCTATTACAAATGTGTCGATGACGAAGTACAGAACGAGGATGATGACGGTGATGGCGGACATCACCAAACCTGAAACACACACACAGCGCGTTACTACCGTCAGAGAAAACTCATTTCAGGTCATTTGGCGCCTGAAAATGTCATCCCTATTTTCACAAGACCCTGAGAAGAGTGGTTGAGAAGTCGAAGGTGGAATCTGCGTTTCAATTGGAGCTGGTTTGTGGGTAATATCTATATGTGATTCCTGGACCTTTCCAGATGAAACAGAAACTGGCACAGAGTTTAGTGTCTCCTCTGTCAGCACAAATGGACTACAGTGAAAGTGTTATCTCACAAAAGCATGAAAAAGTGCTGGTGCTGTTCAATCGAGAGTCGAGACGCTGGAGGTGAGAGCCAGGTTTCAATGTATGGTTTTATTTTGTGGTTCAAAGCTCAATAAATCACGCTGGGAATGACATATTAACCTCTTAACCCCCACTTTAACCGAGGGCATTTTCTCCAAGCCGGCCTTACCTAAATCTAAAAGTTTCTTGACTGGAGAGATTTGAAAGCTAAAACCAACAAAACTGATCTAAATTGATCTTATTCTCAGCAGGGGCTGGCGCTGAAAACAGCTCCGACCCACGAGCGGTGGGTCGTGACTCGCCGGCTGTGAGTCGTGTCTTACTATTGCTCCTATGCTCTAGATTGAGTTTATATGAGATATCTGGCATCATGAATCGATTGTGTACTGCTTTATATCTTAATAAAGTATGTTATGCACGTGTTTTACTGATAATGAGAGTGGATCTGTGCCATGGGTCGCTGAGCAGTGACTCTGGTCGTGGGTCGTGACTCATAGGAGGCTCTTGGCGCTAATTCTGTTTAAAGTAGGTTTTCATCAAAAATACACAATTTTCATGTCATTTTTGCTCTATTTGAGTCTGTTTACTAGAAGGTAAGAGGTTAACCCCTTAACGCCTGAATTTATTTCCAATTATAGAAAAAAAAATATTATCAGTGTTTTAGCTTTCAAGCTGATGCTAAATTCAGTGGAGATTGTTAATTTATCTGTAGCATATAGTACAGATATAGTTTTAGGTATGTTGCTAATTAGCGACAACAGGCACAAATACAGCAGCTCACTGCTGCTGCTGCTTTCATCCCCGGATGTAAGGGGGGAAAAAAACACTTTAGAAATGTGCAGACAATTTATCTACATAACATAGACATGTCATCATTTTTATTACTAATTATCATATTTTACTCCCTTTTCTGAGGTTTAATTATTCACTGTACATAAGATACCTCAATTTACCATTAAATTATATTATAATTGCACATTATTTTCAGACGGTAGAACTCTTGTTTGTGGTCCAATAGGTCCACCTTGTGGTCGCTTTGCATACAACATGAATGGTTTCATTTTGTTCTGTGTAAAATAAATAATTTTATATATCCTTGTATGTTATTGTTACACTGATTATAGAAATTCACTAGAATGGCATGTTCTAAAAAACGTTATAGCACTGTAATAAATCTAAATACTACTAAAATGCAGTCACTGTGGCCGTATGCCACCAGATGGCTATTGCCGTTTTCCATTATGGCCTGACGTCGCTAATTCGCGACGTACCTAAACTGTCAAATAACAAAAAAATATCCATCACACAAAGTTCATTCCAATAAATAATCTAAAGATGGAAACGATGAGCAGCTACATCATTTTATTTTAGCACAACTCAACTTACATTTGAAGATTTCATTGAAGTTGCAGCCTCGATTTGCAGAAATGCTATTTCCGCTAAGTAGCTACCATGACCCGGATGTGGTTCCTTCTCTAACCGGTCCTACGAGAAACTAGTGCTTGGAAAAGGTTCCTAGGTACGGCATGGATGTGCGCAAACAGGCATCAAGGGAAAACATGCATTATTTTAACCACAGTCGTGCAAGAAGAGGTATGGCACTAACTAGCCACACCTGGCGTTAAGGGGGTTTTAAACATCTGATTGTGAAGATTAGATATTCTTTTGTTTCCTGAAACCACTGCATAAAAATCCCCTGCAGCGTCTCGCCTTGAAGAAGATACACATGTCAGATTCACGACGACATTACTCATTGGTGGTTTACCCGCTTTGCCGATCTGCACGGCCAGTTTGGTGAGCTTCCCCTGCAGGACGCTCTTCTCCTTCTTGGGGACGCTCGTCTTCTTCTTCTCTCGCTCCTCCACCTCGCCGCCCTCCGCGCTCTTCAGGGGCTGCATCTCCATCGCCACGCCCTCGTTCTGCTTCTTGGCTACAACACATAAGGCACACAGTTTACGTTCTGGGAGACGTTCCTGCACTGTCTGAAGCACCGTTTACGCCAAAAGCTCACATAAGGGCTTTGTTTTTTACATATTGTCACCCGAACGAACGGATGTTGAAATACAATTAGTGGGTGAATTTTGCTAACTTGGATTACACTAAAACTATATAAAAAGAAGAGATTCAAACTATGACTAAATCTCCAGAAATGTTCTTCGACAACATCAACAAAACTGAAGAAAAAGGAAAAGTAAATGACTAAAGGCTTGAACTTGGTGACTCAGTTTGAAAGAGTCTCATATTATTTTAACTTCACTTTGGCCATGTGGGAGAAACTCAATGAAGCTCAGTGAAGCAGTGAATACAATCAAATATGTTTGAATGTAATCATATACACGGAAAAATCAATTTTGGATTTAGTCGACTAAGTTCATCCCAGAGGCACGGGATTTTGGCTCATGTAGCGGCGAGAGACGGAGGCGTGTGCTGCGCCTGTGCTTTATGTATTTCTCAGTCCAGTTAAAGGGATATTTCAGGATTTTTGACATTGGGCCTCATTTCCTAGTTATCCAGAGTGTTGTTGATTTCTGGAGATTTTTTTTTTTTTTTTTTTTTATTCATGCAGTTCTTATAATATTTGAAGAGTTTCATGGCGCTAGGCTAGGGCTAGGCTAGCGCATTTCTACGGTAACAGCTAGCCTGCATTAAAAACAGTCTGACCCACTCCACAGTGCACCTGAGGTAAATCACTTATAACACCAGACTAACACCAGAATCATTTTAACCATTTTACATTTAAAATAACTTATATTTGAGCAGCATCAGCTTCGTGGCTGTAAGCTAACGCAGCGGCGGAGTGATCTGTGAGAAAATAGTCCCTCAAAATTCGGTAATTCATGTGATACAAGGTCAGTTATATTTCAAACATTATTCTATTAACACGGACATTTATATGGTTAGTCTGGTGTTATAAGTGATTTGTAGTGACCGTAGAAATGCGCTAGCCTACTAGCCTAGCACCACTAGACTCTTCAAATATAAGAACTGCATGAATAAAAACAAAAAAAAATCTCCAGAAATCAACAACACTCTGGATAACTAGGAAATGAGGCCCTATGTCAAAAATCCTGAAATATCCCTTTAAGGTGCGCAGTAGATCGTGTATGTGCAGTGAAAACATCAGCGTTTATGATGCAGCCAAAGGACTGTTGCCTTCTCTCTCCGTTAGCTTTGTGTTAGCCGCTTGTCTCTCGCTGCTACGCGCTCTGATGGTCACAGAAACTCCCTCACCTCCCACTGGATTCACATGACTCTGAAAAAAGAACTTATCTCGCACTAAAACAACGGACTCTGGGAAGTTTCCTGCAGTAGTCGGCTTGTCCGCATACGTTAGAATCCTTTTCATTTATTTGGTCTGTGATGGTTCGTGGTCCTTGCGCCCAATTATTTTCATGGGACATTTGTGAATTTGTAACAGTCTGTTCCTCGGCCGGACAGTTCCGTACCGCGCGGTCCTTTCAAAACGAAAGCTCGCACTCTAGAACATCGCCATAATTGGTTTGCTCGGTCAGGGTTTGTCGCCCGTCCACTGTCGTTTTAGGAACTATCCTCTCTTTTTAACCTCTTAACCCGAGCACATTTTCTCCCCTTTGGCTTTACCCAAATCTAAAGGCTTCTTGGAACAACGCGTCAAAATAGCGACAAGAACGAGAAGAAAACAAGGATGAAAACGCAACAAACAAGTAACAAAAAGCAGGGAAAAAAGTGACAAGAATGAAATAAAAATCAGTGAAAGTGCAACACAAAAGTGACAAAAACTCAGCAAAAATGTGACAAAATGTGACACAAAATTCAACAAGAAAGTGACAAAAACTCAAGTAACAAAGAAATAAAAATGTGAAAAATCAAGAAAAAAAGCTGAAAAAATTTGAAAAAATCTAGAAAAAAAACTGAAAAATGTGAAAAATCAAGAAAAAAGCAGCAAAAATGTGACAACAAAAGCGATGAAAGTGCAAGACAAAAGTGACAAAAACTCAACAAAAAATGGCAAAAATATGACGAAAACGCAATTAAAAAAGTCACAAAAAATCAACAAAAGAGCAACAAAAAAGTGGCAAAACTGAGATGGAAAAAGCGTGTGAAAAAAGTGACGACACGGCAGCAACGTGAGGCAAAAGATGATCGTATTGATCAGTTTTGTAGGTCTTGTAGGCTGTAAACCCTCCAGTCGAGAAGCTTTTAGATTTGGGTAAAGCCAAACTGGGGGAGAAAATGCGCTGGGTTGAGGTAAGAGGTTAAACCGAGGCAGTTCACGGCAAACGCACCTTTGTTCTGGTTGTTCTCCACGGCTCCGTCCGGCTGTTTCCCTGCAAAAACAAACGTCATATTGAGTTCAGCAGAATGATGTGAAGGCTCCACCGCTCTGTAGAGAGTCTGTAGAGTCCTGCAGAGTGGAGACAGGGGAGTAGGTGACACACTCAGGGGAAATCGTAGGAGTTTGTGCAGATTATGGAGCAGAGCTGGGGCACTGTCACCGCAGGTTCACGAGGTCCAGCCGTTGGAGCAGGAAAGGTTTAGGTTCAGGGCAGAGAGAGAGAAAACAAGCGCAAACCAGAAGATCATCCGGACGTGTTTGTTTTTAGACGGGTGTTTGTTGACAAAAACTTCTCACTTTCTGCTGTCAGATGCCACAGAAGGATATTTCTTTTCTTAAAGGGATATTTCAGGATTTTTGACATTGGGCCTCATGTCCTAGTTATCCAGAGCGTTGTTGATGTCTGGAGATATTTTTTTCTTAAATTCATGCAGTTCTTATATTTGAAGAGTCTAGTGGCGCTAGGCTAGGGCAAGGCTAAAGCATTTCTATGGTATCAGTTAGCCTGCATTAAAAACAGTCTGACCCACTCCACAGTGCACCTGAGGTAAATCACTTATAACACCAGACTAACCATATAAATGTCTGTGTTAATACAATATTTTTTTTAATATAACTGACCTTGCATCACATGAATTATCACATTTTGAGGGACTATTTTCTCGCAGATCACTCCGCCGCTGCGTTAGCTTACAGCCACGAAGCTGATGCTGCTCAAAGTTATTTTAAATGATTCTATTAACACAGACATTTATATGGTTAGTCTGGTGTTATAAGTGATTTACCTCAGGTGCACTGTGGAGTGGGTCAGACTGTTTATAATGCAGGCTAACTGATGCCATACACATGAGTTAGCCTAGCATTAGCCTATTGCCACTAAGCTCTACAAATATAAGAACTGCGTGAATTTAAGAAAACAATATCTCCAGACATCAACAACACTCTGGATAACTAGGAAATGAGGCCCAATGTCAAACATCCTGAAATATCCCTTTAAGGCGAGACACTGCAGGTGAATAGGGAACATATTTAAATCTAGAGTTATCAATTGGAAACTTTTGCTGTAGATTACTGCTACTATAAGGCGTTTTCATCTATTCAGCGACGAATGAATAATGGTTTGAGCTAGATTCAAATGGATGGTTTTGTTTTCGCTAATCTGGATATCTTGTTTAGTTTTAAAATAAGCTGTGTTTTTGTGTGGATTTTTTTTTTTTAAATGTAAGTTTCTCCTTGTTTTTTTGACATTCAAAACTCAATACAGGTGAAACCCGGAAAATTAGAATATCGTGCAAAAGTTCATTTATTTCTGTAATTCAACTTAAAATGTGAAACTAATATATGATATAGACTCATTACATGCAAAGTAATGAGTCTGGCTTACAGTCCTTTTTTTATAATATTCTAATTTTATGAGATTTTTAATTTGGGTTTTTTACAAACTGAGCCACAATCAATAAAATGATAACAAATAAAGGCTGTACATATCTCACTTTGCATGTAATGAGTCTATATCATACATTAGTTTCACAGTTTAACCCCTTAACCCCCACGTTCACCAAGCACATTTTCTCCAGTTTTACCCAAAACTAAAAATCTAAAAATCTTCTTAACTGGAGCTTACAGCCTATAGGCCAGTGTAACGCCTCATTTGAAAGCTAAGACCTACAAAACTCATCAAAGTTTCTTCCTTGTTTTTGTTATCACGTTTCAGTCGTTTTTGTTGTGTGGTTTTTTAATCATGTTTTCATGGCTTTTTTGCAGCGTTTTGGCCACATTTTACTTTTTGTGTAATGTAACTGTTTAAGCAAAAGTGCAGTAAAAATGGTCCCAGTTCCTGAGTGGAGCCAAACGTGTCCTAAAAACAAGCTTTGTCCGGATGATTGTCTCGTCAGCACTTGTTTGGTGAAGTCTCCTGCAGGACGTACCGTTGGTCACCGAGTTGTGTGGGGCGTCTGTGGAGATGAGCATCTGAATACTTTCCTCTGTTTGAACAGTGCGGGAGGAAAACAGGTTTAAAACTAAAGGGTTAGAAACACAAGTGTATACTGCAGTTATTACTTCAGCTACTCCAGGTTTATGTTCTGAGGAGCAACATTTGTACAGAAAGAAGAGGAAGAGGAGGAAAAGGAGAAGAAGGAAAGCAGGAGAAGAAGAATTAGATGGAGGAGAAGGAGAAGATGGAGAAGTAGAAGAAGAAAGAGATGGAGGAGAAGGAAAGCAGAAGGAGAAGAGGGAGAAGAAGAAGGAGCCCTAGAAGGAGAAGAAGGAGAAGGAGAAGAAACGAAGAAGAAGAGGAAGAAGAAGGAGAAGAAGAAATGAAGAAGAAGAGGAAGGAGAAGGAGAAGAAGGAAAGGAGAAGAGGGAGAAGAAGAGGAAGAAGGAGAAGGGGAAGGAGAAGAAGAAGAAGAAACGAAGAAGAAGGAAAAGGAGGAGAAGAAGAAGGAGACGAGGAGCCAGGCTTTGAAGTCGGTGGGTTTATGGGTTCACAAAATAAAATCATCCTGACTTATAATTTGCAATGTTAAAGGCTAATGCTAACTGCTACAGGAAACAAAAACAGTGAAGAAGCTGAAAACCATCGTGGTGAACAGGCGACTGACTCCAGATCAGTTCTCGTGCATGTCAGAGGGAGTGTTTTTAATGATTCTGACTTTGCACCAGGCTGTTACTGTGAAGCGCAGGAGGAGCCTCTGCAGTGGCCAGTGCAGCCGTAACGACATTAGCCTTAAGTGCTGCTGTCTGCGGGAAACTACATCCTCTCTCTCTCTCTCTCTCTCTCTCTCTGTCTTTCTCTCTCTCTCTCTTTCTCTCTCTCCTTTTTCAATAATTGATTTAAAAATGCAGTCGCGCTCAGATTAAGAGGCGCAGAGGAGGGAGGAGGCAGTGAACGGCACCAATACTTTATAACTGCAACAAAATGACTGCAATCATCTCAGGCTGATTTCAAAATACATTTATCACCGCCAAGAGTCTCTCGAGTTTTACAAAGAGAAATCAGTGAAAAGCCAAACTATTTATTAGGAAAATCTAAATCCCGCTCTAACATGTCTTTACTGTAGCGTCGTCACGTTCTCTTTTTCCATCTGCTCTGTATTATCTAGTGAAAAACACTCAACTCAATTAGTTTATTTGGTTTTACTATGTTCATGAAATATCATCGTAATTCTAATTTGTTCTTTCTCATTAAATGTTTTGAATTTCCAGCTGCAAATGTTATACTGTACTAGGTTATAACCTACAGACTGGATTTGGCCCCATGACCATCATATCGTAAAACATAAGAGTGAAGTGCATCAATTCAAGCAAACAATGTTTAAAATGTACCTTTAAATGCTCTAAATATATTCATGATTCAGTACAAATTGTACCATGTACCTGTTCAGGTGGAATTGATATCATTGAAGTTTGTTGAGAATTTTTAGAGAAAAGCGACTTAATGTCCGATGCTAAGTGATACTGGTGTAAAGGATCATAAATGCAATAGGAATGAATGGGTCGCTAAGCTAACGCGAGCAGCAAATTCTACAGTTTTAATCAAAACGCCTGATCCTTTAAACACGCCCTGCAGCAGTAATCCAATCCCACATTTTGACAACAATGCATTTATATTTAGAATTTTATTTGGGGTTTTAGTGAAGCCATTTAGCTCGAGGAAATGACAGGAAGTATCAATACCTGCTTAAATGAATATTTATCCTCGATACTACCTTTAGTATCGAATTAGTATCGAGGAATTGATTTTTTTTTGAGTGGCTTCTCGTCAGACCTGATGTTAGCTCTGAGTCTGTTCCTCTACTAATGCTACTTCTGTTAGCAAACGGCTTCCCAGACCTGTTTGACTTGAGCACTCTCTCCCCATTTAAATGAATGGAGAAGCCAGGCCTTATATCTACGTATGGCGAGACATGACGTGTCCTTTTCATGGCATTTATTTAATTTCTGTGGTTTCTCCGTCACATGCGATGTGAGTAAACAAAACTAAAAAAACCTTGTGGTATAAACATTGCTGCTTTGTCATAGTTGGTTCTTGTACAAAATGTGTAAATATTTTCGCTCTTTCTTTGTCATGTGACAGGTGTAGCTTCAGCAGGTTTTTTCTGCAGAGAGCACCTGCATTTTATCTGTTGTTTTTCACTCAAGAGCCAATTGAATTACTCACCTCGAAGTATTTCTGTACATTTCCACCTGAATGCGGTCGATGGGTCAACAACAGCTGAAAACATGTGTCGATGGCTAAATGCTAACGGCTATAGGAAAAATACTTTGAGCAGGCTAACGGACTGTTTGCTAACTCTGCGCATACATTTGCATCCAACGCCACTTTTCCTTCTCATATCTATCCCCAGCTCGTCTCCATGGAGATGTGACTGCTTTGGCCAATAGAGGCCAGACATGAAGTTTAAATACATGAGCTTTATTTTTGGTAAACGTGTCTACAAACATGTGTAGCTGAGCGCTGGGAGCATGTTTGGTGTTGTAATCATACTTGTTAGTGAGTTTACGACTTGTGACTTGTGAACCCAGAATGTTCCGCAGTGTGGCTTTAATGAGCTAAAATGATCTAACCTCACTGGCAGCTACACTTTGGGGGATAGAGAGAGAGAGTTAAGAGGAGGATGTGGTGTGAATTATCCATGAGGTTAAACTGGAAGTTCAATCTCAGATTTCAGTGCAGCTGAGTGCCTCCATATGAACACAAACATAAAGAGGACATGTCGCGGCCTGACTGTACTTACAGCTCGCAGATGTTTTATTCATGCTTTAAAACACTCGGACGACTTCACCTTTACTTCACGTTTTACAGCTCGAAATACTGTAAATGTGCCACAGAGTGGGACAGTACTACAGTAAAAGTACAGATTCTACTAGTCAAAGATTACCCTACACCATAAAATGGTCAAAGTTGCCCTGTCAAATCAAGGCTCAAGTGAAAGTACTGAAGTATTCAAAGTAAAGTACAAATCAGTTTATATTAGTGTGTGGAAAAATAACTTTGTGGCTTCAGAAATACGAAAACTATGCCTGAATCCCCCTCTGTACGGCAACACGACGGGCACAAACCTTCTACCTTGTTGTGGGTCAGTGGCATTTGACAGCTACATCTGCACAGCGCCACCTACTGCTCTGGAGTGTGCATTATTAGGCTTCTGAAATGAACCAAACACGTGGACAAACTGGCTTTTTTATTTTGGAGCCTTTATAGAAATGTAGTGTTGTAGAAAGTATTATATTTATCTTTCATGTAGTGCAGTAAAAGTAAAAGTTCACAAATGCTACTCAAGTAAAGCACAGATCAAAAACAAGATCATTATTTTAACCTAAAAGCAGCTTGAACACATGGTGAACTCTTGCTCATTCCTCTGTCTCCATTAGAGCCTCTGATTTTCCTTTGGACACTCTGAGCCGGTGTCGTGTGTGTTTTTGTTGATGAGACTTGCCTTTCTTGTCCTTGCTCTCCTCCTCTAATTCTCCGGCCCGAGCAGCGTGTAGATGATCCCAGTCTGCGAGTTCACTCCGACCGCGGTGACCAGCATCCGCCCCGAGCCCTCCATCACGTGAGTGCCTGCGTTTAGACACAGGACACGGTTTACAACACGGTAATCCTCACGCGGGACTTATAGGAAATACAGTGGGGGTGCGAAGGTTCAGCCACCCCGGATCAAAGTTCAATAATGTGAATAATGATGCGCCCTTTCTCCTCCAAACGGACCTTAGCTCACTCTGGCCATAAAGTTCTGCGGTGGGATGCCAAAGTTTAGGCATAACATTTAGGTAAAGCAAAGAATTTGGAGAAGACACACGGAATTTCATGAAGAGAACATCTGTCCAACTGTTAATCCTGGGGTTGGATCCATCATCCTTTGGGTTTGTATTATGCTGCGTCCACACCGAACGCCTCCTGGGCATCAAAGACGCGCCTCAAGTCCGTAGTTGGACGCTTGTGCTTACTGAAGTCAGACGCTTGTCACAAATGTCACAGAGCGTCAGGACGCCCTGGCCGCGTGTCAACTCAGAGTCTGTTCGTAGCCATCTTGGAAACAGCTCGTGCCTGAAAACTACAGTTGTTCGGAGGCTAACTACTGTAGTCTCCCTCTTTGCTCCTGCCATGTCCTATGGATCTTTAACTATACCCCCATGGTCTACGCAGGATCTCCCCAGTATTTAAGCTCATATCCAGCCCATACGGTTGAAGGGACATTGGTGGCAAGTGACTATAGGCTAGGTTAGCCCGGTTAGCTTTTTGCGATCGCGTACAGCTCATTGTTGATAAAAATAAAAAAAAGTGTGTCCAATAAACCACAAATGCGTCAAGCCTATCTCAGTGTGTGACCGTCATAAAGGCTGTTCTGTGTAGTTAAGGGCTTTATTGACGTGATTAGTGCATAATACTTGTTTTCAAGGGGGTCAATGCGAGCTATCTGTTTGCTACTAAGCGGCTAGCATAGAAATAACTTATTTCTATGCGCAGCTAACTCGGGGAGAAAACTACGGCCCGTTGTAGATAAAATGTGAGCAATAAACTTAAAAATCAACAAGCCTGGCTCAGTGTGTAATCGTTGTTACACGGTTGCTTTATGTAGATGGGGCTTAATAGACTTTATTCATGCATATTTCTCGTTTTCACATCGATTGGCTTGTAGCAGCTTTGGGAATGCTCTGTGCATCATCAAGTCCCAAACACTTTCCCAGCGCAGATCCAGCCACTCAAATAAGTTTTCTTGTTGCCGCTTTTAATCCTGGGTGTTTAGGTAAATGAAACACTGATGTATGTCTTTGTAAAAGTCCCAGAGCTGCTGTAGCCCCGGTTCACAACAGGATAATCCTCCGTGACTTGTTTACATCTGCGGGCCGGCAGAGGATCTGCCCCAGACCGACGGTGGCTCAGCTACAGCGTACGTCACTGTTGGAGAAAGCTCCTGATTGGTCGACGCTCGTGAATTTCTCGAAAAAGTTCAACAATCCCAACTCTAGCGTCGGCCGCCCCGGAGGCGCGTCACGCGCCTCCGGGGCGGCCACGCCGCGTCCGAGGCGCGGAAATCTTCAAAACGCGCTGCACAGGAGGCGCGTCACGCGCTGCACAGGAGGCGCGCGGGGCCTCTCGACGCTCCCAGAGGCGCGTCCCCCATGTATTTTCAATGTAAACCTGACGCTTTGGAGGCGCCGGAGGCGTTTGGTGTGAACACACCATTAGAGGTCGACCGATATATCGGCCCGATATTTGGGGATTATACAATAGACTTCCCGTGTGTTGCATTGGAAAGAGTGAAGTCAGGGCTTTAAAACGAGTCCTCCCACAACTCCCTTGGCCCCAGGGGAACTGAGAAACATCGCAATGAAAACTTGTTTGCTACAAGTTTGTTAAATACAAGTTTCACTCGACCTCCGTCAGTATGGACATGCTGCAGGTCACTTTGAAGCACAGAACATGGAGAATTTAATCCCTGAGTTAGTTTAACTTCCACAATTGCATAATTGCTATCTGCGCAAAATGACGCCCCTAGCAAAATATGCTAATGCCAACAGCAGGATGCTAATGCTAACGGCAACTACTCAAAGCTGGGACCGAAACTATGATTGAATCACCTAAGTAAGTTTATTACCTAAGTAATAAAGTCACTGCTGGAGCGGCCAAGTATATATGTTTTTACAGGATTATAGACCAGACATTTGGCAACGGCCTTGGAAAAATCCATATCGGTTTGTGTTGCAGCCAGTGGCACAGGGAACAGAAGAATGGACTAAATTAACTTCCAACAAATCCTGGAGGAAATCGCAGCACCATGGGTAATGATCCTAAACTAAACACAGCTCAAAATCCATGATGGATTTAATCAAGAGCTGCAGTGTGAAGGGTTTGCCTTGGACTTCAGTGTCCTGACCTAAAGATCAGCGGTGCACGGAGTCAGGGTTTTTTCAGGGCCCGCATTTAGAGCAGTTTCTTACCCGCTCCAGCCCGCTCCCCCGCGACTTTGCTTCTATTTGTACCACCAACCCGACCCCGAGCATCACTACGAAAACATCATTGACGATCTGTGGATAAACCTCCAGAGAACAGTGTGTGACAGGCAGCCCAGACATCTCTCTGCTCTGGAAGACTTTTATGAGGAATAATTGTAAAGACTTTTGGTGCCTCGAAAAGCGTGTAAAGCTGTGATACTTAAATATATATATCTGCCTCTGCAGGTGCCCAAACCTTTACTCTGGCCTTTATTG
This sequence comes from Neogobius melanostomus, assembly GCA_007210695.1. NCBI lineage: Eukaryota > Metazoa > Chordata > Actinopteri > Gobiiformes > Gobiidae > Neogobius > Neogobius melanostomus. The sequence continues at coordinate 183,285 of VHKM01000291.1, read as the reverse complement.
CGTTCATATTATTTTTGATAACCTGATATTTGGGAGAATGTTATGGGAATGAGTCATCTACAACCTCGTGCCTTTGGGAGATCATTTTATCTTCCCCGCGCTTCATTATTCACATTATTGCACATGCTTCCCTCACATGACAAGGCGAACATAATCGTCGCCTCACTGCTCCTGGTTTAACACAGACTGGCATTTGTATTGTCTCGATGACGTGTGTGGGAGGAATGTGTTCACACTGAAGTCAAATTCATGAGCTCATGTGAAAGAGGAATCCAATTGAAAAACACAGACAATAGTTATCCATCCATCCATCCATTTTCTTCCGCTTTATCCGGGGCCGGGTCGCGGAGGCAGCAGTCTCAGCAGAGATGCCCAGACTTCCCGATCCGCGCACACCTCCTCCAGCTGTTCTGGGGGGACCCCGAGGCGACACCAGGCCAGCTCGGAGACATAGTCCCACCAGCGTGTCCTGGGCCTTCCACGAGGCCTCCTCCCAATAGGACATGCCTGGAGCACCTCCCGAGGGAGGCGACCAGGAGGCATCCGGAACAGATGCCCTAGCCACCTCAGCTGGCTCCTTTCGACGTGAAGGAGCAGCGACTCTACCCCGAGCTCCTCCCGGGTAACTGAGCTCCTCACCCGATCTCGGACGGTGTGCCCAGCCACCCTGTGAAGGAAACTCATTTCGGCCGCTTGTATTCGCGATCTTGTCCTTTCGGTCATTACCCAAATCTCATGACCATAGGTGAGGGTGGGAACGTAGATCGATCGGTAAATCGAGAGCTTTGCCCCCTGACTCAGCTCTCTCTTCACCACAACAGTCCGATACAGCGACCGCATCACTGTTGACGCCTCACCGATCCGTCTATCGATCTCACGCTCCATCCGTCCCTCACTCGTGAACAAGACCCCGAGATACTTGAACTCCTCCACTTGAGGTAAGGACTCCCCACCGACCTGAAGCGGGGAAGCCACCTTTTTCCGGTGGAGAACCATGGCCTCAGATTTGGAGGTGCTGATCCTCATCCCGGCCGCTCCACACTCTGGGGCAAACCGCCCCAGTGCAGCTGAAGGTCCTGATTTGATGAAGCCAACAGAACAACATCGTCTGCAAACAGCAGAGATGAGGTTCCCAAACCGGACACCCTCCGGCCCCTGGCTGCGCCTAGAAATTCTGTCCATAAAGGTAATGACAATAGTTATGAAAGGGTCAAATACAGGTGGCATTTTGGGTGATAAAAATTGCCTGCAGCCTGAGCGTAGCCTCGGTTCTCTGCAATGGACATTATTTCACCTAAACAACTGCAGCCTTTGTGATCCTCTAATTGCCTCCGCCGTGTAGTGATTTAGTTTCGATCGTGTCTGTGGACCGGGCGTGCGCTCAGACCTGACAGCAGCATGGGGTCTTTGTCCACAGACTTGCGCACGTGGTCGGACTCTCCGGTGAGGGAGCTCTCATCGATCTTCAGGTCATTCCCCTGAACCAGGATCCCATCGGTCGGGAGCAGGTCGCCTAGGCACGGACACAAGGCAGAGAAAAGTTTAGACACAACAGCCGTTCAGAGAAGTGTTCTGTCGTAGAAGTAAAGCGGGCTACAGTGGATATGTCATGCGTAATTGAGGCTTATTGGCAGTCGCTCCATTTAGCCTGAGCGTGTGGGAGTCGTAGCAACAGAGCAGTACGTGGGCTGACCGCTGGGGGCGCTACTGCACAACACTCAACAGGTGAAGCAGAGCGATAACAAATCCACATCTAAAAAAGTGATCCGAACACTGTGCAAATGAATCGTCACTGCTTTACCACATTTTCTAGACTATTTTTCAGTGATTGGGATGTAATTAAAACAAATTGTCTTCTCTCCCGTTTTGGCAAAATGTTTTGAGGCGCGATAACACAGAACCGGACATTCAGAACTTGTGGAAGCAAACATGCAGTGAAGGTAACTGTCCTGACAGTTAGCAAGCCAGTTAGTCAGGGAAACCTTTCGCCTGCTCAATGTATCTTTCCAACAGTTGTTCGCATCAAACATCGCAAATCCAGAAAGATCCAGGTGTTTTCAACTCATGTCAGCCATCGACCAGATTTAGGTGATATCAAAGCCTCATTAGGAATCATTAATGAATGTACAGATCTTTTAAGATTTTACTTTAGATAGGATTAGCGCGTGGCCTCTGAGCTAAATGCTAAATCATATCAATTTTCTGCATTGGATACACTTTTACTCAATGTTGTTTTCGTCAACAAAGACAATATCGATGTAAGAAAGTGGTTCGTCAGACCGTTCGCCTCTGCAGGTGCACAAACCTTTACTCTGCATTTAATGGCCACAAAACATCATCTTATATGTTAATGATAGAGAACCGCAGTAATCATATAAATGCTACGAACAAACCACACCTCGCCATACTTTAATATAGGGACTCAAAGCCGTAAGTCCCGATAACTTCGTTCATTTCTGTGATATCTGTGAGAGACTAGATTGGTCAGGATTTCAAAATGGTTTTGGGTGCCCTCTGCAGGCGGGAGTGGAAACAATCTTTCATTTTTGCAAACACCATTCTAACAAATTGATAGCACCATGATGAATGAAGCAAAAATACTGCTACTGGTCCCAGCATCATATTCAATCGTAATCCATAACTATTTCTCCTGGTGCATTGGATTATTCCCAGATTTGATAAAACAAACAAAAAAATGGCATTTCAAACCAGATTTACTGTTGAAGATTCAAAACTAGATTTATAAATCCAGTCTTGGCAAAATCCATGTTTTTCATTTATCCTTCAGCATTAATAAGATCCCACTTGATCCAGATCCAGCTCTAAAATCAAGTTAATCTATTTATTACGTTAATCTATTTATCACTCAATTTAGACATTTACCACACAAACTAAGTTGTATGGCATTAATTCATAAATGGTATTTATGAATCATTTGGAGACCAGTGTGTCAAATTATTATTGCTTAACACATCACATATTTGAGATGAGTGGATAAAACGGTCTAAATTGATTTTCTTATTTTAGTTCTTTCGGTGAAGGCATCACGTCACTTCCTGTTTCTTGTCTTGGAATTTGTAATTGGGACGGCTTTGGAAATCTCTATCTGACAGTATCAAGGTCATTTAGTCCAATCCAGCAAAGGTTTGGAAAATGGGATAGATCATTCTAATAATCCAAGGATCAGGAAAGCAGAATTTTGATCTGGAGTTCATAATTTGAAGGCAAGATCTGGTTTAACATTAGTTCGACTGTTAGCTGCCGGCGCCCCTTGGAGCCACTATTTTGTATTTTTTTCCTATTTTTCCTTTGTTTTGGAGATCTTTTTTAACAGCTGCCCGTTTCACAGCGCACTCTCTCTGCACTCTGCTCCGCCCAGTCTTGCTTCCCGCACCTGAAGCAGCAAGCTCTGAAGTGGTGTAGGCCGCACAGTGCTCAGGTGTTAACTTTTCATTAGTCACTTTGTTTTTGTTTTGCCCAGGTGTGACCAGCTGTCGCATTTTCGCTTTTCCTCCGCATTGGGTTCAGTTGTGGGATTTTTGGCTTTAGGTTTGACGCGGGATCAGGTTCTACGGCTGAATAGCAGTTGGCCTGTGAACACTTCTTTTTGTTGTGTTTGGCTGGCGCACCTGGGCCGTCTTTCATTTGTTCCTCTGCTCTTTTTTTTCTCTTTCTTTTTTTGGGCCAGCGGAGGGTTTTTATTCAATTACTTCATACCAACGAATTCTTAACTTTAACATCTAAAAATACGAAAACTAAAAGAAATTTCTAAATAAAAGAAAATTAATTTAAACCCTTGTCTCGTGTCCTCGTTAAATATCTGTGTCCTTTGTGGAACTGAAACTCACCGTATTTGACCTGGGCCATGTCTCCCACCACCATGTCGGCCACTGGGATCTGGATGACGTTGCTTTTGCGCACCACGGTGAACTTCTGCTCCTGCTCGATGCGCGACTGCAGCCCGCGGAACTGCTTCTCTTTGGACCAGTCATTAAACGCCGTTACCAGGACAACGCACACCACCGAGAGCAAGATGGCCGCCCCCTCAATCCAGCCCGCCTCCGCCTCTCCTTCGTCCTCCGAGCTGGCCGCCACATTTCCACATGCTAAGGACAGGACAGAAGAGTTAGCTATACATTTCCACACGCTAAGGACAGAAGAGAGTAAACAAGAAGACAGACAGAAGAGTTAGCTACACATTTCCACACGCTAAGGACAGAACAGAAGAGTTAGCTACATATTTCCACACGCTAAGGACAGGACAGAAGAGTTAGCTACACATTTCACACGCTAAGGACAGAACAGAAGAGTTAGCTACACATTTCCACACGCTAAGGACAGAACAGAAGAGTTAGCTACACATTTCAACACGCTAAGGACAGGACAGAAGAGTTAGCTACACATTTCAACACGCTAAGGACAGGACAGAAGAGTTAGCTACACATTTCAACACGCTAAGGACAGGACAGAAGAGTTAGCTACATATTTCCACACGCTAAGGACAGGACAGAAGAGTTAGCTACACATTTCCACACGCTAAGGACAGGACAGAAGAGTTAGCTATAGATTTCCACACGCTATGGACAGGACAGAAGAGTTAGCTACACATTTCCACACGCTATGGACAGGACAGAAGAGTTAGCTACACATTTCAACACGCTAAGGACAGGACAGAAGAGTTAGCTATAGATTTCCACACGCTAAGGACAGGACAGAAGAGTTAGCTATACATTTCCACACGCTAAGGACAGGACAGAAGAGTTAGCTACACATTTCCACACGCTAAGGACAGGACAGAAGAGTTAGCTATACATTTCCACACGCTATGGACAGGACAGAAGAGTTAGCTACACATTTCAACGTGCTAAAGACGGGACAGAAGAGTTAGCTGCACATTTTGACACACTAAAGACAGGAGAGAGGAGTTAGCTACAGGTTTCCAAACGCTAAAACAAGGAAGAGGGGAGTTAGCAAGTTAGTTTTGCTGGGTTTGCTTATACTCAGGTGCGACTTATCAAAACATTAATTCCACATGTTTTCACACTGACAGCCGCTAGAGGGCGCTCTAGGCTTGTGTACCAGAATCTGCTACTCCTCTACCACTGCAAATGTGAAATCGATAATCGAGCAGCAGAAAGAAAGTTTGGAGTGAGCGAGAAACTTGTGAGGGACTGGAGAATAGCGGAGGTTACTCTTACTGCAATGAAGAAAACAAAAAAGACTAATTGCCGGCTAAGAACTAGATGACCGCAGCTAGAGGAACGAGTTCGCTAATGGGCGCTTGAACAACGTGCTGCCGGGAGAGGCTTGTCAACGCTGCAGTTACGCCTCCATGCCCAGGTAGTTGCCAAGGCTGGTGCGACTTATACTCCGGAGCGACTTATAGTCCGGAAAATATGTTACGTGTTTTTACAAGCTAAAACAACGAAAGAGGAGTTAGCAACACATATCACCAAGCTAAAAGACAAGAGGAGAAGAGTTAGCTACACATTTCCACACGCTAAGGACAGGACAGAAGAGTTAGCTACTCGAAGAGTTAGCTACACATTTCCACACGCTAAGGACAGGACAGAAGAGTTAGCAACTCATTTCCACACGCTAAGGACAGGACAAAGGGGATAGAAACATTGTTTTCACACGCTAAAGACAAGAAAGAATTTAGCTACAGGTTCCCTGATGCTAAAGTCAACAGAAAAGAGTTAGCAACATGTTTCTACACGCTAAAAAGTGTACAGCTGTGAGAAGGTCATACAATTCTAGATCAGGACTGATTCTAGAAATATATGACCTTTCTATGTCAGTTCACTCCCCCTCTGTTTGGGTTGCTTTGCTCTGGTTGACCTCATCAACCTAAAACTCGCTCGGACATTGAAGGATTGTGTCAGATAATGAGAACAAATTTACCTTAACGTAATTTAACCTTGAATCCTGTCTAAAACTATTGAGAATCTATAGTCACTTTTTGTTGCAGTCAATAGTGCAGTAAAACATCAAACTACGCTTCATATGACATACTAAATATACAAATAATAAATAATATTTCAAGTCGTTGATTTCCCTTATTTCAGTTTTGATTGGACAATGGCACAGGATGTGACATAAGAAGTGATGGTGCGTTCCAGACAACTGGTAACTAGTATTTTTCCCACTTGACAATAGGACCCCTGAGTGTTCCAGCCAGACATTAAATAATAGGTATATATCTAAAACATGTATATAATGAGCACCTTTAACTATATTCAGGTACAGTTACTCTTTCATTTGAGAGTATTTAGAATACCGTTACTTTAATGATATAAAAGGAATACATTGCGGTACTCAATCACTGAAGTTCAGCTTCAAATTGCACATTATTAATAAAGAAAACAATCAGGGAAATGTTAAGCTCTGTAATGCCTCACTTTTTATAATCAATGTTCTATCTGTTCTCCAAAACACAAATAAAGATTTAAAACTCTTTATTTCTCGGTTCTTGCAAACACGCGTGCAGTGTGTGTCATGCGATGTGATCTGTTGCTCTTAGTTAATTTCCAAAGTGCTTTTTTGCGTTCCTAATAAGTTCACAATGGGCGTTTTAAACTTAGCAACATGATTTTAGTCATGCGCCTCATTTCTACACAAATATAATGCAAATCAATGTCAAGTATTCAGAATACAGTACTCAGACTAGACAAAGTAATGGAATACGTTTCAAGTCAAGTATTCAGTATTCTGTAAGTAAATACAATTTCAAAGTATTCTCCCCAACACTGATAATGAGAGATTCATTAATGATGGATTTTTTTACGACCCTGTCCGTCAAAATGATGTAGAGAAATTATCCTGAGCGAAACCACTGGTTCCAGCTGAATACACTTGTATGTAAACAAAACAGCTAATGCTACAACAGTTAGCTATAATAAGATGCTAACAATAGGCTATATGACGGTTTTTCCACACTATCTATAATTCAAAACATGCTACATAACGTTATATTTAAGGCTGTGACCAAAAGTAACTTCTCCTGCCCCTCACACTCGGTGTCCTTCCCCGGCGGCTGGTAGAAGGACAGCCCCAGGGAGATGATGGCTGCGATCTCCAGGATGATGAGGGTCACGTCCTGAAGAGCCTCCCACACCAGCTCCAAGAACGTCTTCGCCTTCTTCGGAGGAATGAAGTTCTGACCGTACGTCTGTTTCCTCCGGTCCAGGTCTGCCGGGTCTCCGCTCAGGCCTGGGACACACGGGGAAATAGTTATTTACTTTATGCTGTTCTGTTTTAGTTTGAATATCCTAGAAAATCCAGATACACAATCGAACACAAAAACAAAATCAAGACGTCACTGACTTAACTGGTTCATAGTTTTTGTTTGTATTCTTATAAACTATAGTTTCAATAGGTGGCGTTCACGTTTTAGAATGTGATGATGTCATCATCTCAGGTGGAGCAGGTGCCAATGCAACTCTATGGGAGAAATACAGTTTTTGTAAGAGATCACCATGATGAAAATTGTCAAATGTTTTTCCTCATCGCTGTTTGACAGTGATTGGATTCACAAACATGCCACATTATTTTTATGGCTGAAAGTCCTTTTTACTGACATCACGCTCATGTTTTTTAAAATATTTTTTCCACTTATCGGCGGCGCCTTTATGAGGAAATAATTAGATATTAGTTTCTATGGGCTGACAGAAAAGACGACTTTGAGACCGTTTGTGTTTCCCATTATTGACTGAGATATTCGCCAAAAACTAAGACAAATCTACAGTTCGCCAGTTACCATAGTTACCGCCATAGAATTTTCAGTTAAACTATGGGCTCTTTAAAATGTTGTGATGTGATGTATTTGATCATGGACAAGTAAAATCTCAGATGAGTCAATGACGTGTTTTTGTAAATAGATTAAGTTGCTTTCCTTTCAAGGTCACTCTTTAATTTCTCAATTTGTGAGATCAATAAAGTCTTGTCTTTTCTTGCAAACGTGGTGTTACATGTCAAAGGGTTTTCTATTAATAAATGTAACAGAAAATCATTAAAGACAAATCACTAAATATCCTCAGACTATGGCTACATTAATATGAACAACTCACAACATGATCATTACAACTTTCTATCAGTTATTCTTTAACAGCATTCCATAACCGAGACCTTCTGGCCCATATTATTTTATTCCTTTAAGTGAACCAGTCAGAGCTTCTGTCCAAGCCTTGATTAGCTGCCGCTAGCATTAGCATCCTGCTGCTGTTAGCAACACTGTTTGCGCAGCGAGGAAAAATACATTTGCGGAGGTTGAAACTCCTAAAGCGACAGAAGCGATTGAATTCTCCATGACATTCTGCATGTCTATATTCACCAAGATTTAGTCGGTGGATATTGTGTTTTTAAAGGAACAGGCCAGTGTTTTTCCATACTGAGATCTGTTCTTACCTGAGCTTAGACGAGTTGATGCGTACCTGTCTGGTCTTTACGCGTGCGCTCAGTCACGCAAAAAAAAGTTAGAAGTTAGAAGCGACCACGCTCTTCCACGGGCACAAAGACCAGACATTACGCATCAACTCGTCTAAGCTCAGGTAAGAACATATCTCAGTATGGACAAATGGTGGCCTGTTCCTTTAAGATGTTGAGAGCAAAACCAGGTTTTGGTTCAGTATCGGATATTTGGAATCGGCTCCGATATCGGATTGGTGCATCTCCACTCGATATCACCTACTACGATCAATAAGGATGTTTTGTTCTTCTTTAGTTTGTCTTCCTTCTTTTCAGTGAATAGTGCATTAAACAAAGTGCATTAAAAACAACTATGTTACACAGACGGATTATACACTGAGGGAAGAAAACTGATTTTGAACGTTAACATTAAAAGAGAGAAGACAAAGTCAGTAAGCGCAAATATCTACCGTGCATGCAAGTATGTAAACTGTATGTATATCCACATAATTAGATTTCCAATGTTAAGGAGAAGACAGTATCATTAAGTTAACAATGTATTAAATGCATCCATGAGATTGGAGTAATCCTTGCATGTGCTATCGATAATGTTAATTGTTCTGTTGCCACATGATTAGTTAGTACATTTTTCCATAAAACTATATTTATTGAATTGCGTGATTTCCAGTTAAATGTGATACATACAGATACAATGTGATAGATACAGACGGCATCGCGTCATCGAAGGGGGCGTGGTGTTTGGGGGGAAACACATTTTTTCCCTCTTTTTAGCCGTTTTCTGGTGGAATATAAAGGTATTTATTGCACACAAATAAAGTCTAAATCGGGTCCATACGGATGTTGTTTCAGCAGAAGCGAAAAACCAGCAGTCATAGCTAGCATTAGCATATAGCATGATGCTAACATGAAGCACCCTGAAGATGCACACCTGCTACTCCTAATACTGACATTGTTTTATTATAGTCTGTTTATTTTATTTGTTACTGTTTATACTTTTTGCTAGCTGTGTCCATGGGCAAGACACTTCACCCTCCAGTGTCTGCATACACTAGTGTGTGAATGAGAGTGTGAATGGGTTCCTTGCTATAAAGCGCTTTGGGCCTAATGTAGGTGGAAAAGCGCTTTATAAGTTGAGATCATTTACCAAGCATGATGTTAGCATTCACTGTTATTTATGCATTTATGGGCTGTTGAACCACTTTGCTCCTCTCTGTGCCTTTGCATCTATATTTATTCTAAAACTATATTCATGATTCAGCATTTGTTAAAGCAGTTTTTGAGTAACTATAGAAACTTTAGATTTTTCTCCTCTTTGTTTTCCGCCTCAATGGCTTCACACATGACCATATATGGGCGATTCCAGAGACGCCGTCTGTATCAATTTAGCGTTTCCACAGAAATCTACCATTTTAGGAGAACTAGCAAACACTGTCCTCAGACCAACATTAGCTGCAGTGAACACACACCATAAGCCTTATTATTGAATGCACCAGGTCTCCCAGAAACACAATCACAAGGAAATAAAACACATTATTCTAAGTTTTTCCTTTTTGCAGCGTCAGTCTCTCTCACTGTAAACACCTCCCCTCCTCCCCCCTCTCCCGTAAGCAATGCAGTTTCTATGGAGACCAGAAAACCACCGCTTCCTGTCTGCCACAGGTTTCTGCTCAGCAACAGGTGATGTCACCAGTCCCTCCAGCAAAGCTTCACAGGTTTGGATCACTTCCTTTTTTCCCATTGGCTTTCGGGAAAGGGGGACCGGCGCTTTGCGCGCTGTGATTGGCCGGAGCAAGTATCAGTCTCTGGAGCGTGTTTAGCCGAGTGTTTTGCAGATACCGCTACAGGAAGTCGCACAATGAAGGGGCAGAAAGCAGCGATGAGGACCTGTGTGTGCTGTCAACAGGGTTCAAGCTAAAGCGAGTGAGGCAGGCAGAGAAACGAGGCTTTGTCCTGGAAGGGTGCTTTGAAAGTGCCCCTTTTTTACCTCACTCTCCATCCCTCCATACTTCCTCTCCTCCTCCTCCTCCTCCTCCTCTCTCTCTCAATCTCCCCTTGATGTGCCCTTGACAATGCGGCAAGCTGTTCACCCCCATCCTCTGTCTCTCACACGCAGCAGCAGCAGCAGCTCAGCAAAAACAGGAGGGACGCCGGAAAAACCAGACCGAATTTGGAAAGTCAGTCCTAATTTGAGTCGCGTCCATGAGATTATTTCACACGATGACAGACTTTTTCAACTTCCCTGAAAGACATAACGAATTCTCTCTGACCTTGACCCTAAACCTATGAATGTCCGAGTGAATGAATGAGTGGTTAGCTTCCCCCCCTCCCAGTGAGATGGTCCCAGGTTTCATTCCCAGACAGTGATTTTCCCACATCAAACTAAAGCATGCACAACAGGCTGTACTCAGTAATAATAATCTTACGCAGCATATTTTTAGGCACAGTCACAAAGTCATAGTCTGGCCGTTTCAGTTCAAAAGCCCGAGCGTCTGTGACTTTGCTCGCAGCAAATCTCCAAACCGCTGAGCTGTGTATCGCTGCAATCACTGATGCAAATGTGTAACGTCGTGTCACTCAAAGGAGGAAGACATGGCAGGACAAACTTCAGAACTTCTCTCACTTGTAACTGAAATAGTTTTAGAGACATTTCCAGGGTAACATTTCTGGTTAAATGTATTGCCTTTGCACAGTTGCCATGTTGGATGGACCGTGCGTTTCAGATTAATTAATCCGCCGGTCGATCACGCCCTTAAGACCTCGCGGAGATAAATCCCAGACTCATGTCTTTGGAACTGGAGCAGCGGCTGCAGCCGAGCGAGCGAGTCAGCAGTGACCGACTGTAGGCCAGTGTCGTTACCCAGAACATGTCGTTACCCAGAACATGTCGTTACCCAGAACATGGCGTTACCCAGAACATGTCGTTACCCAGAACATGTCGTTACCCAGAACATGTCGTTACCCAGAACATGGCAACACATGCTCTAAAGCAGAACACTATCATTAATAATAAGGCTTACGGCTGCAGGGTGTTGCAAAAACTTGAGGTACAGGTGTCGAATATTGCAATAACAATATTAAATGATATTTTACTCGGTCTGTTCCATTTGATTTAAACCCGGATCATTGGTTATTTGTTTTTACACAAATTTGAATAATAATAAAATAATAATGCATTGGTTTTATACAGCGCTTTTCTGGACACTCAAAGATACTTTCCAATGCATTATTCATTCACTCCATAGACTGACAGAAGCAAAGCTGCCAGTCTATGCCTTCGGCCCCTCCGACCACCACCAACCAACCACTCACTCACTCACTCACTCACTCACTCACTCACTCACTCACTCACTCACTCACTCACTCACTCACTCACTCGCTCACTCACTCACTCACTCACTCACTCGCTCACTCACTCACTCACTCACTCACTCACTCACTCACTCACTCGCTCACTCACTCACCACGGCGTTTGCATGTTCTCCCAGTGTCTGCGTTTCCTCCGGGTACTCCGGTTTACAACTAAAAATATGTACAATAGATTCCCCTCTGGGGCCAGGACTCCCCTGGAAAAGAGATTCTTAATCTCAGTGGGACTTTCCTGGTTAAATAACCAGTCGCTCCTACAGACTCCAAACTTTCCAGCCTTGTTCTGAACAACATTTGGAAGGTTTTATTTGTGTCCGATTCTTGCCTGATCTTTGAAACGCAACAATACAAGGCAAAATGTGAATGTTTACAGATGTTTTCCTATACATACATATATACGTATTATACATAAGCTTTTTCAAAAACTAAACAAAATATCCAAAATCCACTCTATGCATGAAATGCCTTATTTTTATTTGATAACATAAAATGAGAGAAAACTTGCTCTACATTTTCCCCTCACATTTATATCAGTAATCTCCAGCAGACGTTTCAAACGGACATCTCCCCTCTTCACCTGCAGTGCCCTAACTGTGAGTGGTATTCATGTTCTCCACTGTCTGCTGCTTGTTAACATGATACAGTCTGCTCCGGTGGAGTATTTTCGACAGCGCCACTGACTGTGACGGGTCCATCCGACGTGCCGGCTCCTCCTTTTCCACATCAGAGCTTTTGTAAAGTTTCGAGGCGGCGGCAGGAGCTTTTGTGGCAGCGTCAGACAGTCGCAACGCGGCAGAAAATATCCCAAAGTCTGAGAGGAGCGATCCTTCAAAAGCAATGACATTAGGAGACAATTACCCAAGTGAAGAAAAGCAGCGCTTTAGTTCTCTGCAGACGATTTATACTGAAATAAGTGTGGCCTGTGGTTTGATAATTATGTTCCCTCCAATCATCTCTTTGAATTATTTATCCCTGTGTCAAAGTCAGCATCGGGGAATGTGTTTGTTTTGAGATGGCTCTGTTTGTCCACTGTGCTTAAAAGGACAAGTGCTGATACAAAGAGAGAGGGGGAGAGGGAGGGGGACACATGGAGGAGGATTACGCTGCACTGATCCCAGACCAGTGTCAAGTTATCAACTCAACTCTCTCTCTTTTGGGTTTTTCTAGTCGTGGAATAAAATGTGTTTTTTTCAGTACAACATAAGCTTCTAATGACGTCAGTTAATGAAGCCATTTTGAGGACGAAAGTGGAATCCTCTCGCCTGTCCAGCCAGAACACAGGCTTTTCCTCTTCTTTACACACATGTGTATCTGAGTTCTTCAAATGACCTTATATCAGAAAAGCCGGATATGATGTATTTTGTAAACACGGACGTCAGTGGTTTTACGAAGCATCGGTCGAAGAGCGAAGACTAATGTGAACGATCTGTCGTTTTTGCCACAAAAACATTATGGATACAAGGAGTGAGTAACAACTATGGGACGATCCGATACGTATCACGATACAGTAAGTAATTATGATAAACCAGATGTTTACCTTAAAATATGTAGGAAGTCATGAGTCTGAAGTTTATAAACCAAATGCCATTTGACATGTATTGAAGTGTTTAGATTGTAAAGTGCATTAACACAAACTGTAACAAAGTGCTGTGTAACTGTTACAAAGAAGGGATGGTAAAAATGCCTCCAAACACAAGTATTGAACGTACTTGATAAACTTGATAAAGTATCGATACTTGGCATTGCAGCACAAAGTCTTGCGATCCGATATTTTGTCCCAGCCCTATTGTTTTTTTTTTTTGATTGATTGATATTTTTATTTCGAGCTACACAACACAGGCACAAAAGCCAGAAAAAAATAAATAAAAGATAAAATAATAATAACATTCTAGCTCGAAAAGGAGTGGGAAGAATCTTTTTTTCTGGCTTCTTAAAAGAGAAGATTAACTCATTGACTGCCAATGACGTCTTTAGACGTGTGTAGGAAAGCCTTGTGCAGCTCTGGTGTAAATATCTTAGTTGTAGTTATTTTATTGAGTCAGCAGGGGGCAGCAGTGCTCTTTGGATGCGATCACAGGTCAGGTCACAGGTCAGAAGTAGTAACCGCGGCAACTTGTTTTGATCTGACGTGGTCTCAGACGAGGGAAGGACTATGGACAACGAGAGTAGGAGAAGATCCAGAGAGAACGGCCAAACGTGAGGACAAATACAAGTTACACGTGAACAGGTTTTGGTTAGGGCTGGTTTTCGTAGTAATGGTGGAAAACGGGGATCAAGTTAGCAGACTTAACAAAAAGCCCATGATAACCATGCTAAAAATGCTAACCCCGAGCCGCATCCGGACATAGCGTCTGGCGGCGCATTTTATCACAGCGCACACGAGAGAGAAGCACTTTTTTTAACAAAAAGCTCGTTTTCTCTGCTTTTTTGTCAGAAACCAGCATTTTGATTGATTTCACGTATTTTCTACGGACGATTACTAAAGAATGGAAAGCGGTACAAACAAACTTTTCTTTTACATGAAAGAAGAGAGTCTGATCTTTCTTTTGGTGGGTTTGGTGTTGACATAGACCTTGAACTCAATTTTCTGTGGGTCTTGAAAAACCAGTCAAAATCCTGAAAAACCTCTGGCCGTGGGAGCTCTCTGATTTAAAATGGCTGGCAGTCAGTGAGTTAAGCAAGTACAATGGGCCTCATTCATGAACATCTTCTTAAGAAACTTCTTAAAATCCGTTCTTACGAAGGCAGTGTCAGGAAACTGCAGCAGATTCACCACACGTTCTTAAGTCTGGAAAATACTTCACACGTGTGTTCTGAGTTTGGAGGCGCGTGCGTGTGAGGACCAATTACTAGTTACAAAGCCAAATACAAAGAAGGTTCCAAGAACGTACTGGTTATTATGAATTACGTGATGAATTAAACTTCAGGCCTCAGAAACATAGCACAACTTTGAAAGGTTTAAGTGCGACAGTTAATGGGTACAATTGTGGAATAAATTGGAGATGGAGATGAAACGAGGTTCAAACATCAACCTGTTTAGTTTAGTTTAGTTTTTATTTCAAGCACACAATGAAAAAGTGTACAGTATGTACAACATAAAACAATAATCCAAGGAACACTGATAGTCAAAGAAATGCACCGCGGCTTGAAAAGGAGTGGGCTGAAGTTTAACACTTATCAATTCCCACCCCCTCTTCCAAAAACTTAATACAATAGTAACCTGTTCAAATATAAATTCAAGCAAAAGATTTTTGCAAAGTATAGAGAAGAAGAAATGAGTTGCCACTAGGGGGCGCAATAGGATCAAATGGCTTTTTATTAATTAAGGAAGAATGTTGTTGCTCTCAACGGGTGTCATTCTATTGCTCAAAATTACAAATAGAGAATTAGGGTAGGCGAGCTATGGATCTGTTGAGAGGGATCCTCCCAACCGGCTCGTAATCCTCGTCTTTTAACGCACCACACAGCATAGGAACATCATCTACAAAATCAGCTAGTTAGGGCAGCTGGGTGGGGGTTTGTTGATAAGGAGCTACTGCCCTCTACAACTGGCCCGCTCTACACCTGGCTTTGTAATGCACCACACAGCATAGGAACATCATCTACAAAATCAGCTAGTTAGGGCAGCTGCGTAGGGGTTTGTTGATGAGGAGCTACTGCCCTCTACAACTGGCCCGCTCTACACCTGGCTTTGTAACGCACTACACTGTGTAGGGCTTCCATAATAAATGTACATAATAATATTCACGGAGTATAATATGTATATTAATCTGTCTTTTTAACATAAAACTAGTGACTTTTGGTAATGCTAACCATGTTACCATGGTAACCATCTGAAAGAAATGTAATGATCTCCTTTTGTTACTTTGTACTAGACTTCGTACATGAAACTAGACCGTTGTTGTAATTGTGCTTCTTTTCTGTTGATGTACGAACACTTCAAACAGTGTTTTGTAAGTTATAGTTCTTTGTAAATAGTTTGTAAGTATGTAGCATTATCATAGTTGTTTTGTAATTAGTTGTTACGTAATCAGTATTGCTCTGTTTTGGGGTATGGTCGGATGCTGCGGGTGTGTAGGGTCTGTTTTGTTTTATTTTGTTTTGCTGTTGTTTCCTTGTTGCTGTTTTGTTCCTTTGTTGTTCCACTATGTTCTTGTGAAATGATGATTTTAATTGTATTGATTTTGGGGGTGGAGCTTATAAGCTCTTGCTTCAGCCCACTCCTTTTGAGCAGAGTGTTTGCTGCTCAGATAAACAAATAAACTAAACTAAACTAAACAATAATTTGCATAATGGCACCGCCTCTTTCACCATATAAGGACAAAAAGTTCCGTGCACAACAGCCAGAGGAGGATATGAACGACAAAACACAAATCTAAAACTAATAACCAACAAAACCCCGAAAGAAATAAATCTCAGCCATCGGCGCCACACGCTCAAGGACCCGACTTTGCTCTCATTACAAAATGTTTAAAGAGGGGGTATTATGCTTTTTTCAATCACATAGCACCAGTCTATAGCATACTACAATGATGACGTAACCTTCTGTTGGTCTGTATATGCAGTAAATTAAAATAACTGCCTTGAATAAAATTGCTCTCTCAAAATGGCTGTACTGAACGTCTTGAAATAGGCCTCTGTCTCTTTAAGAAGCTTTCCGACACGCCCCCTTCAGCACACTGCTGTGGCATCTAAACAACACTACTGTGCGGGGAGGGGGCTCTGCTGAGCTGAGGAGCAGTGGTTGGTGGCTTGGCTGGTGACGAAAGGTCCAGAGGCGTCTCCAGGAGGTGGGGGCGTTCCTAGGAGGACTGAGGCATAGCTACACCTAAAATGGCTGCCGTCTAAGTTTTTACTGATTACTCAAAAATATGTGAATGAGCCAAGGCAACACTCCAGGCATGTGTTTAATGAGGGAATGACATAATAACATGATATAAAGCTTGAAAAAGTCCATTTTACACAATACCCCCCCTTTAAATAGATATAACCTGCACATCGTGAAAGGGTTTTCCCGCGGGTCAGTCCCTTAAATAGATGCGGTGGCAGCAGCGTGAACTTTAAACGTTTTAGCCATAATACATTAGTACTTAAGAAAAATACAAGTGATATTATCAACTTGTTTCTGAATAAATGCATCTGTCATTTATTATAATTAAATGTACATTCTGGAATTCATTAATACATGATTTACTATGTACAAATATATATGACTCAGAATGTTCATCAGGAGCAGATCGTGAACAGAACTGTAAGAGCCGCCTGACTGTTCTTAGGAACGTTTTCAGCTAAGAACACGTTTAGTGAGTAAAGGCATCTGAATAAAGGCCAAAAACCAAACAAACAAAAAGCAGGAGTGGACGGCTGGACAGTCATCTCATCTGTACTACAACAGGTTTGTGAAATCACTTCCAAATAATCATCAGGAAAAACATTTTCTCTTTGGACATTTCTTTCCAAAACTGTGTCGCTCACGTTGTATTGGTCCCGGCTCCAACTCAAATGATCACATGACTTTCCATTCGCTAAAATCATCACAGAAATGAACATACAGAGACTTCCACGATCCCAGCTCTCCTCATCAGTGCTAGTGCTGCCTCCAGTTAAACCTCAGGGGCAAGAACTCTGGAGGTTCTTAGCTTTCAAACGAGGAATGGCATGTTCTTGTGTCCTCAACCCAAGCCTTTTTTAACAGCAAAGAGTGAAACCCACAGCCGTTCCCTGTGATGTGTTTTTGTGAGCGTGAGTGGAGGAGAAACTGTAAATGCTTCTGCATCAATCCCACGCGTCCCTCCAACCAAACAAACAAACAAAGGATGAAATGGGGATTGGTATCTGTGCCACGTGGCCCAGGCCTGGCTCTCAGAGCTTCCACGGGGAGTTTGTACAGGCTCAGCTTCCTCACAGCGAGCAGTCGATCGTTCAGTCCTTTTAGTCTGCGGCGAAAGCTCCTACAGCCACTGCTGCTTTACAGGCTTCGCACAGAAGTGAAGCTGCCAATCCATGCTCGCCTCATCATTCACAGTGTCTTGCCCGAGGATACAACAGCAGTGTGCACTGGGAGGCTGTAAGGATTTTGGGGACAGGGTTTGTGGTAGTTCATGTCGAATAGAGTAATGCACAGTTTCAGCAACATATTTTTAGATATGTTTATATTTTAAATGTTCATGAGGTTTAAAAAGTGAAAGACGACTGAAATATAAACTGCTAATACAAGAATCAGATCCATTTCAGAACATGTTTATATAATATCGTCATGAAGGCAGGACATTTTGTTGTCAGAAGAGAATTAGTGTAAAAAAGTGTCCTTTGAGCTAAATGCTAAATCTTATTCAGTTAAGTTTCTGCGTTTGTGGGGATGGATAAACATCCAATGGCTGCTAAACATCATCTCATAATAGGTTAATGATAGAGTAATTATATAAACGTCATGAAAGGGACATGTCATACTTGGCCGTACTTTAATATGGGACTGGCTTCATTCATTTGTGTGGGGTTAGAACGTCCATCTATCCATTCTCTTTCGCTTTATCTGGGGCCGAGATGCCCAGACTTCCCTCTCTACGCACACTTCCTCCAGCTGTTCAGGGGGATCCCGAGGTGTCTCCAACTCAGAGACATGTGCTCCATCCGAAACCAGTAAATTGGTAAGAGGTCTTACGTCAAACCGGATGTGCGTCAGCGTCCGCCATGATAAGAAGCGTACGAATTTGGCTGTCAGTTAGGAAGGAGTTTGGGAAAGTGGCCTGTATGCTAACTATCATAGCCACATTAGCATAGGCACCTCTGCTGGTCCCTTACCGGCGATTAGGAGCCATGTGCCATCCCATAAGCCACCGCGCCGCATGCCTGCCCCCGTCACCCCCACCTCCAGTGATTCATGCGCAACCACTGTTGATTGACAGGTGCACATTTAATAATAAAAATAATAAGATTCAGCACAAGCCAAACTTTATGAAAGTGACAAAATACATGTTGTCGTCCCCACAGCTCAGTCACATGGTTTTAAAGAGCCTCCTCAGTAAATGGCCTAAATGAAGCAGTTTGTGCTTTTGCTTCATTTAGTAGAAACTTAAGCCACATGGCTAATGTGCATACTGTAGCTTTATGAAACATCTGTTGAGATAAAATAAAGGGAAATGTGGAGGATCATTTGGATTTTTCTTTTTTTTTTCTCCTTAAATGTCTTTATTTGGACACTATGTTGTTGCATATATGCGCTTTTGTTTGCCCGCCAATATCCTTAAAGAAGAAGAAGAACAGCTGTTGGTGATGTCACTTCCTCTGGGTAAGGACGGTGGAATTGGGCAAATGCAGCTGAAGCTCTAGTTCACTAACTGCATAGAGATCTAACAGCTGAGCCCATGAAAGGTTAAGGATTAGTTGCTAGTGTTAGTACTTAGAGGGTATCATTTAAGGGTTTCGGATGCAGCCATGGTCCCTCAGCATGTCCTCCCAATAGGACACGCCCAGAACACCTCCCCAGGGGAGAACCAGGAGGCATCCCAAACTAGGGTTTGGTGATATGGACCTAAACATGTATCACGATATGATGATATGATAGAATTAAATCCACTGATTTACTAAAGTTCTTCAACATATTCCCTTAGTCATGTCTGAGTGATGATGTGATGTGATGTTCTTCTGTCTGACTCTTTCACAGTAAAGCTCTCCCAGCTGCTGGAACATTGATGGCTTTTATTTTGTAGGGACAACAGGAGAGTGTTCTGCTCCTATTAGCGGAACACTGTCATTGACGTCACTGCAGGTTTCTGTACTTTCTCGTGTAAAAGGCGATGTTTGTGATCTGTCATAAAACAGACCCGAGGGAAGATTAGAGAAGTTATTTTGAGACGCGGGACCTACCTCAAACTTCCAGGACGCGATGGTGACTTTACTAAAATCCTAGAAGGTAACACGACATTTGTTGCTTGCCCTGTTTCCAAAAATAGTCACAGGAGGTTTGAAAAGAGGCTAAATCTGTGCCAAAGCTGACGACACTTGGACCAGTTTTCCCTCTCGGCCGGCGCTGCAGTTTGTTTACTTCCTGCAGTTTATATGAGACAACTCTTACTTATCATGGGGAATATTTCTACTGTTAAATTATCGCCCAATCCCGATCCGGAACAGAGACCCGAGCCTCCTCAGCTGCTCCTCTTGACGTGACGGAGCAGCGACTCTACTCTGAGCTCCTCTATGGCTCAGAGAACACTGGATTCACGGGTCTGGGAAGCAGCTGGACACAGACCGTGAGAACAGGCTCAGGGCTGACGGCGTTTCTGTGATTTCTAAGAACAGGCTCTATGCAAATGACACGTGACTTCCAAATGGATCCTAAGTCGGTGCTTCCGTATCCTGTCTCCGTTATTTCCCTATGAGGTCTCGTCTAAAAAAAATAATAGTTCAAGGAAACATCACTGACAGTGAGATACTGATCCGAAGTGACTCGCTACGTGTTAAAAACATTACGTTGGATGTAAATTCTTGACTGCAGGAAACATCTGTGTTTGTTTAGGTAGGTCTTTTTATCTCAGCGCTAACAGCTAGCATAAAAAAACACCACCACAAAAATTAAACGTCTAAAAAGTATTTATACTAAAGCAGGTGGATTATATTTTGAGCGGCTCGTTTAAAATCTTTTAGCTATTTTCATTTTTAATTCATGTTAGCCGTTAGCTTCAAGACAAAAACACTTACTGTAATAAGCACGGAAGTTTCCTCCAGTGAATGTTTTGCTCCTGACGTGATGTTTTTAACCTGATGCTGTGACTCCACCAGTAACTCACTGTCTGTCATGGAATCTTCAGCTATTTATGTTTTTAGACAAGACCTCATAGGGAAGAGACAGGAAACGCAAACGACTACTTAGAATCCACTCGGAAGTCACGTGACGCTCGCGTGCATACAGCCTATTGTAGTTTTAATGATTTTGATCCGGTAGTGGTTTCGTTTAAGTCGTTGATTTTGTGTGCAAACCTTACGGCTGAGGTTCAGGACATTTCAAACTGTGTCCTGCTCGTCCTCGTTTGTGCCTCGTCCGGACACAGAGCGGGTCCACATTAATTATGAATGAAAAGACTAATGCTGCAGGAGTAATCCCGCAGTAAGTGCTACAGTGATTAGACCTGAGTGTCGGCCATGTTCCTGCGCGATCGCTCTGAGTCTGAGCGAGCGCTTCAGGGACAGGATCCGGGGTGGGAGGAGCCACACTACTGAGTCAGCCATGTCTCCGTCAGTCCGCCTCAGGGCGACGGTGGCTAAACGCTGGCATTCACGCAGCGCCTTGTTACCGCAGAGCTCACAAAGGGCCACTCACTCACATCCATGCTGCGCACACACAGAGGGACACGCGGGTTAAGTGTCCTGCCCAAGGGCACAGCGACAGGTCACGCTCTGTGATGTGTCGGACGCAGCAGCGGCGACTCAAATGATGGACCTGATTCCACCGGGTTACAAGTAATATATACTTTTGTGAGAGGTCTAAATGTGTTAAAGTGAGACGCTGCAGGTGAACAGGGACAACATATGTTTTAGAGATATCAATTTGAAACTTTTGCTGAACATTACTGATGGGTCAAAAAAAAAAATCGATAATTATGTGTTTAAACGAGTTGTGTTTGTTATATAACATTTAAAAGTATAATTTGTACAAAGTCACATTTTTCCAAGTATATCTTAGACAGTCTTTCTCCTCTGAACAGTGTGTCAGTAATTTGTAACTGACAGATGCTGTAATCAGCACCATGGACTGAGTGCTCGGTGTCAGCCCAAAACAGTTATCGGTTCAGTATCGGATATTTTAAACCAATATCTGATTTTTTTTTCTAGTATTGACTCTGATAACTTATACCAGTATTGGATCAGTGCGTCCCTATAATGTTTAGATGGTAATTTGACATTTTTTTGTAGTTGCACCACTTTACTGTCTGGTTGCACCAGACTTTACTGTAGTAACTAATTTCAAATTAAATTGTCTTTTATGTGGACTCTTACATTAGCTTTAGCATTTGTTAGCATGGGTAAACATTTACTTTTAAAACAAGTTAAGACTTTTATAATAAAATCATATTTTCCAATATTTACATCGGTTGTACCGCCTGACACCGAAAGTGTGACAGTTTACCTATGAGTCGGTAAAAAGCTATTTTTTCTCAATTCTTGAAAGAGATTATCAAACCTTTTCACTCAGCCATAAAGACTAGTTGTTCTTCTGGCTGATGTCATATCCTGTTTGCTGATACTATTCTTTATTTCAAAATAAAAGCCCTGTTCTTACGGTTGTGCCACCCTGATATTTTAAGATTACAAACTGTTGCATAAATGTTTTTTCGTGAACTCAAAAGCTTTAAAACTATGAATATTCACAAATGAGGCTTATTTGAAAGATATTTAACATACAATTATGCCATGATGTTTTATTTTTTAATTGTTACCCTGAAATATAATTTTCAGAAGCTTTATTAAAATGTATTGCAGGTTTTCTGTCATGTTATGCTTTTATATAAGAATAAGGCATTTTGTGCATAAAAATGTCCAACAACTGCTGATATTTTAAGTGACAAAATCTAAATAATGGATTTATATGAATGGTTTTAGTTATATTAGTAAAGATTTTTTCAGAGGGGATTTTGGATCTTCTTTAGTTTTTGAATAAGCTAATCTTAAGTGAAAAAAACCTGTAAAAACTCAGTTGTTTTGGGTTCAAAGCTGAATAAATCAGGCAATCAGATATTAAAAAATCCCTCTGGAAAAAAGCCCTAGACTGTAAAGTTTGGAGTCTGTAGGAGCTACTATCGTGGCTATGTCGTTGCATGAGTGGAACAAAAACCTCATTTTGAGAAAACCAGCCCTAAAGTTTAGTACCGAGTGCGTGATACATTTCTCCGCTCTTCTGTAGCGTCTAACAGAAGAAAAAATACCATACAGGACACGTGGATGTAAAATCTGTTGATATTTGTGAATGAAGAACCGAGGGAGAGACGGCTCTGTGAAGCTACTTCCGGGAAATCTCTGCCTTGTGACAAAACGTCATAAAATAAGCAACGTACAGGGTCAGCTTCGTCAATTTCATACTCTGACATGAAAGCTAAGATGTAAATGAGGAAACTAGCTAAAAATCTCAACTTTGACCACTGCGTGAAAAAACATTTTTTTGCAATTCAGAATCTGAAAATGACATCCATTATCTGCATCAGGTGGTGTGTTTGTGCTCAGAGGATTTTAGCAACTTCCCTCTCTCTTGGTACAGCGGCGTCTTTTGCCTGTTCTGCTAACTGCATTTGTAGTTTCTGTGTTCCACCTTGTTTCACTGGATGCTTTTGTACATTTTATTTAGTTTGCTGTGTTTTTACTGCAGAGAGTCCGAACTAACCATGGAGGACCAAGTTTTTGTTTTATTTATTATTATTATTTTTTTTAAGTTATCAAACAGCTAGCTTGTGAGCTAAAGACATACAAGAGCCCCCACACCTGCAGCACAGTGGAAGCAGCGCAAGAGGAAACAAGAAAGGGACAAATGAGGGGTATCCGGACAAGACTCACAGCTAAGCCACACAAGCCTCTATCCCTACTATTGTTCTGGCTAATGGATGTTCACTGGAGAATAAGACGGATTATATTCGTCTGCTATGCTCTTCCCAGCAGCTCAGGATTGACCCAACACCTGAACTACGCAATTCCGTCGCACATGATTGTATGAAGACAAATGACTTGCTTGACATCAGGTCCAAACTGTCCATGTTCATCTTTTGGCTGAAAGACCAACATCACGCTCATGCTTTGAATATTGTCACCATTAGAGCAGCGGGAAGCAATGTCCGGCCCGGCCCGCCAGCACAGAACCTCTGGCCCTCAAGATGATTTTGAGAAATATTATTTTGCCAATAAGGGATCAAATACCCATTAAAGAGCAACTAAACACCAAATCAAGTTTTTTTTACTGATAAACTGTCTCAATGGGCGTCTCATAGTGTTGTCTACTGGTCCCAGACATTATTCTGACATTATAGCACAAACATGTGTCAAATCCTAACTTTGGCCTGAAAACGAATGGGTTGCACATTTTTCTTCAACATTTTCCATCTGAAACTGCATGGAAACAAACGAGAGTCTGTTCAAATTAATGTGATCTCCTAAAAGCATATCTACTGCTTGCTCAATAAAAAACTTGAGTGGAAAATACAATGTTTTATACGATATGTGGCAAATTACAGTTTTACAGGGTGGTGGCTTGTTATCCGAGGGTAATGGTGGGTCCCGAAGCCAAACCACTTGAGAACCACTGATGTAAAACATTGGCATTTGCAGAAAATGGTTCTTTACTTTTGGCTACAGTGGTGAGGCTCGGCCCTTGGTGTTTTGGCGATGATGAAAAATCGACATTCCTCGACGCAAACTTGCCGACCCCTGCTTTAGAGACTAATTTGACCTTCATATCCTCATTTGTGCTGACAGTGGCAGAGAGGAGTCTGAAAGCGGGACAGTACAGCGGTGCAGCCACCCATTAACAAGCAGAAGCAACAACCCCACGCTCTGCACTGGCACAAACCGCTTACATTACTCAAAGAGAATAAACTCCTATGTAGCATCAGTCTGCGGTACATCACCACATGACACTCTCTGTAACTGCCCTCAGCTCCCACTGAACTGACTGTGACGGAGCTACGGGAGGATCCAAACTTCCTTACAACTCGACGACTGAAAACAAGTGGACGGAGCCCGGGAGGCGACATGTCATTATGTTGGGATCCCGGCTTACACAGTCGGTGGCACAAAATATGAACATGGGGCCCGAGTAAGACATTAGCTTGACTGAACCCGAGAGAGAAGCACACCTCACTCCTTTAGTTGATCAAATACTACCCACTGGGTCAAATGTTCTTATAGATTGTTTTGTGGTGCAGCGTGTTCTAGTGTGCGCCTCTGTGGTGCTGGAGTGCAGTCTGTAGCGTGTTTTATTTATTTGTTTGATAGGGACAAGTGTGACCAATCAACATGTACCACATTAACAGCCAAGGCTAATTTGCTAGAAGTGCTTTTCAAATGCAAACAGAAAATACATTCACAGTAACATTAATTCTGATTCTTGTGCATTTGAGTGCAATCGAAAAATGACTTGGTCTCTTTTTTAAAACACGCTTTAGCCCCCAGATCTAAGTCCTGTTTCACCTCAGGAGACGAGGAGTTCCAGAGTTTAGCTCCTGGACAGTAAAGGCCGACTGTCCAAAGGTCTTTTTTCTACTTTCACATTTCCATCAGCAGCTCCTCGCGTGATGGAGCCACAGACTGAAGTGGGACTATGAGCCTCTGATAAAAATGTTCAAAGTTAAGGAAGTTTAACCTCTGCAATCCTCCACAATGGAGCGTTCTGACAGGTGTTGTTAATGCTCTGTTGTAAATCTGTCTGAAAGGCCGGATTGTTGTGGTCTGGAACAGTCTTCATGAGGATGTGAGACAGGCCTCAACTCTGACAATGTTCAAATCCAGGCTGAAAACAGCTCTTTTTACCCGTGCATATGAAAACTGAAAGTATTTTATCTGCACTCTTGCCTTTTACTGTCATTGATTAACTTTATGTTGATGTTTTATTGATTGATTTTATCTGTTTTCTTGTAATTTTATGCAACTGTGAAGCACTTTGAATTGCCTTGTGTATGAATTGTGCTCTACAGATAAACTTGCCTTGCCTTGCATGTAACAGTCCCATATGATTCTAAATCTGTACAAGTTTGCCTTGGCTGTTCTTGTGATCTTTTTGACGTGACTTTCAAACGATAAATGAGAGTCCAAGATTAGACCCAGATATTTAACTTCTTTGACCTGGGTAATGTCTTGACTATTAATTGTCAGATGCAGTTCTTCCAGGGGATGTGATCTGGAAGCAAAACAAACGGACACTGTCTTACTCACACTTAGGGTTAGTCCTGCGTTTTGAAACCATATTACCATAGACACAGAGTTAAGATGGTGCTGCAGCTGTGGTTTAATACTCTTGCCACTCACATAGACAACTGCATTGTCTGCGTACATTTGGAAACCAGCGCCCAGATAGATGTTAATCATTAATGTACAAGGTAAAAAGGAGAGGCCCAAGTAATGATCCCTGTGGGACACCTGTTTTCAATGTTTCGAAGGATGACTTTTCATTGTTAATTATTACACATTGTTGTCTATATTCCAAATATGTCTTGAACCACTGTAATGTTGTTTAATCGTGCTAAGCGTGTTT
Organism: Neogobius melanostomus; assembly: GCA_007210695.1. NCBI lineage: Eukaryota > Metazoa > Chordata > Actinopteri > Gobiiformes > Gobiidae > Neogobius > Neogobius melanostomus. The sequence continues at coordinate 157,265 of VHKM01000291.1, read as the reverse complement.
ATCGTGCGCCTCACCCTCTGTGGTGCTGGAGTGCAGTCTGTAGCGTGTTTATTAAGCATGCTAAGCGTGTTTATCGTGCGCCTCACCCTCTGTGGTGCTGGAGTGCAGTCTGTAGTGTGTTTCTTAAGCGTGCTAAGCGTGTTTATTGTGCGCCTCACCCTCTGTGATGCTGGAGTGCAGTCTGTAGCGTGTTTATTAAGCGTGCTAAGCGTGTTTATTGTGCGCCTCACCCTCTGTGATGCTGGAGAGCAGTCTGTAGCGTGTTTATTAATCGTGCTAAGCGTGTTTATTGTGCGCCTCACCCTCTGTGGTGCTGGAGTGCAGTCTGTAGCGTGTTTATTAAGCGTGCTAAGCGTGTTTATTGTGCGCCTCACCCTCTGTGATGCTGGAGAGCAGTCTGTAGCGTGTTTATTAATCGTGCTAAGCGTGTTTATTGTGCGCACTCACCCTCTGTGGTGCTGGAGTGCAGTCTGTAGCGTGTTTATTAAGCGTGCTAAGCATGTTTATTGTGCGCACTCACCCTCTGTGGTGCTGGAATGCAGTCTGTAGCGTGTTTATTAAGCGTGCTAAGCGTGTTTATTGTGCGCCTCACCCTCTGTGATGCTGGAGTGCAGTCTGTAGCGTGTTTATTAAGCGTGCTAAGCGTGTTTATTGTGCGCCTCACCCTCTGTGATGCTGGAGGCAGTCTGTAGCGTGTTTATTAAGCGTGCTAAGCGTGTTTATCGTGCGCCTCACCCTCTGTGGTGCTGGAGTGCAGTCTGTAGCGTGTTTATTAAGCGTGCTAAGCGTGTTTATTGTGCGCCTCACCCTCTGTGATGCTGGAGAGCAGTCTGTAGCGTGTTTATTAAGCGTGCTAAGCGTGTTTATCGTGCGCCTCACCCTCTGTGGTGCTGGAGTGCAGTCTGTAGCGTGTTTTTAAGCGTGCTAAGCGTGTTTATTGTGCGCCTCACCCTCTGTGGTGCTGGAGTGCAGTCTGTAGCGTGTTTATTAAGCGTGCTAAGCGTGTTTATTGTGCGCCTCACCCTCTGTGATGCTGGAGAGCAGTCTGTAGCGTGTTTATTAAGCGTGCTAAGCGTGTTTATCGTGCGCCTCACCCTCTGTGGTGCTGGAGTGCAGTCTGTAGCGTGTTTTTAAGCGTGCTAGCGTGTTTATTGTGCGCCTCACCCTCTGTGATGCTGGAGAGCAGTCTGTAGCGTGTTTATTAAGCGTGCTAAGCGTGTTTATCGTGCGCCTCACCCTCTGTGGTGCTGGAGTGCAGTCTGTAGCGTGTTTCTTAAGCGTGCTAAGCGTGTTTATTGTGCGCCTCACCCTCTGTGGTGCTGGAGTGCAGTCTGTGCGTGTTTATTAAGCGTGCTAAGCGTGTTTATCGTGCGCCTCACCCTCTGTGGTGCTGGAGTGCAGTCTCTGGCACAGTCCCTCCGTGTTGCCGTAGCTGCTCTCGATCTTCTGCAGCGCGTCGTTGCCCCTGAACTCCATCAGCTCCCGCAGCTCCGTCAGGGTGACGCCGAAGTCCGCGCCCGCGTGCACGCTGTCTGCCCGGACCCCGCCCCGCGCCCGCCCTTGGGGTAAAACTCCACCGCGCTGTTGGCCATGTCGCCCATGGTGCCGGTCGTGGACATGTCACAGAGGCTCCTGGTTTATTTAAGTCTTAGCTCCTTCTTCCCCGTGAGTGTCCGGTTGAAGCGTGTCTCATGTGACCAGTTCAGAAGAGGATTTTGGAATCGACTTTTCCGACTCCGTCACTTCCCCATCGGAGCGTTAGGGAACTTTGTCGGCGACGTGGCGATCTCCGCGTCCGATGGAATCCAGGTTGCTTTTTTCTCCCCCGTGTTTCGCGACTCCGCTCTCTTTCCTCGTCGCGGCGCCCCCTCCCTGCGCGGGTCGGGGCAGGCTCGCACGGCGCCCCCTGCAGGCTGCCTCGGGGCGGATCAGAGAGAGGGCCGAGCGAGGCAGAGGCGGCTGAGAAACCACAGACAGGAAGCAGCGCCCGGTCCGTCAGAGGAGGCTGATGCAGCTGCAGCGCGGCCTGGACAGAGAGATGAAAACAACAGCGTTAGCATCAGAGAATCTACCTCACCAGGTCTCGCCTCGTAGCCAGAGGGTCACGGGTTCAACTCCTGGACTGTGTTCATATTTCAACATAATTTAAATCAAGGCCCAATCTCACTTCTCCCCCTTCGCCTTTGCCCTTCCCCTCTGCTTTGCGTTGAAGCGTATGGCTGAGGGGTTCAGGCCGCTGCAAACGGAGGGTCAGGTGGAGTTTGACAAAACACGGAAACCATTAATTCACGAACATCATCAATAAGCACTTTTACAACATTTATAAAGCGTTTGATTATGACTTAAAATAGACTATTGCTGTAAATGTGAGAATTCTACGTTTTCGCTTTGCTGCTGCCAACGCCTCGTTGGCACAGTAGTACAGTGGTTAGCACTTGAGCTTCACAGCTAGAAGGTCCCAGGTTCGATTCCCAGCTGGACGGGGCCTCTCTGTGTGGAGTTCTCCCCGTGTCTGCGTGGGTTTCCTCTGGGTACTCCGGTTTCCCCCACCACTAAAAACATGTTCAATAGGTGAATTCCCCAGCCAGGTGATTCTGACCTGGCTCCACATCTGGAGATGGGTCCCCGGGCGCAGCCAATGGCCGCTGGCTGCTCTGCTTTATGACCACAACACTGGAGGCCGCTAGCCTGATAAACCACACCCACTTCTTTTCTGCGAAAAAGAAAGAAGGTGGGTCTGGACACACACGGTAAACAAGTTGCTGATTGGCGGCTAAGGCCTAGCCGCCAATCACAACCGTCACAGAGAATTGACAAGGTTACGTCACTTAAAGAAACCAGGCTGGTTTTGGAAAGAAACATTTTTGAAATCTTGTACTTAATGAGGGTCAGACTGTTGGCATTGGAGCTGCGCGAGCTACACGTCACGCAAGGGCCGAGTCTACAGTGAAGATCCCGCCCTTATGCCCTTATTAGGAACATGCTTCGTCAGAGCTGGGGAGGAGGAGTCTGTAAATCCGCCATGATTTCCCCCTGGTCATTATGGTAAACGGGGAGGAGTGAGGAGGAGGAGTCTATTCTTTTAAACGGTCTATGGGCGCAGCACTGCGGTCGCCCACTGGTCATTACGGGTCGTCCCAGCAGCGTCGAGGGATGCAGAGGACACATTTCGTTACATTTGTTGTATAATGACAAATAAAGCACCTTTACCTTAAACATGTGCGCTGAATTTGGAGTTTATTTCCAAACTTTGCCATGTGGAGTCACACGTGACGTTTCCGTGTTACATTTCATATCAACATTTCGACACATCGCTGTTGTCGTGACTCGCGGGGTTCAGGGCCTCGCTGCTGTGCCGGATGTCTCCTCATGCTGCTGAGCTCTGAGCCCCAGGTTCGACAGGAGACTGCGGCTGTCTGTCCCGCTCTGAGGGCGGCTCTTTCTCTCACAGCTCTGACTTCAGAGGACGGGACAACATTGGTTTAGTCCTCTTGGCAAAACACCCTGCATCAGTTTGTAGCCAAGAGAAGAGAAAGATTCCTTCTGTGTTTTAGTATCGCGTAATCTGTATTATTTAATGAATAATTGGATGCCAAGACAGCGTGAATAGCTCAGGCGAATAAATTCATTTTATAAGATGTTAATGATAAAAAAAACACAGAAATGTAATAAATGCCATGAAATGGACAAAACATATAATTTAGTATTGCTGAAGGCTTCTTTATTCATTTGTGTGGGGATAGAACGCTCATTCAAATTGGGTCCGGGCTCAGAGCTAAAGCCATTTCTATGATTTCTACTTTTACCTCTTCATATGTCACTTCCTCTCAGTGTCCAAACAGGAAGTGAAACAATAAACATCACAAAAACTATCAAACCGATGAAAGCTGGGTGAAACTGCCAAATCTTAAGCATCATTGTGTTTTATGTGACATGTGCACTTTAAGTACAGTCCTTATGTAAATGTGCTTTCCTGACTGTAAGAAAAGGCAAACGTGCTCAAAGAATCATTCTGGACCAGCGCGTCCAACCTGGAGGTCAGCGCTGCTCCAGTTACGCCGCGGCGCACGTCTCCAGGGTCATGGCGTTATTTATAGACAATAAAAATAATTCATGCCGCTGCCGTTTCCTGCTTTACTCAGAGAAAAAAGAAAAAAAAAACTCATCTAAAATACATCAGCCGAGGAGGCGATGGTTCTGACGTCACGCGCAGCGAGCTCTGAGGCTATAAAAGGAATGGCTACAGTCTTCCTCCGCCGATAGGACACTGTTGCTGACACGCTCAGGGGCGTTCACATGACGTCACGGCATTCGAAACAGCCTTTAGGTTAAAATGGAGTCAGTGCAGCTCGGAATCCTAAAGTGGTAACTATGGTAACTTCGGGCTCAGTTTAAAGTGCATGTGACACATTAGACACGATTTGTGCTAAAACATAGTTAACACAATTATATTGAAGATTTGGATCCAGATTTTACCCAGTTTTTGTGATGTTTATATAGTTTCACTTCCTTATTGGACACTGACAGGAAGTGACATAGATAGAGGCAAACGATTTTAAGCTGTTGCCGTGCCGACCATGTTATGTCAATACGTTTGTTAAGTGATGATGTCTTCCGGGTCCAAACTGTTGAGAGCTTCATCGATGCTGCGTTCATGACTCTGGAGCTCGTTTTCCTGAGATCTGACGTCATTACCTCAGTCTGTTTGTGTCAGGAGCTTTGTATGTGGGCAAGTGGGGATTTTATCATTGCTCAGTGTTTCGCTGAGCTAATCATGTAAGTGTGTTGTTGCATCTCAAAGGCTAAACGGTAGTTTGTGGGTTTACCAAAATATCACATACATTTACTTTTTGCTAGCATTGGTGTCGAGCAATTTTGTTTCTCCGAGGATGACGACAGCTGGCACTAAAATAAAATAAAGTAGCTGTGTTTAACTAAAAAGCTCACATTTGATGACAGAAGCACAAATCAGCTGACTCGGGTCAACAGGAAGCCCAGTCGTTTTCCCCAGTTCCAGAGGATCACATGAACGCGGCAATAAATACAGCAAAAAACAAAACTCTGGCTGAAATAACAACAGATTAAAGGCCAAAAACTTGTTTACACCTAATTAGAATAATATACCTCATTTCTTAATGAAAATGATGATATTGTTATATGTAAAACAAGCCTTCATTGTGTATGGACATGTTTTTTTATATTTAATGTCAGAAAAGCATCATTGTTGAAAATAAGAGTAAATGTCATATTTCTGTGTGATCACATGTTTAAAAAGATCCTGTAATCGGCTCTACAGCCCGTTACAATCAGCTAAATCCCATCATAGTGAAGAGAGTTAAAGCTCTATTGACCAGAAGTGAAGCGATGACATCATCACTCAACAATCCAACGGGAAATCAAACTTTATCTCTATCTATGTCACTTCCTGTCAGTAGCTTAAAACTCAAATAAAAATAACTTTTCTGCTCAAAATGTTTTCATTGATTTGCTGCTTCATTGAAGTAAAATGATGATTATAACTTACAACAGATGCAATCCGTCTGAATAAGAACTATTTCAAAAGCATTAAAGTTATTTACTTTACAATGATGTTTTGGCAATGATGAAAATCGACCGTCCACGACGCAAACGTGCCGACCCCTGGGTTAAGGTGCACTTTACTGCTCCTGTATCCGTCCTCTGCGTTTGACCCATCCTTGTTTATTGGTTTATTTGTTAGGGACAGTGCAAGTTAATGAACAAGCCACACCGGATTGTAGCCTTGGGCTAATTTGCGTCCGTCGTCCCCCATGCGCACTCTCAAACACACTCTCATTCATCCTGGCCTATTATACATGTTTTTAGTGGTAGGGGAAACCGGAGTACCCGGAGGAAACCTACGCAGACACGGGGAGAACATGCAAACTCCACACAGAAAGGCCCCGGCCTTGGTGGGAATCGAACCGGGACCTTCTAGCTGTGAAGCACGAGCGCTAACCACTGTACTACCGTGCCGCCTTCGACCTGTAAGGTGCCCCAATCTGCAAGTGCTTCATGTTTGTTGCTGTTTCTTTGGCAGTGAATTTAACCTCTTACCCCCCGCCTTAACCGAGTGCATTTTCTCCAGTTCAGCTTTTCCCAAATCCAAAAGTTTCTCGACTGGAGCTCACAGCCCATAGGCCAGAGTAAAACCGCACATACAAAACATAAGTTCCTCGTTATGATTGTCATGTTTTCATCATGTTTTTGTTGCTTTTTTTGTTTTATTTTGGTCACATTTTTGTGGCTTGATCGCAGTTACATTACACATGTGGCAAAAAAAAAAAAAAAAAAAAACAAGAATCTAAGATCAGTTTTGTAGGTCTAATAAATGAAGCGTTACTCTGGCCTATAGGCTTTGAGCTCCAGTCGAGAAGCTTTTAGATTTGTGTAAAAGTGGAGAAAATGTGCTCGGTTAAAGCAGAACTAAACCTTTGTTTTACTTTTGTTTGTTACGAGTCGACAACAGTATCTGCTCGTCCCAGTTTTAGTCTCATTACTTTTAATGTAGTTTTAGTCTCATTGTAGTCGGAAACAAATGCTACTTTGACTGAAACTCTTCCACAGATCATTAAGTCGGTGGCGCCTCCTCCTCCTCCTCCTCCTCCTCCTCCTCCTCTCTGTCCTGACGGAGAGCGTTAGTTTACGACTGAGTCACTGCTGCCTCTGAAGCTGCAGCTCCGCATTGTGTCTGTGAACTCCATCCATCCACGAAGCAACAACCGGCTCCACATCACACTGAACAATAACCTTTGGCTTCTTTTTAAACATGAAACTAATGATTTCACTGAATTTACTTTTTCCTCTGGAGCCGTCGTAGAAATGTAGCGGAGTAGAAAGTATTTTATTTATCTTTCAAATGCCGCCTAGTAAAAGTAAGAAGTTCTACAGTATATAGGCCGGGATATCAATTCATCCAGCCCGTCTTTCTGAATGGACTCACTTTAACTTGGCCGAGGATGTAACAATATCAAAATCTCACGGTACGATTTTGATATTGATCTCATTGCGATATTGTGGAGAGGCTCGCGGTATTGTGTTTATGATGATATTAACAAAAAGCAGTCACCCGGCCATTTATTGTTGGATCATGAACATAAAACGCTGATCACTGTGTAAAATGTGTAAAGTTAATTATAATGTAATAGTCAGGCAAAAGGCCACTGAAAAACACTGACCTATCCTTTAGCTCATATTAAAGTTTTTCTTCAGAAAGATCAAAAGATCATCACAAAGGAGAAGAAGAGACGGGTGATGAGTCGTCAGATGACTCCGCATGTAGAGCTCTAAAGTTTAAAAAAAAAGCAGCGTAATGAAGTGCTCCTAAGATATTACTACGCCTCGCAATATAGTTCCCCTTTTATCCGCTTAGAAATTGGACATGTTTAATTTTGTGTAACCTGTTGTGATATTGGGCTATACAAAACCATTGATTGATTGATTGAAGTTCGAAGCGACCAAGCTCTTCCACGTTTCCCCTTATTTAAATACGGTTACGTGAGTAGTTACACGATCCAAGTCTAGTTACACAAAATTAAACATGTCGAATTTCTAAGCGGATAAAAGGGGAACTATATTGCGAGGCGTAGTAATATCTTAAGAGCACTTCAAGGAGACTGGTGTTAATTTCACAGACCATTCGGGACCATTACTATGAATGGGGCTAAATGGGAGCCACCGATCTCTATTATTTAGATCTATGGGTTAGGGTCGCTAGGGTGAGGTTCATTTGGGAACAAAAATAACAAACAGTTCGTATGCTGTTCACAGTTACGTTATCTTTATCAATGAACAGAAGCATCGAGTTACACTTTCCACATTTCTTCATAAGAATTTTTCTTTTTAATGAAAAAAATAAATATTTCAGTTACTGAAGTCGATCATTGTGAAGCAGATCCACCAGTCAATCAGCTTTTAGGAAGGTTGATGTTGATCGACTTCAGTAGCTGAAATATTAATTTTTTTCATTAAAAAGAAAAATTCTTATGAAGAAATGTGGAAAGTGTAACTCGATGCTTCTGTTCATTGATAAAGATAACGTAACTGTGAACAGCATACGAACTGTTTGTTATTTTTGTTCCCAAATGAACCTCACCCTAACGACCCTAACCCATAGGTCTAAATAATAGAGATCGGTGGCTCCCATTTAGCCCCATTCATAATAATGGTCCCGAATGGTCTGTGAAATTAACATCGGTGTTGTCATATGGGTCACAGCAATTTTTAGAAAAAGAAAAACTCTTGGGAGCCAGGCTTTTAAACAGTTTAAACGAGGCCCAAAGCTACACTGAAAACCTGTTTTTGAAGTGCCCTTTGGAGCCGCCCCTGGCCACCAGGGGGTGGTATAACAGCGATGTCAGCTCCCCGACATGAGGACCAAAGAAAAGGACTTTCCTCGCCCATTGCCCAAACCCTAATCCTAACAATATAATTGTAAAACATAAAATATGTTAACAAATAATTCAACTCTAACAGAAACTGGAAGCCAGTGTAAAGAAAATAGGACGAGGGTGATTCAAAAATGAGCGGCAGAGTTTTACCCCAACTGGAGACGAGACTGGGCGACTCCGAAATAAAGGGCATTACAGTAATTGATTCTTGAACTGATAAAAGTGCGGTTAGTTTGACCAAGATCCGTGCGGTTTAAAAAAGACTTTACTTTAGTTAAAAGACACAGCTATGATGAAAACTCACTCTGACAACAATGTCAATCTGTTTATCGATTCTAAAAGAGTCGTCAAAACTAACCCCAAGGTTTGTCACAGTTGATCTAAGATGACAAACCAAAATCCAAAAGCGCGGAGTCTGCAAACGGAATGGCCGGTTCCTGTCACAGCATATTGTCCAGTAGATTCCAGAGATGCCGTTTTAACTATAGCTGTTGAACATTAGATGAACGGACTCTATTATGACAGCAGGAGTCAAAGTGGCAAATAAGGAATAATAATGTAAGATCAGCAGCAGCTCAGTCACAGCATTCATGAACGGACATAAACTAATCCATAAACGGAGTCGACTGTTACCAGTTTTTTTAGAGTGGTAAAAATGTTCTTTTCGGTTTTAGAGATTAATTTGGGATACATAATGAAGAGAAAAGGCGATAAAAAAAGTGGAGGTTACGGCACAATTTCGACCTTTTCACACAATCGTTCCTCTGACCTGATCCTCTGAATCTGCCTGGTTTAAAAGCAACAAAACAGTCATGAATCCTGGCTAAAGTTTAGTCTTCAGAACCAGTGTCTCCTCCTCAGCTCAGCGCGAGGAGAAGCTACAGACGGAGGAGCAACAGGGGCGGAGCTGACACGGGCAGCAGAGGGGCTGAGGGGCCCCACTGGGAAACACTGACAGGATTCTGACAGTACTTAAAAAAATAATAATAAATAGAATAAATAATAAAAGCAGTCTAATTGCAGCTATGAAAATCAGTGTTGTTTTACTAAGAAAAGTAATCATAATGAAGAGATTATTTTCATCACTGGTTGAATCAAACAGTATATTCCTTCCTAAAATTCAGTGCAATCTGGTGTATTTTATCTGATTCATTAAAAACTTCCCCTCCTGGAGCCGCCACCTAAACGTGGTGGAGGGGTTTGAGCGCCCGAATGATCCTGGAGCTCTGCTGTCGGGGGCTTTGTGCCCCTAGTAGGGTCTCCCAGGGCAAACAGGTCCTAGGTGACGGGTCAGACAAAGAGCGGTTCAGAAGCCCCTTATGAGAGACCAACAGGCCCGGTTAGAACCATGAGGCCGTCCTTCTGTGGACCCACCACCTGCAGGAGGAGCCATAGGGGCTGGTGCAGTGTGATTTGTGGAAGAAAATGGATGGATAATTAAAAACTTGGGGAGGACGAGCTGTTGCTCTAACTTTGATGGAATGTCTCAAACAAGAGCACAGATAAATAAGTGTTATTCTGTAAAATGGTTTAACCTCTTAACCATAGACTGTACAAATAATAGACAACTCCTCCTCACTCCTCCCTGTTTACCATAATGACCACGTTCGAGGGGGAAATCATGACGGATTCACAGACTCCTCCTCCCCAGCTCTGACAAAGCATGTTCCTTCATTGTAGACTCCGCCCTTGCGTGATGTGTAGCTCGCGCAGCTCCAATGCTAACATTAAGTAGGAGATTTCTAAAATGTATCCTACAATAACCAGCCCGGTGCCTCTGATTGTGTCTAACCCAGTGTAATCACAGGAGGAATATCGAGCTCTAGACAGTTCCAAAAAATTAGGCACCGGGCATTAAAGTTGTTTTTAACGTGTCTAAGTGCAATGCATTCCAATGGGAGACTAGCGGGTATATGGAGGTACTACAGCAATGGCGGCCTCCAGTGTCGTCGTCGCCTCATTTGAAAGCCAAGACCTACAAAACCGATCGTGCCTTTTGTTGTCATGTCGTTGTTGCTTTCTTCATCGCTTTTTGACCTTTTTTGTCATATTATTGTCACTTTTCAATCGTGTTTTTGTCCCATTTTTATTGTGTTATTGTCGCAGTTCCGGCACGTTTTTGTAGCTCTTTCGTAAGATAGTAATAAAACAGCTTCTGTCACAGAGCCTTTCGTACATCGACCTACTGCAGCGTCCTGAGTTTTAGTAAGAGCGAGTCTTTAATAACCACTGCCTGATGATCCGAACCTGCTCCAAACCTGCAGAACTCGTCTTGTCCTGACGCAGAGTGATTACTGACTAACACCTCCCTCTCTGGCCTCTCCAGAGATATGTAGTGACACTCTGTCTGTGCCGCGCTCTCACCCCGCACGGCGCCCGCGGTCGCCTCCTGCGCTCCGCTCTTTGATGCCCGCCGTGCACATGTGTAGAGGGGCGCGCACGTGAGGGGCATTACATAAAGTGCAAAAAGAACACTTTGTTACTTCATCTGTCACGCAGTCTCCGCTCTCTCTCTCCCTCTCTCGCCGCCGCAGGACGAGCTCGATGCGGATTGACTGTAACGGCTCACTCTGGACTTTACCTGGACTTTACCTGGACCTGGACTTTACCTGGACCTGGACTTTACCTGGACCTGGACTTTACCTGGACCTGGACTTTACCTGGACTTTACCTGGACCTGGACTTTACCTGGACCTGGACTTTACCTGGACCTGGACTTTACCTGGACCTGGACTTTACCTGGACTTTACCTGGACCTGGACTTTACCTGGACCTGGACTTTACCTGGACCTGGACTTTACCTGGACCTGGACTTTACCTCTCCACAGCAGCAAACTGAAGCCTTTTTAACCTCTTACCCCCCGCTTTAACTGAGCACATTTTCTCCAGCTTTATCCCAAATCTAAAAGCTTCTCTTCTGGAGCAGCCTATAGGTCAGTGTAACGCCTCATTTGAAAGCTAAGACCCACAAAATTGATCTGAACCTTTTGGCCACATTTTTTAAAAGCAGTTTTGTGGACAGGCCACTGTTTTTTCCATACTGAGATATGTTCTTACCTGAGCTTAGATGAGTTGATGCGTACATGTCTGGTCTTCACGCGTGCGCTCAGTCACACAAAAAGACCACAGATGTTGTTAGCATTTAGCCTCTCCTCCTCTCCTCTATGGGGCCAAACGGGGTGAAGTTAGAAGTGACCAAGCTCTTCCACGTTTCCCCTATTTAAATACAGTTACATGATCCAAGTCTAGTCACACAAAATTAAACATGTGGATTTTCTAAGCGGATAAAAGGGGAACTATATTGTGAGGCGTAATAATACCTTAGGAGCACTTTAGAGAATTCTACAGGAGTGAAGATATTACTGCACGGACAACGAAGTGCTCCTAAGGTATTATTACGCCTCACAATATAGTTCCCCTTTTTGTCCGCTTAGAAAATCCACATGTTTAATTTTGTGTGACTAGACTTGGATCATGTAACTGTATTTAAATATGGAAAACGTGGAAGAGCTTGGTCACTTCTAACTTCACCCCGTTTGGCCCCATAGAGGAGAGGAGGCTAAATGCTAACGCCATCTGTGGTCTTTTTGCGTGACTGAGCGTACGCGTGAAGGCCAGACAGGTACGCATCAACTCGTGTAAGCTCAGGTAAGAACCAATGGCCGCTGGCTGCTTTGCGAGGACGACACTGGAGGCCGCCATTGCTGTAGTGCCTCCATATAGCCGCTATTCCCCCATTGGAATGCATTGCACTTTAGACACGTTAAAAACAACTTTAATGCCCGGTGCCTCATTTTTTGGAACTGTCTACAGCTCGATATTCCTCCTGTGATTACGCTGGGTTAGACACAATCAGAGGCACCGGGCTGGTTATCGTAGGATACATTTTAGAAATCTTGTACTAATGAGGGTCGGACTGTTAGCATTGGAGCTGCGCGAGCTACACGTCAGGCAAGGGCGGAGTCTACAGTGAGATCCCGCCCTTATGCCCTTATTAGGAACATGCTTCGTCAGAGCTGGGGAGGAGGAGCCTGTAAATCCGCCATGATTTCCCCCTCGAACGTGGTCATTATGGTAAAAGGGGAGGAGTGAGTATCGACGGTCTATTAATAATATGTCTATGGTAAGAACATATCTCAGTGTGGAAAAACACTGGCCTGTTCCTTTAACATCACTTTTTTTGTCTTTTCCATTGTGTTATTGTTGCTTTTCTGGCCCGTTTTCGTCGCTATTTTGACGCTTTTTTGAAAGAAGCTTCTAGATTTGGGTAAAAACTGGAGAAAATGTACTCAGTTCAGGTGGAGGTTAAGAGGTTACTGCTTTTTAAAGGTGCATTATTCAACGATGCAAAAAAAAAAAAAAACTGCGGTGGGTAATCAAAGAATGGACCTACAGTATTTAACCTCTTGACCTCCACCTGAATCGAGCACATTTTCTCCAGTTTGGATTTACCCAAATCTAAAAGCCTCTTGATAAAAGTGTCAAAAGAGCAACAAAAATGAGATGAGAACGAGGATGAAAATGCTGCGCCACACGACAACAATGCGAGGAAAAGGGTCTATTTAGATGAGTTGTGTAGGCCTTAGCTTTCAAATGAGGCGTTACACTGACCAATAGGCTGTAAACTTTTAGACCTGGGTGAAACTGAACTGGAGATAATGCACTTGGTTATGGAGGGGGCTCATCTCCATGGAGACGAGCTCGAGCCGTCCAGGTCAATATGCACTAATAGAAAGGCACTTTTTTTCCATATAAAAAGTTGCATAATGCACCTTTAATGCCCAAAAACAATGTGAAAAAGTGCTTGAATTAAGACCATTTGAGCTGATTTTGAGCAGGTTTGGACTGACATGAAATAAAAGCCAATGGAACAGAAAAGGGGCGTTCCCTGGAGGACTAAGGAGCGCGGGAGGGGTGAGGGGTGGGAGGGGTCTGGGTCGGTGATTGACAGGCCTGAGTCATCTGACTTTTATTTACTTCAACTCGTAAACAAAGTCCGAGCACGGAGTTCCAGCAACTACACAGTAGTAGAATACAGTACAACAAACAATATACACTAAAATTACACATTGAACTCTATTGAACTCTAAAACCAATACTAACAAATGTCCTAAACTAAACTCAGCTAACTAATCTAGCAATAAAAGCAACTAATGACTAAAACGACAATTTTCAACAACAACGTTATAACACTACACAATTATCTATAATACAAAAAGCTATGCTAAAAAAATCTACCTAAATGCTATAACTAATCGCAAACCTGACAATCGATGAAAATACTCTCTCACTATTCCTTCAACTCGCTACGAGGGCGTGAGCGAGACTGGGCCGCTTTTATAGCCCAGAGCGGCAACTGACGTCAGGCTTCATGCCTGGGTAAATAGTGGCGCCAAATTCAAAAATCAAATGCAGTAAAGACAGATTGCCTGTAGATGGCGCCTCACTGACGGTTTTAGGCATAAAGTTGATCTTTCAACTAAATTGCACTAAAGTGCCAAAATTATTACCAGGATATGTAGACAACACTATTGACACTCATTTATAGAGTTTATCAGCAGAAAAAAAAGTGGATTTGAGGGTGAGTTTTCCTTTAAGTGCAGAGTCTTATGGAGCTAAAGTGCAGATGTTAAAGTTTAGTCTCTTTGTCTGCTCTTGCGCCCTGTGTATATTCCTCCCGACTTTAGCCGCTGCTGTCTCCCACAAAGGAACTGACCATATTTGGATTACAGCGTCATCTCGATCACAGCCTTTCATGCTACACGTGGATACCAAACATGTCAGGAAATATGACCGTATTAGTCCAGTGCTCCGGTCTCTGCACTGGCTTCCTGTCGCTCAGAGAATAGACTTTAAAACAGCTCTGCTTGTGTAAAAGTCTCTTCATAGCTGACATGTTAGAGCCGTGTGAACCATCTCGGGCCTTGAGAGGGAGGGGTCTCCTGGTGGTTCCCAGAGTCAAACACGGTGAGGCTGCGTTTCAGGTTCACACTGCAAAGGTCTGGAACCGTCTCCGTGACGACGGCCTCAACCATAGACCGTAAAAAATCATAGACGACTCCTCCTCACTCCTCCCCGTTTACCATAATGACCACGTTCGAGGGGGAAATCATGGCGGATTTACAGGCTCCTCCTCCCCAGCTCTGACGAAGCATGTTCCTAATAAGGACATAAGGGCGGGATCTTCACTGTAGACTCGGCCCTTGCGTGACGTGTAGCTCGCGCAGCTCCAATGCTAACAGTCAGACACTCATTAGTCTGAGTTTTTTTTTAACGAAAACCAGCCTGGTTTCTTTAATTGTGACTAACCCAGCATTATCACAGGAGGAATATGGCTGTAGACAGTTTAAGAAAATTAGAAACCAGGCTTTAGAGTTGTTTTTAACGTGTCTATGTCAATGTCAATGTCAATGTCAACTTTACTTATATAGCACATTTAAAAACAGCTACAACTGCCCAAAGTGCTGTACAACAAACATTATATAGTGCAATTGAAGAGTTAAACAGTCACAAAATATACAACATGAAACAATAATAATAAAATACATGGGATCTGCTCAGCTTGTGTTGAAGGCTAAAGCAAAAAGATGAGTTTTCAACAATGACTTAAAAACATGAATGGACTGGGCCATTTTGAGATTCAGCGGAAGGCTGTTCCAGAGTCTCGGAGCCTCTACGGCAAATGCCCGGGCTCATCTGGTTTTACGCTTAGATTTTGGCACCTCCAGAGTCATTTGATTGGAGGATCTCAATGTACGACCTGGATCACGGATCAACAAAAGCTCCGAAAGGTAAGATGGAGCCGACCCATTCAGGCATTTAAAAACCATCAACAGTATCTTGAATTGAATCTTAAAGCTGACTGGAAGCAAGTGCAGAGAGGCCAACACAGGAGTTATGTGCTCACGTTTCCTCGTTCTAAAGTGCAATGCTTTCCAATGGAGGACTAGCGGCTATATGGAGGTACTACAGCAATGGCGGCCCCTAGTGTTGTGACAGAGCAGAGCAGCCAGCGGCCATTGGCCTCAACCCTGACTATGTTTGAGTCCATGTTGAAAATGCATTTATTTACTTCAGCCTATGGCAACTGAAAATATTTTAACTCATTTTAATGTATACATATTTGTAGTATACATATATTTTTATGTAATTGTATTGATTGATTTTTTTATGCTTTTCATTGTATTTTTCATTGTGTTTCTTATTTTGATTGTGTGTTTTCGGTGTTGCTGTGAGCCACATTGAGTTGTCTTGTGCCGTACAAATACATTTGCCTTGCCAGTGTTAGTGAATGAATACGTGTGGGAAAGGCCATGTTGTCAGGTTTATTCTTTTCTGTGTGCCTTGTTAATCATTGTATACGCCTCAAATTATGCCTGTTTATTTATTATTACACAAATAGCTCAATTAAACAAAATAAATGAATGAGTTACTTTCTGGAAAAACAATGGTGTGTGAATCAAGAAAAAGTCAAAAAATAGAAATGCCATATCTTTGTAACTAATATATCAACAAAATAAACCAAATAACAATCGTTCTGCTGTATGACACAGGGATGAAGCAGAATATGGGCCTTAATTTAAGCAAAATAACCCGTGGCTTTGCTTCTTAATCCTACGTGGAAACCTGGGGTTCACTCGTGTAACTTGGTGATTTTTAAAGGAACAGACTGGACTGGAGACGCAGAGAGAGGACCCGGAACACCGCGGCCCAAGCGAGGCCCGCGAGCCCCGCACTGAGAAGCGCTGCGGTGTCGTCAAAGATGTGATGTTTTGTAATGGAGCCCCGGGTGAACTCCGTGACCTCGATGACTAACTTTGCTTTTTCCCGTGCCACAATCCATCTGCTCAGAGAGCGCACTCAGAGCTCCCGAGGCCCAGGACGCTTTACCGCCATCCACCAGACTCTTTCCTCCTTGTTTTATACTCAAAGTTACACATCTGCTCGCTAATATACGACTAATAAAGTGCTCAATGAGATTAAAGCAGTGACTCAAATCTACAGATATTTTGGTCGACTCATAAAAAACTAATAAAAAGTCAAAGGACGGGCTTCAGTGATACAGTCTGAAAGAGCCTCATATCATTTACATTCATGTGGGAACAAACACGGCCTTCATTTGGGTCGAGGATCCTCCGGCTCAGAGCTGGGGACATGTTTTTGGGTTTCCCACTTGACTCCTTTGTTCCAAAAACCCTCGGGAGCTTTTTAAAAATTCAAAATGACGGTGTGACTGGGCCTCACCTCAGCAGCGATGGCGAGCGGCTCCGCTCATGCAGCTCAACCGCCATCAGAACGAGAACGAGTGTTTGACTTTGCATCAGGACAAAGTCATGACTCTGAATATCTGACAGAAAAATTACTCTGAATCCACATTTTAACACAGATTTGTCCTTTTAAAGGCATGTGCTCCTAAACGTCTGATCAGCTGCAAAAACAGACTGTTTCAGTTTACAGTTTTTGCCCGTTGCTTGAACACTATAGACCCATGCTTAGACTAAAGTAACACAACCTGAAGCTTTTGTTACCATACCTCAAACACATGTACCCATACCTTAAACACATGTACCCATACCTCAAACACATGTACCCATACTTCAAACACATGTACCCATACTTCAAACACATGTACCCATACTTCAAACACATGTACCATACTTCAAACACATGTACCCATACCTCAAACACATTGCAATTCTGTAACACACTTAATCCTTTATGCAACACACTTGGTCCTGCACTACACTCTATTTCATACATAAGACACTTTGTTCAAAAATGAAATCTCAGGAGCCATTTGGAAAACACATGTATCCAAAAATACAAAACACATCGGGGAACTGCAAATACTCAAATACACAACTGAAGGCACTGACTTGCAAAACTGAACCAAACAGCTACAAAAAGCCTCAGTTTAGCCATTTGGCACTGGAAGTGACATCAGACCAAAACATTTTCGGGGGTGAAAAAAAAGAAGGAAAAAAATGAATTATTTTTGGATGAAATATAAAAAAATGTTTTTTTTTTTTTGTCTGATGTCACTTCCAGGGCTCCATAAGAGGCAGAGGACGAGGAGGACAAGGTCAAGGTCAAGGTCAAAGAAGCCATGCACGGACCCCTATTTCTGATGATATAAGAGCAACTTTTTGGACCATGTCATCAACCATGGCCTGACTATGAGGGAAGCTGGGCTGAGCCTCCTGACAATCTGCCTTCTGAATAAACTGAAAATCAAAGACTGCAGTGTTTTATATAAAGTAGACTAGTGTGTTCCCCCTGATCTGAAAGTGTGTACAGGTTACTGTATCGGCTGCTCACTGTTAGACAGCTGCAGTACATCCAGAACGCTGCTGCTCGAGTCCTGACAAGGACCAGGAAATACGACCACATTAGTCCAGTGCTCCGGTCTCTGCACTGGCTTCCTGTCACTCAGAGAATAGAATTTAAAACAGCTCTGCTTGTGTACAAGTCTTTTCATGGTTTAGCACCAAAGTACATCTCTGACATGTTAGAGCCGTATGAACCATCTCGGGCCCTGAGAACTTCAGGGAGGGGTCTCCTGGTGGTTCCCAGAGTCAATAATAAACACGGTGAGGCTGCGTTTCAGTTTCATGCAACTAAAATCTGGAACAGTCTTCATGAGGATGTGAGACAGGCCTCAACTCTGACAATGTTCAAATCCAGGCTGAAAACAGCTCTTTTTACCCGTACATATGAAAACTGAAAGTATTTTATCTGCACTCTTGCCTTTTACTGTCATTGATTAACTTTATGTTGATGTTTTATTGATTTTATCTGTTTTCTTGTAATTTTATGCAACTGTGAAGCACTTTGAATTGCCTTGTGTATGAATTGTGCTCTACAAATAAACTTGCCTTGCCTTGCCTTGCATAAGATGCAAGTGTGTGTCATTTTGTCATCATAGTTACATTTTGACAAAGGAATGTAGGTTTTGGTTGTAGAGTTTCATTTTGACACAGATGTGAATGATACATTTCTCAGTGTTGTGTCATGTTTACTTGTGTGTAGAGTTTTGGCAAAATGAGCAAGGTTTTGCAAAATGTGTTCAAGCAACAGGCAAAAACTGTAATTATTGTTTTCAATAAAAGGTTTTGTCTCACTCCCTTTTCTTCTTGTTATATTGAAGTTCTACTTGGATCCTTGTTAAGATTCAACCAGGCACAATGTGGATGATTTTTTGGCCATTTTTTAACTGGTCCTAAACTCTGTTCGATTGACTTTTTTATTCATTCATTTGAAAAGGGACAGTGCACTTTAATCAACATTATACATCGGTCCCTTTGGCAAAGCCTAAAAAGGCAGAATTAAAATCACGCAACAATTTACAAATTGACAGTTATGGAGTCGACCTGACGGATGTGCTGCTGTTTTTTTCTGCTCGTTCCACGACTATCTCCTCCTCAAACATCAGCAGAGGAGAGAGAGACACTGATGTCCTGCTCTCTTCACTAAGCTCAACATTTGTGATACGTTACGGTTCCCAAACCAAGTTCTAACACCGTATCTAATAATAGATTCAATGCAGGCTCTCTCCAATGTGACTTTTGGCTGATTTAACATGTGCTTTGTGGAAACACAAATCAAGTCAAATCAACCCGCCAGGACCATCGGGACTAAAGCTAAAGTAAAGTGAGTCTAAATGGGACTAAATTATGTCTAAACTTGGAGAATCACAGTCATTTGTAAACTGTTGTGTAAATGTAATGCAAAATGAATTAGAAAACTAAACATATTCTTTGAAAAGAGTGATGTCATTTTACTGGGATTAAACTTGATCAAATGGATTAAGCTGCTGCGGTAACTGAACCTCAAGGGGCTGAGAGTTTTCTTTCAGACATGTTCTCCTTCAGCTGCAGGAGAATCGCGTTTGTCTCTGCAGTCGTTATAAACAAACTCCATGTGCGTCTCAGGCAGCAAAATATCCTCATGCCAGAAACAAATGAGTGTCTCGCGACCTGAGTCCAACTGGGTCACAGAAGAAAAGCCTCCACTCATGGTCGTGCCTGCGTATCATTAATCTGATTGTAACGTCTTTACAAACAGGTCTGACTTAAATATGAGGCGGAGTTTGATGAAACAAGCAGCGTTTTACAGATTATGATTCAGAGACGCTGAATAAAGTTCTCATTCAGGAGGGAGAGATTAAAACCTGCCTCTTGTAGATTTGATCTTGTTGCTGATGAAGCTGTAATAACTGAGCACCAGTGTCGTTTAACAGGAGTAAATGTGCAGCTCAAAGCTCAACTGCATGGAAAATGAAACACAATGCTATAAATGAATCACAAATCAAATCACAACATCTGTGAGAAAATTAGGTTTAGGTTTTTAGTCAAAATGATGCAGCTCAGTGTTTGCCTCGATAAAGGAGCTGCTGGAAGAGCTGAAGCAAATATGAAATGATCTCCCATTAAAGTGAACAGTAGTGACATCAAGATGAACCAGTTTCATAATCACCGCGGTTACAAAAGCCACATGTTAATTTACAGTTTTTTCCCGTTGCTTGAACACTATAGACCCATGCTTAGACTAAAGTAACACAACTTGAAGCTATTGTTACCATACCCTAAACACATGTACCCATACCTCAAACACATGTACCCATACCTTAAACACATGTACCCATACCTCAAACACATGTACCCATACCTTAAACAAAAGTGCTGCTTTGCACTCTAGTTACAATTCTGTAACACACTTACTCCTTTATGCAACACACTTGGTCCTGCACTACACTCTATTTCATACAGAAGACACTTTGTTCAAAAATGAAATCTCAGGAGCCATTTGGAAAACACATGTGTCCAAAATACAAAACACATCGGGGAATTGCAAATACTCAAATACACAACTGAAGACACTTACTTACAGAACTGAACCAAACAGCTACAAAAAGCCTCAGTTTAGCCATTTCAACAACTTTGCAGCCTGGATGGAGGGAGAGCGAGAGGCTACGGAGCCCTGGAAGTGACATCAGACCAAAGCATTTTGGGGGGTGAAAAAATAAAAATAAATAAATATGTTTTTGTGTGTGTTTTCTTTTACCATATATTATCTCGGGGGAAGGAAATATTACAGTATTTTTTTTTGTTGAAGAAATAAAAATTACAGTAAAACATTTTTTGTTAAAACAAATTACTATATCCCATTTCCCCGGGATAAATGTGGTAAAAAAAAAAATGAAAGAAAACAAAACAAAACGTTTTTTTTTTAATATTTCATCCAAAATTATTACAGTATTACCGTCTTATTTTTTTTCTGTCTGTTCTGTTTTTTGTCTGATGTCAGAATCAAAGACTGCAGTGTTTTATATAAAGTAGACTAGTGTGTTCCCCTGATCTGAAAGTGTACATGATGCAAGTGTGTGTCATTTTGTCATCAGAGTTACATTTAGACGAAGGAATGTTAGGTTTTCATAGCAGAGTTTAGGTTTTGATAGAGTTTAGGTTTTGATAGCAGAGTTTAGGTTTTGATAACAGAGTTTAGGTTTTGATAGCAGAGTTTAGGTTTTGATAGAGTTTAGGTTTTGATAGTAGAGTTTAGGTTTTGATAGCAGAGTTTAGGTTTTGATAGCAGAGTTTAGGTTTTGATAGAGAGTTTAGGTTTTGATAGCAGAGTTTAGGTTTTGATAGTAGAGTTTAGGTTTTTGATAGCAGAGTTTAGGTTTTGATAGCAGAGTTTAGGTTTTGATAGTAAGTTTAGGTTTTGATAGAGTTTAGGTTTTGATAGTAAGTTTAGGTTTTGATAGCAGAGTTTAGGTTTGATAGCGGAGTTTAGGTTTTGATAGCAGAGTTTAGGTTTTGATAGAGTTTAGGTTTTGATAGTAGATTTAGGTTTGATAGTAGAGTTTAGGTTTTGATAGTAGAGTTTAGGTTTTGATAGTAGAGTTTAGGTTTTGATAGTAAGTTTAGGTTTTGATAGAGAGTTTAGGTTTTGATAGCAGAGTTTAGGTTTTTGATAGCAGAGTTTAGGTTTTGATAGAGTTTAGGTTTTGATAGTAGAGTTTAGGTTTGATAGCAGAGTTTAGGTTTTGATAGCAGAGTTTAGGTTTTGATAGCAGAGTTTAGGTTTTGATAGAGTTTAGGTTTGATGTAGAGTTTAGTTTGATAGTAGAGTTTAGGTTTTGATAGTGAGTTTAGGTTTTGATAGAGATTTAGGTTTGATAGTAGAGTTTAGGTTTTGATAGTAGAGTTTAGGTTTATAGCAGAGTTTAGGTTTTATAGCAGAGTTTAGGTTTTGATAGCAGAGTTTAGGTTTGATAGAGTTTAGGTTTTGATAGTAGAGTTTAGGTTTTGATAGCAGAGTTTAGGTTTTGATAGGAGTTAGGTTTTGATAGAGTTTAGGTTTTGATAGTAGAGTTTAGGTTTTGATAGAGTTTAGGTTTTGATAGCAGAGTTTAGGTTTTGATAGCAGAGTTTAGGTTTTGATAGCAGAGTTTAGGTTTTGATAGAGTTTAGGTTTTGATAGTAGAGTTTAGGTTTTGATAGATAGAGTTTAGGTTTTGATAGTAGAGTTTAGGTTTTGATAGAGTTTAGGTTTTGATAGTAGAGTTTAGGTTTTGATAGCAGAGTTTAGGTTTTGATAGCAGGAGTTTAGGTTTTGATAGAGTTAGGTTTTGATAGAGTTTAGGTTTTGATAGTAGAGTTTAGGTTTTGATAGTAGAGTTTAGGTTTTTGATATACAGAGTTTAGGTTTTGATAGTAGAGTTTAGGTTTTTGATAGAGTTTAGGTTTTGATAGCAGAGTTTAGGTTTTGATAGTAGTTTTAGGTTTTGATAGTAGAGTTTAGGTTTTGATAGAGTTTAGGTTTTGATAGAGTTTAGGTTTTGATAGTAGAGTTTAGGTTTTGATAGAGTTTAGGTTTTGATAGCAGAGTTTAGGTTTTGATAGTAGAGTTTAGGTTTTGATAGAGTTTAGGTTTTGATAGCAGAGTTTAGGTTTTGATAGCAGAGTTTAGGTTTTTGATAGTAGAGTTTAGGTTTTGATAGCAGAGTTTAGGTTTTAATAGTAGAGTTTAGGTTTTGATAGCAGAGTTTAGGATTTGATAGCAGAGTTTAGGTTTTGATAGCAGAGTTTAGGTTTTGATAGAGGTTTTTGATAGCAGAGTTTAGGTTTTAATAGTAGAGTTTAGGTTTTGATAGCAGAGTTTAGGTTTTGATAGAGTTTAGGTTTTGATAGTAGAGTTTAGGTTTTGATAGTAGAGTTTAGGTTTTGATAGCAGAGTTTAGGTTTTGATAGCAGAGTTTAGGTTTTGATAGAGTTTAGGTTTTTGATAGAGTTTAGGTTTTGATAGTAGATTTAGGTTTTGATAGCAGAGCTTAGGTTTTGATAGTGGAGTTTAGGTTTTGATAGTGAGTTTAGGTTTGATAGAGTTTAGGTTTTTGATAGAGTTTAGGTTTTGATAGTAGAATTTAGGTTTTGATAGTGGAGTTTAGGTTTTGATAGAGTTTAGGTTTTGATAACAGAGTTTAGGTTTTGATAGCAGAGTTTAGGTTTTGATAGAGTTTAGGTTTTGATAGTAGAGTTTAGGTTTGATAGAGTTTAGGTTTTGATAGTAGAGTTTAGGTTTTTGATAGAGTTTAGGTTTTGATAGAGTTTAGGTTTGATAGTAGAGTTTAGGTTTTGATAGAGTTTAGGTTTTGATAGTAGAGTTTAGGTTTTGATAGTAGAGTTTAGGTTTTGATAGAGGTTTAGGTTTTGATAGTAGAGTTTAGGTTTTGATAGTAGAGTTTAGGTTTTGATAGTAGAGTTTAGGTTTTGATAGAGAGTTTAGGTTTTGATAGCAGAGTTTAGGTTTTGATAGCAGAGTTTAGGTTTTGATAGCAGAGTTTAGGTTTTGATAGCAGAGTTTAGGTTTTGATAGTAGAGTTTAGGTTTTGATAGCAGAGTTTAGGTTTTAATAGTAGAGTTTAGGTTTTGATAGCAGAGTTTAGGTTTTAATAGTAGAGTTTAGGTTTGATAGCAGAGTTTAGGTTTTGATAGCAGAGTTTAGGTTTTGATGATAGTTTTTAGGTTTTTTGATAGAGTTTAGGTTTTGATAGTAGAGTTTAGGTTTTGATAGAGAGTTTAGGTTTGATAGCAGAGTTTAGGTTTTGATAGCAGAGTTTAGGTTTGATAGAGTTTAGGTTTGATAGAGTTTAGGTTTTGATAGTAGAGTTTAGGTTTTGATAGTAGAGTTAGGTTTTGATAGCAGAGTTTAGGTTTTGATGAGTTAGTTTTGAAGTTTAGGTTTTGATAGTAGTTTAGGTTTTGATAGTAGAGTTTTAGGTTTTGATAGATAGGTTTTTAGATTTAGGTTTTGATAGAGTTTAGGTTTTGATAGTAGATTTAGGTTTTGATAGTGGAGTTTAGGTTTTGATAGCAGAGTTTAGGTTTTGATAGTGGAGTTTAGGTTTTGATAGGAGTTTAGGTTTTGATAGTAGAGTTTAGGTTTGATAGAGTTTAGGTTTTGATAGAGTTTAGGTTTTGATAGTTTTTTTGATAGAGTTTAGGTTTTGATAGTAGAGTTTAGGTTTTGATAGCAGAGTTTAGGTTTTGATAGAGTTTAGGTTTTGATAGAGTTTAGGTTTTGATAGTAGAGTTTAGGTTTTGATAGTAGAATTTAGGTTTTGATAGCAGAGCTTAGGTTTTGATAGTGGATTGTTTTTAGTGGAGTTTAGGTTTTGATAGAGTTAGGTTTTGATAGAGTTTAGGTTTTGATAGTAGAATTTAGGTTTTGATAGTGAGTTTAGGTTTTGATAGAGTTTAGGTTTTGATAGAGTTTAGTTTTGATAGAGTTTAGGTTTTGATTAGAGTTTAGGTTTTGATAGTAGATTAGGTTTTGATAGTAGAGTTTAGGTTTTGATAGTAGAGTTTAGGTTTTGATAGTGGAGTTTAGGTTTTGATAGAGTTTTAGGTTTTGATAGAGTTTAGGTTTTGATAGTAGAGTTTAGGTTTTTGAATAGTAGAATTTAGGTTTTGATAGCAGAGTTTAGGTTTTGATAGTGGAGTTTAGTTTTGATAGTGGAGTTTTAGGGTTTTGATAGAGTTTAGGTTTTGATAGAGTTTAGGTTTTGATAGTAGATAGTTTAGAGTTTAGGTTTGATAGAGTTTAGGTTTTGATAGGTAGAGAGTTTAGGTTTTGATAGTGGAGTTTAGGTTTTGATAGAGTTTAGGTTTTGATAGACAGAGTTTAGGTTTTGATAGAGTTTAGGTTTTATAGGTTTTGATAGCAGAGTTTAGGTTTTGATAGAGTTTAGGTTTTGATAGGAGAGTTTAGGTTTTGATAGAGTTTAGGTTTTGATAGTAGAGTTTAGGTTTTGATAGAGTTTAGGTTTTGATAGGAGTTTAGGTTTTGATAGTAGAGTTTAGGTTTTGATAGTAGAGTTTAGGTTTTGATAGAGGTTTAGTTTTGATAGTAGAGTTTAGGTTTTGATAGTAGTTTAGGTTTTGATAGTAGATTTAGTTTTGATAGTAGAGTTTAGGTTTTGATATAATTTAGTTTGATAGCAGAGTTTAGGTTTTGATAGCAGAGTTTAGGTTTGATAGAGAGTTTAGGTTTTGATAGGAGTTTAGGTTTTGATAGCAGAGTTTAGGTTTTGATAGTAGAGTTTAGGTTTTGATAGCAGAGTTTAGGATTTTGATAGCAGAGTTTAGGTTTTGATAGCAGAGTTTAGGTTTTGATAGCAGAGTTTAGGTTTTGATAGCAGAGTTTAGGTTTTGATAGTTTAGGTTTATAATTTATTTGATAGAGAGTTTAGGTTTTGATAGTAGAGTTTAGGTTTGATAGCAGAGTTTTAGGTTTTGATAGCAGAGTTTAGGTTTGATAGTAGAGTTTAGGTTTTGATAGAGTTTAGGTTTGATAGTAGAGTTTAGGTTTTGATAGTTGTAGAGTTTAGGTTTTGATAGCAGAGTTTAGGTTTTGATAGCAGAGTTTAGGTTTTGATAGGAGTTTAGGTTTTGATAGAGTTTAGGTTTTGATAGGAGTTTAGGGTTTTGATAGTAGAGTTTAGGTTTTGATAGGTAGGAAGATTTAGGTTTTGATAGCAGAGCTTAGGTTTTTGATTAGTTGGAGTTTAGGTTTTGATAGTGGAAGTTTAGGTTTTGATAGATTAGGTTTAGGTGTTTTGATAGGAGTTTAGGTTTTGATATAGTTAGAATTTAGGTTTTGATAGGTGGTGATTAGTTTAGGTTTTGATAGTGGAGTTTAGGTTTTGATAGTAGAGTTTAGGTTTGATAGAGTTTAGGTTTGATAGAGTTTAGGTTTTGATAGTAGAATTTAGGTTTTGATAATGGAGTTTAGGTTTTGATAGAGTTTAGGTTTTGATAGAGTTTAGGTTTTGATAGTAGAATTTAGGTTTTGATAGTAGAGTTTAGGTTTTGATAGCAGAGTTTAGGTTTTGATAGTAGAGTTTAGGTTTTAATAGCAGAGTTTCAGTTTGACACAGATGTGAATGGTATATTTCCCAGTGTTGTGTCATGTTTACTTGTGTGTAGAGTTTTGGCAAAATGAGCGAAGTTTTGCAAAATGTGCTCAAGTAGTAATAATTACATGTTACAGAGGGGGGCCCGGGTTATGTGGGGGCTGTGGCCTGGAGGCTTTGGGAACTTATGTCCCGGTGAAAACCAAAGTGAAACTGCGCCAGTGCATCATCGTTTGTTCAGTTTGAGCGTTGGTGATAAAGTCTTAGAAGAAGGTTCTTGAGTCCTCGTCTGTACTCTGTAGTCGATGAACAAAGTAAAGCCATAATGCAGGGGTGTCCAAAGTGCGGCCCACGGGGCAAATACGGCCCTCAGACCTTTTTTGTTGTCCCTCAGGCGCCTTGTTGAACTGGCACACGGGGCTAAAGATGGTTCATGCATCCACAGCCTCTGACACTGACATTCTAACGTGAGCCAGAGCTGACACTGAGGTTCCAACAACAATCTGAACCTCTAAATAATCCACATCCTCCCCTCTTCAACCACAAAGCCCTTCTCCGTTTGCCAAACGAGGAGAGCAGGAGCAGAACTTTCAAACGCAAAAGATCAAGCTCCTCCCCCTCCTCCTGATTGGACCTGACAGGCCGGTTCACAGGAAAAGCTCGTCTCCCAGACTATCACTTTAAATGCTGACCGTTGATCTGTGGCCCTTTACACTTCAACATGCGGCCCTGTTTGAAACACATTTGGATGCCTCGGCCATAATGTGTATTTATGAGGCTGTCACAAATGATTTGGTGACATTATACAGGGAAGTCCCATCCAGATCCGCTGATATTTCCCACAATCAGTGCAGTTTCAGATTGTTTTAGTTTTGATTCATTTATTAATAGTAATAATAATGCATTAGTCTTATACAGCGCTTTTCCAGACACTCAAAGTCGCTCTACAATTTCGTGCATTATTCATTCACTCCATACTTGGTAGCTTACCACTACAAAGGCCACAGCAGCCCTGGAGTAGACTGACAGAACCGAGGCAACCAGTCTGCACCATCGGCCCCTCCAACCACCACCAACTATGCACTCTTATTCATCATCATACTATCAATTAAAAACTGAGTATGCTATACATGCTTTTCAGTCATGTGACTTTTGTTGTTATGGCGGCCATTTTCAATACCTTTGTAGCATTATGCAGTAGTACAACATGTAACAATATCTCAACTCAGGATGAAAATGAGAGATGACTGATTGACAGTGACATTTTTATGTTCTCGTAATCATCGCTCATGATGATAACAGTAAAAACACGGCCCCAGAGACGCACGTTTATGTGAAGAAACCAGTGAGTCAGTGTTTAAGCTGCTCAAGATGTTAGCATCCTACCAGTTAGCATTTAGCTTCAAGCTCAGCTCTGACCTCTCCAAGAGAAAGCCCTGAACCACAGACATCTAGCCTTGGATACAACATGTGACAGAGGTCAGAGCTGAGCTGTTACTGTAGTATTTCCTCAGTGTTCATAGATGTGAGTCACACGTGTGTTTATCGTGTTGAAGCCATTGACAGTTGCTAACCGGTAGCATGCTAACATCTTGAGCAGCTTAAACACTGACTCAGACTGAGACTCTGTCGACATGACAAACTGTAAAAATCACAGAGAAAGGTTTTCTGTTACTTCTTTGATGAGTTAAGTTAGTCTTCAGAGTGAAGCAGATCTTTAGTAAATCCTGCTGTAGCTCGACAGACAGAGCTGCTACGTCTGAGCCACATTTGCTGATTATATCACATAAACGTGCGTCTCTGGGGCCGAGTTTTAACTGTTATCTTCATGAGCAATGATTACGAGAACATAAAAATACCACTGACAATCAGTTGTCTTTCATTTTCATCCTGAGTAGAGATATTGTTACATGTTGTATTACTGCATAATTCTACTTTGGTATTCAAAATGGCCGCCGGAACTATGTGTGATGTCATTGGAAATGCATGTATTGCAGCTCTTTGAGACTTTCTTTTGGTTTAAGACGGACCAGAGGCTCTTTGTTCAGTCGACTTATTCAGGCGGATAGACAGGAAAGTGATTTTATTTGAATTTTTAAGTTACTGACAGGAAGTGACATAGATAGAGGTAAAGTCGAGAGGGTCTAAACGCAGCTGATGGAGAGTCATGTGATCAGTGGAGCTCCAGACCTCCACAGGAAATGACGTCGCACTATTTTCCCCGCGACATCATCTTAATGAATCTCAATAAAACTTCTTCAGTGAACTCCACCATTCTCCAGGTCAGGATTGGAGTTAGTCTGGATTAATTTAGTAACGTTCACAGCAGTTTGACTCATTTCCCATTGACATAACATGGTCGGCCTGGCAACAGTTTAAAATTGTTTGCCTCTATCTACATCACCTACTGTCAGTGTCCAATAAGGAAGTGAAACTATAAACGTCATAAACCTGGTAAAACTAAAGAAAACTTGGACATTTATAGCAAAATCTTAAACATAATTGTGTTAACTATGCACTTTAAAGGGACTAGACGCAAGTTGGTCATTTTTATGCTCACTCCTGCCACCTCAGGTCTTACGCGTAACAGCAGTCTCCATATTAAAGGGATATTTCAGGATTTTTGACATTGGGCCTCATTTCCTAGTTATCCAGAGTGTTGTTGATGTCTGGAGATATTTTTTCTTAAATTCATGCAGTTCTTATATTTGAAGAGTCTAGTGGTGCTAGGCTAGGGCAAGGCTAAAGCATTTCTATGGTATCAGTTAGCCTGCATTAAAAACAGTCTGACCCACTCCACAGTGCACCTGAGGTAAATCACTTATAACACCAGACTAACCATATAAATGTCTGTGTTAATAGAATCATGTTTGAAATATAACTGACCTTGTATCACATGAATTACCGCATTTTGAGGGACTATTTTCTCGCAGATCACTCCGCCGCTGCGTTAGCTTACAGCCACGAAGCTGATGCTGCTCAAATATAAGTTATTTTAAATGATTCTATTAACACAGACATTTATATGGTTAGTCTGGTGTTATAAGTGATTTACCTCAGGTGCACTGTGGAGTGGGTCAGACTGTTTTTAATGCAGGCTAACTGATACCATAGAAATGCTTTAGCCTTGCCCTAGCCTAGCGCCACTAGACTCTTCAAATATAAGAACTGCATGAATTTAAGAAAAAAATATCTCCAGACATCAACAACACTCTGGATAACTAGGAAATGAGGCCCAGTGTCAAAAATTCTGAAATATCCTTTAAGCTCGTGCATGACGGCACTTCGGACCCGAATTAACACCATTTTGAGCGACAGTGCAGGATTTTAGAGGCAGTTGTGGTGAACAGGTCTGGGCTCTTTAAACTCCATATAGTCCCTTTAAACCTACAGACTATCACTTTAAGGTTGCAGACCCCAAGGTAATCACCGTTTAGCTGCTTATAAATGAGCAGCACATGATGAGGAAAGCTTTGAGGGTCAGCGCAGAAGTGAACACTGTTTTCCGTTTTGGCCTGTTACTCTAACGCAGTCACCGTTATCACACACCTGAAGAACGCGCGCCACCGTTTGAGAACCTCTGAGTTAGCACTTTCTCAGCTCACTGCGTGTCGCACCAAAAACCAGCTCAACTGGTGCCAGTGTGTCCGGACGCGCGTTTTTTTTCCCGCGCCGGCGTTGAAGGACAAACCAACCAGCGGGACGTTTAACCTTGTATTCCACCCCCCCTTATTGGGATGCGGGGAGTATGAGGTCGGATGGTTAACCCTCCCCCCCCCCCCACACCCCCTCTCCACAAGGTGACTGTCTGACTGACTCTCCCAGCTCCAAAGATCACTCCTCGGATCAAACCCGCACCCCCACGGCGCTGCGCTATCATCCCCGACCGGAGGGAGACCGGAGCGGGAGGAGAGCTCACGATCTGCGGCGGATTTCACACCGAGCGGACGAGGTTTTGGACGTATAGCCTGTTCCCCCCACCCCCCTACCGTAGCTCTGCGCATGCACGGGCGCGCTGACAAAGTGGTCGTTAATGTCATAGCGCCGCCGCCGCGTATGTGCTCCCTACTGTACGGCTGTTATTCGGCGTCTGAGGCCCCCCCCCCCCCCCGTAAGAGAGGGCCACGGCGCCCGTCGGAAGCCTCTCGAACGGGGGACTCGTCGGCGCAGCCTTTAACGCACGCACCGCATCGCATCGCTCGGTCCGGGGGCCGATGTAGAGTGCGCCACACGGGGGGTGGGGGGGGGGATAAACGCCACACACGCACGCACGCACTCACACACACACACACCGACTCACCGTGTGCAGGCCAAGCTCAAGGACACGGGCATCAGGCGCGCGGACAGGACAGGCACAATCCCGTTAATCTGGCGCCGGGAGAGAGAAGAGAGGAGCGCGCGCCGAGGGGGACGAAGGGGATGGAGAGAGAGAGAGAGAGAGAGAGAGAGAGAGAGAGAGAGAGAGAGAGAGTGAGAGAGAGAGTGAGAGGACACCGGCAGCTCCCCCCTGGATGGCAGCGGGACGCGGGGGTAACGCTATCGACGACGGCTGCGGTGGCGGCTGCTGCTCCTCCACGGCGGTCACCTGCCTGCAGTCAGACGGGGAGGGGGGCTGGCGCGGAGAGGAGGAAGAGGAGAGAGAGGAGGAAGAGAGAGAGAGAGAGAGAGAGAGAGAGAGAGAGAGAGAGAGGAGGGAGGCGAGAGGATGATGGTGGAGCGCAGAGGCCACGTTTGGAGGCGGCTAACTGGGGCGAGGGGAGCGGGGGAGACGAGCCGAGAGCCTGGGGAGTCCGAGCAGCGACATCTTCGAGGAGGAGGAGGAGGAGGCTCGAGCCGCGCGCACAGGAGCCCGGTCACAGCAGCAGCAGCATCCGCGAGACGGAGACGCGCGAGGAGGGAGGGAGGGGGTCTGCGTCACACCACCACCGGCCCCTGGCGTGATGACGACACAGCAGCGCGCGCCTCTGATGCATGTGCGCTTTTAACAATAAATAAATAAAATGGAATAAAAATAAATAAAAGTTCGCTTTTACCTGTAAACATAATGAATAAATAAAATAAAATTAATGATAACAATAATGAAAAAAGAATGGGGGGAAAAATCTCATAAAATATCCCAAAAAAGGCAAAAGATGTAAACATGTAATGGAGAATTAAGTTCTTGAAATAAGTTATTTGAGGAGGTAAGTAAAAATAAAATCTGCCAGTGGAATAAGCATTGTTGCTCTTAAAGTAAGAAAAACATCTCAAACTACGTACTAACCCCCGGCTCACATTAACTACGGTCCGGGTTCGGTCCTGATCCGGTCCGGGTTTGCCCCAAACTACCACTCACAGTGAGTCCGGCTGACACTGTGGCTCCGCCAGCTCCGGCGCCAGATGCTGCGCCAGGCACAGAAACGGCCCTCACGAGAACAGAAGTGCACGTGAGTTCCCTCTTGGAGCGAGTTCACGTGATAAAAAGCCCCATACAGTGGGGAAAAAAAGTATTTAGTCAACCAACAATTGTGCAAGTTCTCCCACTTAAAAAGATGAGAGAGGCCTGTAATTTTCATCATAGGTAAACCTCAACTATGAGACAAAATGAGAAAAATAAATCCAGAAAATCACATTGTCTGATTTTTTATGAATTAATTTGCAAATTATGGTGGAAAATAAATATTTGGTCAATAACAAACAAGCAAGATTTGTGTCTCTCACAGACCTGTAACTTCTTCTTTAAGAGGCTCCTCTGTCCTCCACTTGTTACCTGTATTAATGGCCCCTGTTTGAACTTGTTATCAGTATAAAAGACACCTGTCCACAACCTCAAACAGTCACACTCCAAACTCCACTATGGTCAAGACCAAAGAGCTGTCCAAAGACACCAGAAACAAAACTGTAGACCTGCACCAGGCTGGGAGGACTGAATCTGCAGTTGGTAAGCAGCTTGGTGTGAAGAAATGAACTGTGGAAGCAATTATTAGAAAATGGAAGACATACAAGACCACTGATGATCTCCCTCGATCTGGGGCTCCACGCAAGATCTCACCCCGTGGGGTCAAAATGATCACAAGAACGGTGAGCAAAAGTCCCAGAACCACACGGGGGACCTAGTGAATGACCTGCAGAGAGCTGGGACCAAAGTAACAAAGGCTACCGTCAGTAACACACCACGCAGCCAGGGACTCAGACATGTCCCCCTGCTTAAGCCAGTACATGTCCCGGCCCGTCTGAAGTTTGCTAGAGAACATCTGGATGATCCAGAAGAGGACTGGGACAATGTCATATGGTCAGATCAAACCAACATGGAACTTTTTGGTAAAAACTCAACTGGTCGTGTTTGGAGCAGAAAGAAAGAACACCATACCTACTGTGAAGCATGGGGGTGGAAGCATCATGCTTTGCTTTGGGGCTGTTTTTCTGCAAAGGGACCAGGACGACTGATCCGTGTAAAGGAAAGAATGAACGTGAGATTTTGAGTGAAAACCTCCTTCCATCAGCAAGGGCATTGAACATGAAACGTGGCTGGGTCTTTCAGCATGACAATGATCCCAAACACACCGCCCGGGCAACGAAGGAGTGGCTTCGTAAGAAGCATTTCAAGGTCCTGGAGTGGCCTAGCCAGTCTCCAGATCTCAACCCCATAGAAAATCTTTGGAGGGAGTTGAAAGTCCGTGTTGCCCAGCGCCTGCCCCAAAACATCACTGCTCTAGAGGAGATCTGCATGGAGGAATGGGCCAAAATACAAAACCTGTGAAGACTTACAGAAAACATTTGACCTCTGTCATTGCCAACAAAGGGTAAATAACAAAGTATTGAGATGAACTTTTGTTATTGACCAAATACTTATTTTCCACCATAATTTGCAAATTAATTCATTAAAAATCAGACAATGTGATTTTCTGGATTTTTTTTCTAATTTTGTCTCTCATAGTTGAGGTTTACCTATGATGAAAATTACAGGCCTCTCTCATCTTTTTAAGTGGGAGAACTTGCACAATTGTTGGTTGACTAAATACTTTTTTTCCCCACTGTATATAGGTAGTTTTTGTAAACAAAAGCCGTATTTGCCAGTACAACGACTCACCCCAGTGAAGTGGATGCTTTAAACACACTAGTGCCCCTGTGTCACTGGTAATGGAGAAATGTTTACATTTCTGACGTTACACGCGTGTACAGGTGGTAAACGAGACCAGATAAGTAGTGAGCAGACAGATTTTATTTTGAAATACACCGGATCTTCTTTTCTCACGAGACCTGACTTCCTGTTTGGCTCATGTTTTTCTGTCAGCTTGATCCGTTGAGGCTCCGGTATCCGGCAAAAATAGACTTCTTGTGGATTCTTTCCGTTGCCGCCGGATGGCCTCGGTAGCCGGACCCGGACTTGGTGGAGCAGTGTGAGTGTGCAACATTGGTTTTAATGACTTTCTAAGATCGCGGACGCCGCACCGGACCATGACCGGATTTAATGTGAGTCGGGGCTAACTTTTACATTAGTCAAAATGACTCAAATTCCATCCATCCATCTTCTTCCACTTGTCCGTTGCCGGGTCGTGGGGGCAGCTGTTGGAGCTGCACCAGCCCCTATGGCTCCTCCTGCAGGTGGTGGGTCCACAGAAGGACGGCCTCATGGTTCTAACCAGGCCTGTTGGTCTCTCATAAGGGGCTTCTGAACCGCTCTTTGTCTGACCCGTCACCTAGGACCTGTTTGCCATGGGAGACCCTACCAGGGGCACGAAGCCCCGACAACAGAGCTCCAGGATCATACAGGCTCAAACCCTCCACCACGTTAAGGTTGCGGCTCCAGGAGGGACGACTCAAATTAAGGGCAAATATTCTGAATTTGAGTAAAAGTTCTGAAGAGTCATGTGATTATTATAAAGTTACATATTTAAATTTCAGCCCGTGAAAAGAATGAGACAAAAGTCATTTCTTCAGTGTGGATGTTTTGTAGAAAATGACAAAGAAAACAACACGTGAGGTTCTATAAAAACAGTCCCAGTGTCGTGCCTAAAGGCACAACTAAAGCCCAGTTGGAGCAGGGCTCGAACCCCTCCTCTCAGAGCCGCTGAGGGGAGTTTCCTATGAGTTTGAAGCTGTTTCTCAATTGCGAGGAACCGTCCTCTGTTGGTCCACTTCGTTGACGTCCTCGGTGGTGGCTCCTCCCAAACGGAGGCGTGTCCTCTCACCGCCGCATTTGAGCTCAATTGGAACGGCCTCCGGAGCGGCTGCGTCATGTCACGTGTCAAATCATATAATAAAATGTCAATCCATGCTTACAAAAACGACTGTTTTATGAATAAAAGCTGTTTATAAACTGGTTTTGGTTGGATGTCTTACTGTTTGAACATTTTGGCCTGAATAAATAATTACATTTCTGCAAGGATTTGTAAGAAATTCAATTAAAATATCAAATATATTTAGCAGGTCCAGTTTATCACTAATCGCCTTCAATTGCACAACAACCATAGGCCTGATTTATCAATAAAGAGGCCTATTTATTAGGCTTTTCATTAACTTTATGTAAACCTCTTTTTTTACATCTTTACTTGCTTACAACACTTCTACCAATGATTATTTATTACAATATTTTTTTTTGCACAAATGTGGAACAAAACTTCAAACTAATAAAGTTTTGGGAGAAAAGGGAAGAAAAAAACAGTGTTGCAGTGCATCATGGGTAATTTCAGCTCTCCGAGGCTGCGGAGGATCCACCGGTGTATCCTTCGTAAATGAGCCAAACGGAGGAGTCGAGCTGCGAGGAGGCGAGTGGTCTGAGTGAATTAGAACCACTAGGCGGCGCTGAAGTGGTCGAGACGCTGAGGATCCTGGACATTGGGAACAGCCCCTGTGTGTTTGTAAAGGCTCTTTTATACTTCAGCGACAGCTCCGCGTTTACGTGTTGGACGCACGTGGGAGCCAATCAGGGAGTTGGCGACAGCTGCACAAGGCGACTCCGCGGCCAGTGCTGCAGAACACAAGCGCTGTGATTGGTTGATCCTTTCGCAAAACAAGGAAACACACAACAAACTCCTTCAGTCTCCCTCTTTGAAGTTATTTTCATGAATATATTGTTCCTATGATTTAGTGCTTTTGTGTTTTCACTGTTTATGCTATTTAAAAAAAATATTTAAAATAGACATAACGTGAACGCAGCTACGCGGAGGTTTGAACGATTCTGGCTTGCGTGAAGCGGACGGGCTGCGGTGGGCGGGACCGGACGCTCGACTATAAAACAACCTTAACAGTGTCTACAGAGGAGCTGAAGCTGCTCAGTGTGTGTTTGTAACAGTGTCTACAGAGGAGCTGTCTGTGGTCCTGAAGCTGCTCAGTGTGTGTTGTAACAGTGTCTACAGAGGAGCTGTCTGTGGTGCTGAGCTGCTCAGTGTGTTTGTAACAGTGTCTACAGAGGAGCTGTCTGTGGTGCTGAAGCTGCTCAGTGTGTGTTTGTAACAGTGTCTACAGAGGAGCTGTCTGTGGTGCTGAAGCTGCTCAGTGTGTTTGTAACAGTGTCTACAGAGGAGCTGTCTGTGGAGCTGAAGCTGCTCAGTGTGTTTGTAACAGTGTCTACAGAGGAGCTGTCTGTGGTGCTGAAGCTGCTCAGTGTGTGTTTGTAACAGTGTCTACAGAGGAGCTGTCTGTGGTGCTGAACTGCTCAGTGTGTTTTGTAACAGTGTCTACAGAGAGCTGTCTGTGGGCTGAAGCTGCTCAGTGTGTTTGTAACAGTGTCTATAGAGGAGCTGTCTGTGGTGCTGAACTGCTCAGTGTGTTTTGTAACAGTGTCTATAGAGGAGCTGTCTGTGGTGCTGAACTGCTCAGTGTGTTTTGTAACAGTGTCTAAGAGGAGCTGTCTGTGGTGCTGAACTGCTCAGTGTGTTTGTAACAGTGTCTACAGAGGAGCTGTCTGTGGTGCTGAAGCTGCTCAGTGTGTGTTTGTAACAGTGTCTACAGAGGAGCTGTCTGTGGTGCTGAACTGCTCAGTGTGTGTTGTAACAGTGTCTACAGAGGAGCTGTCTGTGGAGCTGAAGCTGCTCAGTGTGTTTGTAACAGTGCTACAGAGGAGCTGTCTGTGGTGCTGAAGCTGCTCAGTGTGTTTGTAACAGTGTCTACAGAGGAGCTGTCTGTGGAGCTGAAGCTGCTCAGTGTGTTTGTAACAGTGTCTACAGAGGAGCTGTCTGTGGAGCTGAAGCTGCTCAGTGTGTTTGTAACAGTGTCTACAGAGGAGCTGTCTGTGGAGCTGAAGCTGCTCAGTGTGTTTGTAACAGTGTCTACAGAGGAGCTGTCTGTGGAGCTGAAGCTGCTCAGTGTGTGTTTGTAACAGTGTCTACAGAGGAGCTGTCTGTGGAGCTGAAGCTGCTCAGTGTGTGTTTGTAACAGTGTCTACAGAGGAGCTGTCTGTGGAGCTGAAGCTGCTCAGTGTGTTTGTAACAGTGACTACAGAGGAGCTGTCTGTGGTGCTGAAGCTGCTCAGTGTGTGTTTGTAACAGTGTCTACAGAGGAGCTGTCTGTGGAGCTGAAGCTGCTCAGTGTGGTTTGTAACAGTGTCTACAGAGGAGCTGTCTGTGGAGCTGAAGCTGCTCAGTGTTGTTACAGGCTACAGAGGGCTGTCTGTGGGCTGAAGCTGCTCAGTGTGTTTGTAACAGTGTCTACAGGATGTCTGTCTTGTTTGTAGCTGAAGCTGTCAGTGTGTGTTTGTAACAGTGTCTACAGAGGAGCTGTCTGTGGAGCTGAAGCTGCTCAGTGTGTGTTTTGTAACAGTGTCTACAGAGGAGCTGTCTGTGGTGAACTGTCAGTTGGTCAGTGTACAGAGAGCTGTCTGTGGAGCTGAAGCTGCTCAGTGTGTGTTTGTAACAGTGTCTACAGAGGAGCTGTCTGTGGTGCTGAACTGCTCAGTGTGTGTTTGTAACAGTGTCTACAGAGGAGCTGTCTGTGGAGCTGAAGCTGCTCAGTGTGTTGTAACAGTGTCTACAGAGGAGCTGTCTGTGGTAGCTGAAGGCTGCTCAGTGTGTTTGTAACAGTGTCTACAGAGGAGCTGTCTGTGGAGCTGAAGCTGCTCAGTGTGTTTGTAACAGTGTCTACAGAGGAGCTGTCTGTGGAGCTGAAGCTGCTCAGTGTGTTTTGTAACAGTGTCTACAGAGGAGCTGTCTGTGGAGCTGAAGCTGCTCAGTGTGTGTTGTAACAGTGGTCTATAGAGGAGCTGTCTGTGGAGCTGAAGCTGCTCAGTGTGTTTGTAACAGTGACTACAGAGGAGCTGTCTGTGGAGCTGAAGCCTGGTACATGCAAGTGTTTTGTAACAGTGTCTACAGAGGAGCTGTCTGTGGAGCTGAAGCTGCTCAGTGTGTTTGTAACAGTGCTACAGAGGAGCTGTCTGTGGAGCTGAAGCTGCTCAGTGTGTTTGTAACAGTGTCTACAGAGGAGCTGTCTGTGGAGCTGAAGCTGCTCAGTGTGTTTGTAACAGTGCTACAGAGGGTCTGTGGTGGTGTGTGTTGTACAGGCTAGGGAGCTGTCTGTGGAGCTGAAGCTGCTCAGTGTGTTTGTAACAGTGTCTACAGAGGAGCTGTCTGTGGGTGAAGCTGCTCAGTGTGTTTGTAACAGTGTCTATAGAGGAGCTGTCTGTGGAGCTGAAGCTGCTCAGTGTGTTTGTAACAGTGTCTACAGAGGAGCTGTCTGTGGAGCTGAAGCTGCTCAGTGTGTTTGTAACAGTGTCTACAGAGGAGCTGTCTGTGGAGCTGAAGCTGCTCAGTGTGTTTGTAACAGTGTCTACAGAGAGCTGTCTGTGGTGCTGAAGCTGCTCAGTGTGTGTTTGTAACAGTGTCTACAGAGGAGCTGTCTGTGGAGCTGAAGCTGCTCAGTGTGTGTTTGTAACAGTGTCTACAGAGGAGCTGTCTGTGGGCTGAAGCTGCTCAGTGTGTTTGTACAGTGTAAATGTTTTTTTTTTTTACTTCAGAGGAGCTGTCTGTGGTGCTGAAGCTGCTCAGTGTGTGTTTGTAACAGTGTCTACAGAGGAGCTGTCTGTGGAGCTGAAGCTGCTCAGTGTGTGTTTGTAACAGTGTCTATAGAGGAGCTGTCTGTGGAGCTGAAGCTGCTCAGTGTGTTTGTAACAGTGCTACAGAGGAGCTGTCTGTGGCTGAAGCTGCTCAGTGTGTTTGTAACAGTGTCTAAGAGGAGCTGTCTGTGGAGCTGAAGCTGCTCAGTGTGTGTTGTAACAGTGTCTATAGAGGAGCTGTCTGTGGAGCTGAAGTCAGTGGTGTACAGTGCTACAAGACTGTCTGTGGTTGGTGTGTTGTTTGTACTGTAGTTCTGTTTGTGCTGTGTTTTTAAGGTATGCTGTCTGTGGAGCTGAAGCTGCTCAGTGTGTTTGTAACAGTGACTACAGAGGAGCTGTCTGTGAAGCTGAAGCTGCTCAGTGATGAAGAAATCCTCCACTTTGCACTTTGCATCTGTGCTTTTACTTAAGAAAAAGTTCTGAATTCAAATGACACTGAAGTAAAAGCACAAATACCGATGTTCAAATGTGTTTTATAAATAAAGATCTTCTTCTTCTTTTATAAGTAAAAAGGAAAAGCATTTCTCACAGATTTGATTGAAACCACCCCCGACATCTAAATAAGCCATGGAGTTTTCAAAAGCATTTTAGTTTTCTCATCCTCATGCCTCTGCTGTGATTGACAACCGTCTCCATGGAGACTCAAGGGGAAAGGGGCGGAGTTAAGCTGCTGTGCCTCCGCTCAGAGCATCAGGGTGAGAGAAGGAAGAGGATCAGACTGGGGGAAAACTCAGTTTTAGGAAACTCTATTGCGCACTCTGAAAACACAATGCCTTTGTAAAGCAGCAGAGATCGTCAGAAAGTCTCTGGGTTTTCTTCGGGTGACATTTCTGAAAACAGTCGCTACAGAGCGTCTGAAACGCTGCTAAATTGGCAACACGGCGCACGTGAGGGGGACATGAAGCGGCCGACACGATTTTACGATTTAGTCATTTTCCACATCGTCTGTTTTTAAAAGCATGAATTAATTGAATTAATTCGATTTATCGCTCAGCCCTAGTACAAAGCGTACATCATGCACACATACACACAACGTACCCGTTTATGATTTAACTTTACCTATTATAATTACTTTATCAATCATATAATTAGCAGCATCACATTATGATCTGCCCCATTGGCAAAAGAAAACCTGTTACACTTCAATGCGGTTTGTTAACACAGACCAAACTTACAAAGCACTGTTTGAAATGTTCATATCATTTACAGAAACGAAGCACAACTAACGGTCTCGTGTACGATGTCTAGCACAAAGTAAGTAACAAAAGGCGATCATTCAAATATCTCTTTTTACCAAAGCCAAACGTTGTGGAGAAGGTTCTGTTCATAATCTGATGGTAAAGAGGCTCATTCTTCTTGGTAAAAAGCCTCCAGGTCCTGTAAGTTCCTGGGCTGTTTTGCATGAACTGTGTGTTTGAGCTCTGCCCACAGTGACTCAATGATACTGAGGTCAGGAGACTGAGATGGAACTAACGGGACCTTCACGTTATCCTGCTGGAGTTCAGAGAAACACCTCCATGTTTCACATGAGGTCTGGGGCATCATATTGTCAACAAGTGTAAAGCTTTGATGTCTGGGATTAAAAGTAGTAAAAACGTGAGTATCCAGGTTACTCCATGAGCGGGACACTGAGCGAGCGCGAGCAGACAGAGGAGGAGTATTTTTAGATGAATGAGGCTCATATTAATAGAAGTCCTACAGCAGGAGACGGGACACAGACGGGACATGTGGAGCTGCTCAGAGTAACAGCAGATAAGGACTTTTCTTTTTTTTATCCGAATTGTTCAAGAAAAGCCCGTTTATACAATACATTCATTAACTAAGAGCGTCTCCAGTGTCTGATAACAGCCTCACAGAACAAAGTCCAATAGCCACTATGATGTAATACTCGTAGTATAGGAACTGCATTTGAGGTTTCTGCTCCACATTGTTTTACTGGATGCTTTTGTCTGTTCCGTGTTTCTGTGGAGGTTTGGTGGATTGTTTTACTGCAGAGAGTCAATAAGTAAATACACAGCAGCTTATGAGCTAAAGATCTGAGACACTGAAGAGGCACCAAGAGCCCCACAAGAGGAGCTACAGGAAACAAGGAAGGGACAAAGGAGGAGATGGAGAAAGACTGCTGTGGAGCGGAGGGAGCTGCGCAGGAGGAAGAGGAAGGAGGAGGAGCTGACCAGTGCAGGACACCACACTCTGAAACAGGGATACACACTGCTCAGGTCGGCCCACAGCAGCTCAGGACTAACACCTGAACACGTTCCCTTAATTGACCTTTCGCAAAACCCGCCCTAAAATGGTAATTGTCCAATCAGACATCCTAGCAACCGTTACCATGAAGCTAGGTCCGTCATGCCGCAGATCTCTAATGCAAAACAATGGGACATACCAGCAATGAACAATGAGCAGATGCACTTTTTTTTTACTGCTAACCACCAAAAACCCACCAGACAAAGAAGAAGAAGCAAAATGGTGAAGCGATCTGCCTATGGAGGACGTAAATCAGACACTAGGGACCACAAGAGTGTGTCAGGGAGAGTCCAGTTATTATTAAAACACAACCTGAGCACTGCCTACAATGGATCAAACAATGTGGACGGCCTACGCCCAGCTAAATGTCTCCAAAATAAACAAGCAAACGTCTGCTCTAAGGTAAGGCTAGAGCCTATAGTTAGGCTAACACCTTGGCATCTAGCTACAGTCACATAACGTTACACAAACTGGAGCTGTAACTTTAACTGCGGTGGTGAACTTTTACAACCCTACAGTCTCACGTGTGTTTGTTTCCCTTTATGATAAAAGTACTGTGTATTTGTCTCGGTCCTGATAACTGGCTGTAGCTGATTGTCATTGTGGCACCTGTAGGTTTAGCTAGCGTTAGCTAACTTTAGCGCACTGGAGAAATGTTCCTATTTTTAGAAATACTAAAAAAGTAAGAGAGTGCTTACCGGGCAGTGCAAGAGCAGTTGATATTGCTGGAGACTCGTCTGTAGCTTTAGTGTCAATAGTCCTTTATCCTTCGTTGGATAGTTTAATATCTTGAATATTTCCCTCCACTGCAGACTGTGACCCCTTTGGCCTCGATCTGGAGGATATCACGGCGGTATTGCTCCAAAAAGGTCCCTGACACACATGGCAATCAATTGTCGGGCGTAGCAACAGTAAC
Source organism: Neogobius melanostomus (assembly GCA_007210695.1). Taxonomy (NCBI): domain Eukaryota; kingdom Metazoa; phylum Chordata; class Actinopteri; order Gobiiformes; family Gobiidae; genus Neogobius; species Neogobius melanostomus. Next base: position 116,247 of record VHKM01000291.1, on the reverse strand, counting down.
TAAGTGGGGCGGGGCTCGGCAAAAGGTCAATTATACCTAATACCTGATTTTTGTTTGTTTGTTTACAAGCAACGAGAGAGCACACATTCAGGGGCGAGTTGCATTTTCTCCAGTTCAGCTTTACCCAAATCCATAAGGTCACAGCCTGTAGGCCAGAGTAACGCCTCATTTGAAAGCTAAGACCTAAAAAACTGATCTAAATGTATCATTTTCCTTGTGTTGTTGCCGTCTTGTCGTCTCTTTTTTGACATTTTTTTTCCATCACTGTTTTTGTCACACTTTTGTTGCATTTTCATCCTTGTTGTTTTCGTCTCATTTTTGTTGCTTTTTTTCAAGAAACTTAGACTTGGGTAAAGCTGAACTAGAGAAAATGCACTGGGTTAAGGCGGGGGTTAAGAGGTGAAGAACTTCCTGTGGCATTAGAAATCAAAATGGCCGACCTTGCTCCATTTTTTATTAACAAAAATAGAAAATCATCTTCTAATTTGTGAGTTTCTGATGGTTTTAACACATGAGTAATGTGTTTATGCACAAATGAATCTTACAGCATAATAATAATAATAATAATAATTATTATTATTATTATTATTAGAGTTTGTAGCAGTGTCTTGTCCACATAAATAAACAGCTCAGATCACCTGTGAGCTGTGGAATAGTCGTAGTTTGATTCTTCTTTTCCCGCACATTTTCAGCAAACTTGACACTTCGTTTGTTCTTTCTTTTTACACGAATCATACAAAGTTCTGACATTTACGGCGTGCGAACTTTAAAGCCACATCTGCAGGTTCAGCACGGATGACGAGCGCCGGTATTTTCGCGTTCCTGACCGACGGGAACGAGACTTTCCACTGAGATCAGCCTCTCAGCGAGCGCAGGGTCATAACTCAATCTGAAAATCCATGAGTGCATTAGTCATTAGAGCCTTTACGGGGCTCCTGGACCGACGCGAGAGACGGGAGGCGTTTCCCAGGCCCAAAGTGCTCGGCTCAGACGCTGCTGCTGCTGCTGTGTCACAAACACAGGAGAGGGAGAGTGGGGGAGACGCTTTGAGCTTGTGCGGTGTTTGTGGAAAAACAATAGACCGTAAATACACAATATAAGCATTTACACTTCTTGGTCCTGTTGAAAGTCGTGCTGCAGCGCTCTGGAGTAACTGCAAGTGGGAAAGCGCTTTGTGGCCGATGTCCCAGTAAAGTGTGACTCATGCATTTTATTACACAGTCCATTTTCAGAATATTCTAATTTTATGAGATTTTTAATTTGGGGATTTTACAAGCTGAGCCATAATCATCAAAATTAAGGCTGTGCATATCTCACTTTGCATGTAATGAGTCTATCATGTATTAGTTTCACAGTTTAAGTTGAATAAAAGAAATGAATGCATTTTTAAACGATATTCTAATTTCCCGGGTTTCACCAGTAAAGAGGAGAATCACTCTGGTCTCGCCAGGCTACCCAACCCCCACCTGAACCGAGCGCCTTTTCACCAGTTTGGCTTTACCCAAACCTAAAAGCTTAAAAAAAAACATAAAAATAGCGACGGCAACAATGATGAAAACGCGACAAAATGCAACAATAACATGACAAAAAGTGATGAAAAAGCAACAAAAATTGTGACAATCCCGCCTTTGCTCTGCCTGATCCCAAAGCTCAGCAGGAAGGGCCTGGTCAGTACTTGGATGGGAGACGTTTGGAAACACCAGGAAGCCTGGTGAATGTAGTGAGTGGTTGGTGGTGGACAGAGGGGCCGATGGCGCAGACTGGTTGCCTCGCTTCCGTCAGTCTATCCAGGGCAGCTGTGGCTACAATAGTAGCTTAACACCACCAGGTATGGAGTGAATGAATAATGGAATGTAAAGCGTCTTTGAGTCTCCAGAAAAGCGCTATATAAAACTAATGCTTTATTAATTATTATTATTATTATTATTAAAAACACAGTGATGACGACACAATCACTTTTGTAGGTCTTAGCTTTCAAATGAGGCGTTACACTGTTGCTCTCCAGGCGAGAAGCTTTTTAGATTTGGGTAAAGCCGAACTGGAGACAATGCGCTCAGTTCAGAGGTTTAACTTTTACCATTTTATTATACGGCCCTTCACTTCAAGTAGAACGCTCCATTGACTTGAATGTGATTTCCCAACGTTCTATCGGTCATTGTTTTCTGCTAAAGGACCTCTGGATAAAACAATGACGGCTGCCAATGGCAACGGAGTTTGTGCTTGTAATACAGGTCTTTCATATCACTCCACAGTAGAAACACTATCTCTGTCCCTGAGAGAGAAGTTGTGGGGGAATCGCTTGTGAAGTTAACGGGAATCCGACTTTCAACTTACCCAGAGATTCACCACCATTCCTCCTCTCCAACTGCACCTTCAACTAAGTAGCTAGGCTAGCAATAAGTAGCTAGCCGTGCTGCTACTAGCCTCGCCACACTGCCTGGAATCAACAAACGTTGCCAAGCAACGCGCAAACTTTTGGGAACTGTTATCCGCGGAAATCATTAAATAAACCTTTCTGCCTTCATAAAAGTGCATGAACAGTATAATGCTAACGTATAATAAGCGGATAATGTATAGAACGCCGGTCATTATTGGGAAAAAAGTACCGACAGGGCGAACTGGACCCCGACGCGTAGCCCTGTACATTATCCCTTACATATTGTAAATCCACCCTAATACACTTTTATTGTCGCTTGGAGAAAGAAAACAATAGTCATTTCAACAAATAAGTATTGAATAAAAAGTACAAACGGCTTCAACACTCAATCATTGCAGTTCAAAGATGTGAGAAATGTTTCATCTTTAGCAGAGCGCGATGGGAGGATGGGAGTTTTTAGTGACAAAAGGTGTGTTTCTTCAGAGCAGAGACAGAAGCAGATTCTCCGGAAGAGGAATAATGCATGACGCTTCCGGAGATGAACCAGGGCCGTGTGTGTCAGGCTGGATCACGGAGCCGCTCTCATCAACCAAACACAGGCTAAATAATTACTGAGCCACAAACACGGAAATCTGCCTTTTCTCCAAACTCAGGGATTAATGCGAGGAAACAGACGATACTGGAACCAGGGCTCTTAACCCCCGCCTGAACGGAGCACGTTTTCTCCACTTCGGCTTTACCCAAATCTAAAAGCTAAAAAAAAGCATCAAAATAGCAACAATGAGGATGAAAACATGACAGAAAAGCAACGAAAAAGGGTCAATGACGTGTAAGGATCTAAAAACATATTTTCAAAAGTTTTTTTCAAAACTGATTTCGCAATTGGGAAACAGCCCGTGTCTGGTCCATTGAAAGTTCTTTGTTCTGATTTAACTGCCAGAGACCCAGAGCATCATGGGTGATGTTTTACTTACCTGCAGAAATCCTCCGATCCTTAAATGACAGTGATAAAACTATGATAAAACTTGAAGGGGACATTAAAAGGTTTTTTTTTTTTTTTGGCATGAAAGGGCAAAAAACTACTCCATGCGAAAAGGACCTAAAACTACCTCTGGGTCTCTGCGGGTTAAGGCAAAGGTGAGCCAAATAAATCTGTTTATAGTAACATCACTGGACTCGGTGTGTTGGAAGACACGCGTGTTTAAAGAACTTCTGTACACCTTCAAACAGTGCTTAATTTGATCCCCGTTTTTCAGGGTAAAGGATCCGGGAAAGATTTGATCTGATATAACGGTGTTTAATGAGAGTGTTCCGGCAAATGTTTTGGCCTGTTCCCTGAATCCATCACATCAGACCAAAAGTGTTCCTGAAACTACTCATTTACAGATTAAGCACTGCCTTGAACCAATAGTGGCTTTTAGCACTGGGCAATTCAGCCACTACAGACCCCTTTACATTCTCCAGCAGTGATAATATCAGACAGGGAATATCTCCTGTCATCACCATTTGGAAAATATATCCATGTTTTCAAGGCGACAAAGCTCCAAAGGTCGAGTCACAGCTCGTAAATAAAATAAACATAATGAGCCTTTAATCGAGGGGCGGGACTTGGCTCAGCTTAACCCCTCCCAGTGGTCTTTATCTAATCAGTGTGAGAGCTGCAAACCTTTGTGTTGCTGACGAAGCCTTTCGGATGAGACGAGACTTTGTCCATAACAATGACGAAGCGATAGTTTTGCAAAACATCAGAAATATGCAAAAATGTGCAACAAACACTGTCACTCAAAGAGATAAGTGTCCTGAACAGACGACAGAAGGGCAGAAACAAACTCCAATTTCCCCATTTCTTGACCTTGGAGATAAACTCCATCCGGCAGAAAAAGGCCGTCAGGATAATAATGAGCAGAGCTGAGAGGAAGGAAACATTACAGCTCTCGCTCTAGCCATGATATGGTCACATTTAAATCCTGACAAATAATGTGTCAAGTATCGATCACTCCCAAACAATGTCCAAGAAAACGTTCTGCAATAGAGACGGCAAATATAATGTGCGAGATCAAAGGACTTGAAACAAATGTACAAAGAAACTCGGCTGAAGAAGATGAAGAACTGTAAACTGAACTTTCACTTCGTTCTCTTTTGTGTAAATTAAACAAAGTCTGTTTTCCTTTTGTACAACTTATGCTCTGTGATGTGTGCGACTTTAACCCCCGCCTGAACCGAGCACATTCTCTCCAGTTCGGCACAAATCTAAAAGCTTCTGGAAAAAAGAGTCAAAGTAGCGGCGAAAACGAGACGTGAAACAAGGACAAAAATGCAACAACAACAACAAAAAATGCTAAAAGTTACAAATACACAATAAAAAGTCGACAAAAAGTGGTAAAAGGTAAAATCTTAGCTTTTCGTCCGGTTCACTTTGTAATTTCGCCGGATTTTTGTGGAGAATCAAAACTATACATTTTTGAAAACAATGTTTCCATTTGTCCTGATCTGTAAAAAAATAATGTGCGATAATAACATTTATATGGGGAAACATACGGAAATTTACAACATTTCAAAAAAGTCAATGAAACCCTTGTCATATGTTTCATGGCGTTGCCATAGCGATGACCAGAACTCCCCATTGACTCTAATGGGAAAATGCTATTATTGCACAATTTTACCAAATGACAAGGGCGAATGGAAACATTGTTATTCTCATCAAGTTTCCATCTCGACCAAAATCCCACAACAGTGGAAATCTAAACATAGTGAACTGGACTATTACACTACAAAGAGCAATGAAAAAGAGGGACATTTTGCTTGAAATAAATATATTTGTCCTTGACTTGAGTCGGTGAGATAATCTGCCAATGAAACAAGTATTTTTGCACATTAAACAAGAAAAAAGATCTTATTTCACTTAAACTCTGGGGGCGACGGTGGCGCAGGCGGTAGAGCGGGTCGTCTCGTGATCGGAAAGTTGTGGGTTCGAATCACAGCTCCTGCAAATGCACACTATCTTTGTGTCCTTGGGCAAGACACTTCACCCTCCTCACCTCGTGTCTGCATACACTGGTGAGTGAATGGGTGACTGGTTCCTTACTGTAAAGCGCTTTAGACCTGATGAAGGTAGAAAAGCGCTGTATAAGTGACTTGAAATGAAATATGTTTGTTTGTTCTTAATTTAAAGCAGTACTAAGTAACTCATGCCCCTAGAGGCCATAAGCTCCACTACAGGTGTCGTAGCATGTTGTGTTTTTTTACTCATTAATTGTCCGTGAGAGTAAATACTACGCTGACAGAAAAGACAAAGGGACAGAGGGATATTGTTCATCCAGTTACACAAAGGGACAGAGGGATATTGTTCATCCAGTTACACAATGGAGATCATTTTTTTCACTCAAACTTGGCTGTAAATACTGTTTAAGTGACGCTAGCCCGCAGTTAGCTTTGCCCGTTAGCCTGTTAGCTTCTTCTTCGTGATTCCATTAGTGTGTATTGCTGCTCCGACCCGGTGGCAAGTGTGGTTTTCTGTAGCACAATAGTACATTGACGATATTTTTTTCATCTGGACAGGCCCTATCGAATAACTAGAGGAGTTCCATAACTTCATTAACACTAACAATTATAACCTCAAATTCACCATGGAACATAACACTAATCAAATGAACTTCTTGGACATTCTGGTCTTTAAAGATGGTAACAGACTTGGCTCAGACCTTTTTAGGAAAAGTACTGACAGGAACTCAATACTTCATGGATGCTCTTTCCACCCGGTGCCCCTAAAAAAAGAGCCTTCCTCTTTCACAATTTAATTGTCCAATGATCCCATTAACACTTGTATTACCCCCAGAGGGACTACGGAAAGGATTTATTAAGGTAAACAAGTTACTTAGTACTGCTTTAAGTGCAAAAATACTCATTCTATTGGTAGTCAAAATTACTCATATTAGGATAAAACATTCTTAATTATAGAAATGTTTACTTGTCAGGATATATGACTTTTTGCAGTGTAGGTCTTAGCCTTCAAATGAGGTGTTACTCTGGCCTATAGGCTGTGAGCTCTTTTAGATTTGGGTAAAGCTGAACTGAAGAAAATGTGCTTGGTTAAGGCAGGAGTTAACAGGTTAATATAAGTATTTAATATGCGCAGCTTTAACTAATGTGTGTAACAAATACTCAATACAAGTTTTATTCTTTACTTCTGAGCTTTTCTTTGTACGTTGCTTAATAAATGTAAACGGCACAAATGATACTTATTTATTTTTTACACAATATTGTAGACGATGTATTTCCCACCTCTGTCCAGCGATGGTTTTTACTTCACAGACGTTAAACCATTTCAGGGACAAAGGACCAAGAATAAAAGGAAGTTAAAATATAAAACACATTGAATACCGGTACTTTAACGATACTTTTTCCAATACCTTTACTAAATAGAACGAGGAACAATAACATGTGGAAGAAATTTACAATGTAGGGTTCATCTCCAATGTCAAGAAATGTGTGAAAAACGGGGAATAATTTGGGAAAAATTGGGAGACATGGCCGAAATTGTTGGCATGGATTTGGGACAAATCACAGAACGAGGAGGGACGGCGAGACGATGACGAGCTATTGGACATACGGAAGCTTGTAGTTTGTTTACGGATAAAAAATAAATATATTTATATTTACGGATCCAACATGACAGCAGCAGACGCGACGCCATCTTTCCATCAAGAAAGAATTGGGGCAAAAATAAGAAAGACATTTGTAGAAAAATGGGGAAAACATTTGAGAAAAAAAAAAAAAAAAAAAAACACACAAAAATCAAGAAATTTGGGGGAATGGTGGGAAAAATTGGGAAATATTAGTAATAAAAAATGAGGAAAGATTTTGTAAAAAAAATAAAAAATAAAAATAAAACATTGGAAAAATAGGGAACATTTGGGAGAAAATCTTAAGTAATTTTTTTTTTTTTTGAAATAAAAATAAATATGGGGCAAAAATTCAGAATAAATTGAGGGGTATTGAGGAAAAAAAAGAGAAAATATTAGTGATAAAAATGGGCAAAAATGAGGAAATATTTAGGTCAAATTCTTTTATTTTTCCAATACCAGTAGAACCTTAACTTTTTTCCCGATACCAGACTGTGTAAACGGTACCCAGTCCCAGTTATTTCACCCATATTGTTTCCTCCATAATCCCACGTGTCATAGTTCAATGTCTTCAAAGAGAATCACACAAGGGAATGTGTTAGAATAAACAAAAGCCGACACATACAGAGTGTTTGTACGTCTCTGCAGCTTTTTGAAAACGTGTTCATTCCATCCTGAACCTCCTGCAGCAAAGACAAAACCCCGAAAAGGAAAAAAACGCGAGTAATGTCTCCCCCGTGTGGCCGCGAGAGGCGCTGCAGCTGCGTGTCTTTCACACTTCAGAGACTAACGAGGCCAAAGCTGCTCTGCTCCAGCGTAGAAGCCGTCGCACGCCTCGGGGAAACTCTTCATCTTCAGCTTGGTTTGGTCAGAAGAACCCAGCGTGAGGATTAGTCTATTGTGCATGTTTGTTCAGACGCACTTGGCCTCCAGGTCGTAGAGCTGCAGCAGGTCAGAGATCACGGCGTCGATGTGCGCCCGCTTCATGTCCGCACACAGCACCTGCACAAACACGGGAGACAACGGTCACTTTTATAATACGCAACAGAATGACCAGGATCCTTTAATATCCAAATATCAGCATTTTTAAAGCCACAGACGCAAAACGAAGCCGAATGTGTTTTAGACGATAGTATTTTCAACAAACTTTTACAACAGAAATAGTCAAGAAATGTCATAGTTTAACCCAAAAAACAGATTTGGTGCCAGTTTGAATCCAGTTTAATGACATATATGGCCTTAATTTGAGCACAATTCATTTAATGGCTTTTAATCAGAAACTCTGAGACGACAAAACAATGATGAGTCTTTATGGCCCACTTTTCCCCAACCAAAACAAAAACTAGGATATGTGTAAACAAATCTTTTACCAGTGAGATCAGCGACGGTAAAGCTGAGTGAAGGGAGGACTTTATTTGTACAGTGCCTTTCACAGACATGGTCACAATCTGTGCTAACGGACCCTCCGACCACCAGCGTTCACTCACTCACAGCATTAACACGCAGACACTCCACAGAAAGAGCCCGACCGGACGGGATCAAACCCGGGGCCTTGCTGTGAAGCACGGGCGCTAACCACTGCGCCACAGTGAGGGTCATTATTTAATATTTAAAAGAGGCTCTGGACTTTTGGGTCAGTGTGAATCCAAACGCAGCAGTTTGGGCCGGTCTAAACAGCCGCTCTGGGTCCGGCTGAAACTGGAGTCTCTCGGAGCAGCTTGACTCGCCTCTGAGGCGAGTGTGAAGGCGCCGACCTCGAGCCGAACTACTTTCATTCCACCTTTTTGCACGAAGAAAGAACTTACTTTTAATGAACACGCGCTGCATCAGGACGTTTGGATTATGACGAGGCAAAATGGATTAACTTCACAGGTGAAACCCGGGAAATTAGAATATCTTTCAAAAGTTCAGTTATATCTGTAAATCAACTTAAAATGTGAAACTAATATATGATATAGACTCATGATAAGCAAAGTGCCATATGTCACATAAGCCTTTATTTGTTATAATTTGATGAGTTTGGCTCACAGTGGATTTTCAAAATATTCTAATTTCATGAGATTTTTTATTTGGGGTTTTTACATTAGAGCCATAATAATCAAAATTATAACAAATAAAGGCTTGGTATATCTCACTTTGCATGTAATGAGTCAATCACACATTAGTTTTACAGTTGTACAGAGAGTGAATGGGTGACTGGTTCCTTACTGTAAAGCGCTTTGGGCCAGATAAAGGTAGAAAAGCGCTTTATAAAGTTCAGTCCATTTACCATTTACAGTTTAAGTTCAATACCACAAATGACTGCACTTTTTAATGACATTCTAATTTCCGAGTTTCACCTGTTTGTATTCCTGCCCCTCGTTCCCTTCCTGCTGCAGTAAAACTTTCTTCTCCATGAGCCGATTAAAGTGCATTTCTGATCTGCTCAGGTTTCAGCCTCACTGTATCTGATCCAGTGTTAACTTCGACTAAAATATTTAGTCTTAATTTTAGACAAAGTGATATTTTTGACTAAAATTGGACTAAAACTAAATTAAAAGTTTTCCATGAGACTAAAACTATGACTAAAATGTCCAGATATTTTAGTCGACTAAAATCATCCAAACTTCTATTGACCGTCTGAAAGAGCCTCAGATCATGTAAATCCTCTGCCAAAGGATCAGCTCTGAGCTTTGTTCATGTGGGAGCAGCTCCATGAAGCAGAGGAGCTGATTAAATATGATTATAATGAATATTATAAATGCAAAATCGACTAAATTTAGTCGCCTAAATTTACTTGCAATTTTAGTCGACTAAATCTCGACTAAAATTGAATTACATTTTCGTCAAAAGACTAAAACTAAATCAAAATATGATAATTAAAATTCACACTGATTTGACCATAAGAGAAGTGAGCACAGCGTAACATCAGGGAAGTGCACACGTGTCGGCGCACTGACAGGTCGATGCCCGTTGTCATGGGAATAAGTTGGTTAAACAGCTGATCGTTGTTACGTGGCTGATGGTGCAGCTGAAACTAGGGCGGCCTCGGGTCGATCTAAAAGGCTCCAACATGTGTGAAAACCATAGACTGTTAAAAAGAATAGACAGCTCCTCCTCACACCTCCCCGTTTACCACAATGACCACGTTCGAGGGGGAGATCATGGCGGATTTACAGACTCCTCCTCCCCAGCTCTGACGAAGCTTGTTCCTAATAAGGGCATAAGGGCGGGATCTTCACTGTAGACTCGGCCCTTGCGTGACGTGTAGCTCGCGCAGCTCCAATGCTAACAGTCCGACCTCCGTTAAGTAGGAGATTGAAAAAAAAAATTATTTCTATTTTTGTGACTAACCCAGCGTTATCTCAGGAGGAATATGTAGCCATATTAAGTGTTGAAAAAATTGAAACCAGGCATTAAAGTTGTTTTTAACGTGTCTAAAGTCCAATGCTTTTCAATGGGGGCCAAATGGAGGTACTACAGCAATGGAGGAGCAATGGCGGCCTCCAGTGTTGCGGTCACAAAGCAGAGCAGCCAGCGGCCATTGGTGAAAACGACCTGAGATTGAGGGTGTTTTCACACTGGCTCTAGTTAGGTCGACTTAAAGGGACTTTCGGCCTGAGAGCGCCACTTTAGGGTCAGTGTGAATCTGACCGCAGCACTTTAAGCCGGTCTAAACAGCCGCTCCGACTACGGCTGAAACAGGTGGTCTCGGAGCGGCGCATCTCGCTCTCTGCGTCGGAGCGGTGGTGGTGTGAAGGCGGCCGACCTCTGGTGAACTATTCTCGCTTTGATGCCTCTTTTTTGCACAAAGAAAGAATGACTACGCGCTGCATGAGGACGTTTGGATTACTCTGACGAGGCAAAATGGATTAACCTTAAATCATCAGGTACACCTCTCTTTCCTGTCTTTCCTTCCTACTGCATTGAAACTTTCCTCTCCATAAGTACATTTCTCTGCGCTGCGCGTCTATAAGCCTCAGTGTATTTAACCACGAGGGAGAGGAGTGACCACCGCGTAACATTGGGGAAGTGTGCACGTACGTGCGCGCGTGTCAGTGTCGGCATATTGACAGGTCGATGCCCCCACGACCCGGCAACGGACAAGTGGAAGAAAATGGATGGATGGATGAATGTTTCATCACTGGATGGAAATGAAATTTAAAAAAAAAAAAAGTGTAAAGCAAAAAGACTTTGTAAGGCTTTTCAAGACCCTGTGGGAACCCTCCTAAGCCTCTGCAGATTGTGTTTAAATGGCACTTGTCTGTTTTTGATATACATTTGTGTTCATCTACGTGACATAGTGGAGAGTTTACAGACAGTTCTTTGAATGAGCTCATGATCCGGTCAGTTAGGTAAAGCTCTAACCCACAGCCTGAAGTAAAGCTGCCCTAGAAGAAACACTGCTGTGGGAAGTACGGTACACTGAGCGCTATCCTCTTCCTCTTCTTACTGCAAACTTTGTCTTATTATGATACAATATTTATCTTATCTGTAGTCTGTTCATTATTATTCACATGGTGTCTCCTGTCCCACTCCCCTCAGGAGTGCCTGTCTAGATCGAACGGAGGAACCCGGCTGAACGGAGGAACCCTGCCTACTGGATTGACAACAAGGACTGGACGGTCTCGATCTTGGCCCGTCTGCTGAAGGGACTCCCATCGGCCCTGGGTCTCTATAGCCTGTCCGTCCATGGGAGTGGATCTTTCCAGCCTCTGTGTTTCTCCCCCTGGGTTTTTGAGTTTTTCCTTGCCATGCTGGAGAGTCTAAGGACAGGGACACCCGCGCTGCTCGTCGCCACCTACTGCTGACGCTTATTTGGACATTATGTTTGCCTGGATACTTGATTCACCTGAACTTTACATTGTCTTATTTACTGCTCTGTTTTATTGTCTTAATGTTCGGTGCAGCCCTATGAGGAAACTCCTGTTGTGATATTGGGCTATACAAAACCATTGATTGATTGATTGATTGAGTTCCACTGATCTCTGCTGAAACAGAAGTGGCTCTGTATTTTGGATGGGGTGCAAGTGTTTTCATTTAGGCCCCACAAGCTACAGACCCATTTACATTAAGAACACCTCTGGTCTCTGTCTGGAGCGTCTGGAGGAAACTACATGAGTAAATGCTTGTCCCGCTGCGTCAGAGTGAACGAACCTGCCACCACTCCTTGTCTCCTCGCGGCAGCTCCAGGCCGTAGCTGTGGAGGGCCAGGTACAGGGCGGAGACGGCCATGTGCCGCGGCGAGTGGCGGAGGCACATATCGCCGTGGTAACAGTCTCTGAGCAGCGCCCACGCCGTCTCGGCCACGGGGCAGCGCGTCCAGGCGTGACGGTTCACCAGAGAGCGCACCGACAGGACGTAGTGCAGGAGATACTGTGGAAAACAGCAGTGACAGAGTAAACGTGACTCTAGTGGAGCCGTTTCAGACGCCGTTTGGTCAGTACCTTGTGCGGGTGTTCGAACGACACGTGGAAGTCGAGCTGACGAAGGATGAGGAGCTCACACTGCACCACGCTGTCCCTGAGGTCCCAGAACTCCTGGTCACACTCCAGAGGAGCGCTGCCGCCGTGGAAATACCTGCGGCACAAGAGCAGACACTGACCATCACTGTTCCACAATGTATCGCCTACAAGATAATATCCAGACGGCTGTTTGGAAGATCTGCAAATGTGCTCGAGTACATGTCCAATGTGAAGACACGGGGAAAGAATTAGAAAACAAAGTAGAAATATTGGAGAAAAAAAGTGGGGAAAAAATAGTTTAAAAAGTGGACGTGCTGTAGTCGGGCCGCGCCCCTCCAGTTCAAAACTGTGGGCCAAACAAATGTATTATTGCTAGTAAGTATTTATTTCAAACCGATAAACTGAAATCAGAGTGTTTAATGCAACTTTCGCAGTCATATTTGATGATTTTTAATCATATCTGACATATCCCTGACCTGACCCTCTCACCAGACAAAGCTCTGGGCCAGGCCTGCCCTGGGGCAGCCCGCCCCCAGGTTGGGAGCCACTGCCCTAAAGCCACATAAAATCGCTAAATTAGTAGAATCTTACAACTGAGATTTACACATTTGTTTGCAAACACTCAGATATGGACATTTTAAAATGTGCTAAAGTTAAGCTTTAGTCATGACTTAAAGGAACAGGCCAGTGTTTTCCCAGACTGAGATCTGTTCTTACCTGAGCTTAGACGCGTTGATATGTACCTGTCTGGTTTTTGTGCTCGTGGAAGAGCTCGGTCGCTTCTAACTTCACCCCGTTTGGAGCCATAGGAATATACTGGGGAGAGGCCAAATGCTAACAACATCTTTGGTCGTTTTGCGAGACTGAGGGCACACACAAAGACCAGACAGGTACGTATCAACTCGTCTAAGCTCAGGTAAGAACATATCTCAGTATGGAAAAACGGTGGCCTGTTCCTTTAAGTCTAACAAAATAGTTTACAGTTCAAATCTAGTGGAACATTCTGGGTTGAAATAGTTTAGTAAAATATAGCAATATTCAAGACAGTTCTTAAATAACAGCGTTTTATCAAAGCAACAGATAAAGCCTCATGTTGGAAATTAGTGCATGTTCAGTAACGCTTTGTGCTTAGAGAAAAAGGCCGGATGATCCTGTTGATTTCATTTGTGATTTATGTAAAAAAATAAAAATAAAAAATAAAACAACTCAACAGTCAGTTCATGGAGCTTTTTAAAACCTGTCCAGGTGCATTAGCATTTGAGAGAAACCTGAAGCATGAACTGCTGAATGAATACAAGAAGCTCATGGATTTCAGAAGTTTGTAGGGATGTAATGCCTTAGAGACTGCAGGATTTTCTATTAGAAATGTATATTTAGTTGGTCGCAGCAGATACAGGACTGTCGAAATGATTCCATCTAGTTTTAACTGAGGAAAAGTCCCTTGTGGAGAGCCAGTCCGTGACAGTTTGACAGAGTGCTGCACCTGTGGCTGACGTTGATGATGTCCCTGGTTCGCAGATGCTGCTCCTCCACTTTCCCGGCCAGATAAATGCAGCTCATGGCCACCAGGAAGGGCTCGTACGCGCGGATGTCGACACGCTCACAGAAACGATGGTACAACACGCAGGCCGTGGCCACCGGCACCGAGCGCATGCCCAACTTCACTCCTGCAAAACAATAATTACTCAAGTAAGAGTAAAAAAAAAAACACCTGCGGTAAATGCTACAAGAGTACTGTAACTACCCTGATGAAAACACGCTGGTGAAACGCATTATTTTGAACCTACAATCCATGTTTAGATAAAGGATTTTTATTATAAGATCACAGGAAGTGATTAAACTAGTTAAACAGGTAAACAAACCTTCTGTCTCACTAAAAAAAACTATCTGTAATAATAATGATTTTTATTTTAGTACTAAAGAGTTCCTGCATTTTCCAATGTTGCCTCACTTAAGTCACACTTGTGTCGTCTAATTATTGCCTATTTCCTGGAAGAGCAATCAGCACCTTTAGGATCAGCAACAGCGCTCACTTTTTCTCTCTCCAGTTTACTGAGGAACTGTTTGAGTGTAAAAGTCTGATTTATGATTCATTCGGGACATAAGTATTTCCAAAGGAAATGCCAGACAAATATACACAAAGATTTTTTCTGAAAAATAAAGAACATAAAACACAAACTACATGTATTTCACGTATCGACATGAAGCTTTTGCCGCTTAAAAATCTACTCACTGTGGAACAAGACTTTTTTTACTCAAGAGTACAGATACTTCATTATAATATTATTCAAGGAGAAGTAACAAATACCCAGTGTTGGGGAGAATACTTTGAAATTGTATTTAGTTACAGAATACTGAATACTTGCCGTAATATGTATTTAGTATCGTATTCCAATACTTTGTCGTGTATTCTGAACACTTAGAATACTGTTACGTTGATTTGCATTATAATGATGTATAACAGGTGTGTATGGTTAAGAATATGCAGCTACACTTGTTGCATTGCCTGTTATGAACGTATTTTCCACAAATTCAGAATGCATGAAAGCACTTTGCAAACAGCCCCAAATAACATAGAGCTATGAATAAACTTAAAAATATGAAACTGAAATTTAATTATTAATTAACTTACTAGGAAAGTAACTGTATTCTAAATGGAGAGTAACTTTATCAGAATATTCTGATAAATACATGTATTCAGTTACTTCCAAACACAGCAAATACCATATTATAAAACCACTTGAAGAAGTATAATTACATAAAAAGATTATTCAAGTGCATGTACTTGAGTAAAAGTAACTGAGTACTACCCGCCTCTGGTGAATTGCGAGTCTGCAGTTCAATATAAAATCCTCCAACACGTTTAATAAAAGATGTCTTTCTGTGCTGAATGGACGGTGCACATTATGAACGTGACCCCTGTGTGATTATAAAGGAAATGTCAGACCTGCTTCCATGATGAACCGACACACTCTGAAACAGGTCTTCATGTCTCTGTCCGAGGATTCTCTGGCTCCTCCGGTTCGGACTAAGGACAGACGGGACGATGTGCCCGCCATGATTCACTGACCACAGGAGGAGACTGGACTACAACTATTAAAACAGAGAAGTTCATTGGGTTAGTGTGACACAGTGCTGTGGATGTTGCTAACAGCAGCTAGCGAATCAACTTTTACTTATCAAAAACTCACCAAGTTAAGGCTCAGTGACCGGAGCATTAAACAACGTGACGATAATATCATTGGAGGAAACAAAGCTACATATTTACTCAAACCTTTCAGTTTCCTCATTGCATAAAAGACAAACGCGTGGAGACGAGACTAGCAAGGATGCTAACCGGAAACAAAACACTGAAACTTCCGGTTAAAAATCCAACACATTTTTAACTTTATCTTTCTTTTATTTTTTATCGTCTTATTTCAAACGTTTATCTGTTGCTGAGAATATGAGATAAAATCAACTTTTTGGATAATAAAAGTAATTAAGTCATTAGCGATGTTTTTTTTTTTTAATTTTATATATACTCATATTATTTGGAAAAAAACTAGATTATCCAATAAATCACGCAGAAAACAATGTTATAAAATATTACAAAAATATTTATTACATTCATTTATTATTTATTCTCCGCGGCATGGTGGACTTTTGTTGCCAGGCGACAGTAAACAAACACGAGAGCTAACGTTACGGACAGAGAGTGGACATGTCTTCGGGATACTCTGCCAACCAGGTAATTAATTTTCTTTTGCTTTTTTATGGTTTCATTGTGATTTATCTTTTTAATGCTTTTGATTTGTGAATTGTTGTACCAGTTTAGAGAAAAAGACGCTAAACCAGCTAACGGGACTTAGTTTTTAGATAGTTTTAAAAAATGACAAATTACTTTTTACTCTTTTTATTTATTTTTTTCTTTTTCTATTTTACATAAATGAAAATAGGCATGACGCTATGATAACCTTATAACCCCCACCTGAACCGAGCACATTTTCTCTAGTTTTACCCACATCTAAAACTTAGATGCTTAGTTTTTAAACTAACTGGAGCTTAGTTTATAGGCTGCCTCATTTGAAAGCTAAGACTTACAAAACTCGTCTCAGCTTCTTCCTTGTTTTTGTCATAACATTTGAGTCGTTTAGGTTGCGTTTTTTGCCACATTTCTGTTACGTCATTGCTTTTTTGTCGCGTTTTTGTCTTTTTTCATTGCTTTTATGACACGTTTTTTTGCCACATTTTGTCTCTTTTTCATCGCTTTTTTATAGCATTTTGGCCGTTTTTGTGTGTGTAATGTAACTGTGATCAAGGCACAAAAATGTGATTAAAACATGTCAAATAAACAACAAAACGTGATGAAAACACAACCAAAAGGACGAAAATGTGACAAGGAAGAAGCTTAGATCAGTGTTGTTGGTCTTAGCTTTCAAATGAGGCATTACACTGGCCTATTGCTGGGTTTCAGGTGACATCACAGCGTTCTAACGGCCTATAATATTACATTTGTTGTTCATACATTTTCTTTTTCCATACGACTTGTGAAAGTGTAATGCAGTTAATAGGAAAAACTGGCTCCGCCCCCCACTGGGTCCGGTGACATCATCACATTCTAGAACCTGCAACCCAGGAACTGTCTCTAAGCTCCAGTCAAGAAGCTTTTAGATTTGGGAAAAGCCGTACTAGAGAAAATGCGCTTGGTTAAGAGGTTAAATTCTTAATGTTCCGTACAAATGATGTGCAGGTGTTCTTGTATTTCGACTCGTTTTTATCTTGCATTTGTATGTTTTGTGTCACAGTACGAAAATGCCTTCAAGTCCCAGAGGCTGCAGAACTGGTGTCAGCCAAAGCATTTCAAAGAGGTAACATCCTTTTTGCGTTATTACTTTTTAGGCTGTGGATATTTACCCGGGACTGGTTTTTCGCTTACTTACATTATTTTGTCGTCAATTCGCATCACAAGGTAACATTCACTTTACTGTCCGACATACGCCATGGCACTGCTAACTTTTTTGTTTTGAAAATATAAATAACCCTCAGCTTAAACTTCAGGATCAATTTTATTTCAGGTTATTTAGGGTTTCTGGTAGGTTTATTTATTGGAATGTATATGTAACCATGGAGATGGTTCAATCAGCAGTGAAAACCTACCAGAAACCCTAAAAACTATTGATCATGGAGCGTCTTGGGGCCCCCACCCAAGCAGCCACTGGGTCACTGTGGGTATATGACCTGTAAAGTCACTATACCTGATTTTATGGTGGAAATAAATTAGTCTTGTCCTCCTTTAATATAATAGTAAATGCATACGTTTGTAGGGAAAATCATTGTCTAATCATAAAGCATTCGTATCAATGTCATAAAGTTGCAGGTTAGCGTT
Organism: Neogobius melanostomus; assembly: GCA_007210695.1. NCBI lineage: Eukaryota > Metazoa > Chordata > Actinopteri > Gobiiformes > Gobiidae > Neogobius > Neogobius melanostomus. The sequence goes on along the minus strand of VHKM01000291.1, from coordinate 98,436 downwards.
TTAGCAATTTTGTTAAATTGACCCTGAAAAGTGACACTGCAAGTTGTTACAGATACGGTATGAAAGTTAGGAATGAGTTTGGACCACAATTGAGATTTTAATTTAGTGACTTCCTGTTTCTTCGTCTCCGATAAAAAGAAAAATCAGTTACAGGGCCTTTAAAGTGCGTAACACATTAGACACAATTTTTGCTAAAACAATTATATTTAAGATTTAGTTTGGACATTTTTTGGGATGTTTATAGTTTCACTTCCTTGTTGGACACCGACAGGAAGTGACATAGATGGAGGCAAACAATTTTAAACTGTTGCCGCGCCGACCATGTTAGGTCAATTAGTGTGTGTGACATCACACACAATAATGATCGACTTCCGGTCCCAAACTGTTGAGAGTTCCACTGATAAAGACAGCAAAGAACACAACTTTATCTGAATCTCCTGCTGAAACAGATAAAAGGCCAAAATTCAAATTCAAACAATATAGCTCACAATTTCTCCAGGAAAAATGAAGGTATTTTCACATTTAAAATAAGCCTTCATTGTGTATGGCAAAATGTATTTGATAATTAATGTCAGAAAAGCATCACTAAAGAAACTCCAGAGTAAATGTATAGTTCTGTGTGTTTAAAAAGAGCCTTGTAGTCGGCTCTACAACAGGTTAAAAAACACATGTTTACCATTACTGACTGTAAACTAGATTACACTGCTATTGTATATTCTGTTCTTTTCTTATTATTAATATTCTTTTCACCCCGTTCAAAGTTATGTATTACTCACTGTATATAAGAAACCTCTGTTTACTATGACTTGTTTGCACTTTTTCCTGTTCCTGACTATTTGCCCCGCCTGAGTGTCCCTGAGAGCTGAGGAGAGGGAATTTATCCATTGTTAGACCTGATCTTATTTTCTATAGAGAAATGTTCCCTCTGTATTTGATCCTTCAGCGTCACAGCCGTGTGGTCCGGAGCAGTGGCCGAACAGACCCAGGCATCACACGCGACACTCTGGACATGTTCAATTACCGGAACAGCCATTTCCTGTCAAATGTTAATGACGCGTGTTTGTGTTTGGACAGAGGCCGACAGCCAAACTGGGCCGCTCCAGGGTCATTGTGAACGACAGAGGCCACCTGCTCCCAGGCTCAAAGGTAAACAAAGGTCACATTTCAAAGAGACCGGGGAGTTTGTGTGGAATAACTGTTGTGTGGTGAGGGCACTTTGTGGTGTTATTCAGTCGCTGACGCGCCGAGAGCAAAGAGCTTTTAAAGATTTTAAACAAATAAGCCCCTTGAAATATTAAGGTCTTTTTCAGACAGAATGTAAGTGGAGAAGAGTGCATTGGTTTAACTTAAAGGGACTATACAGAGTTTAATAATGTTAAAATTATGTATTTTTCTCCCCCTACACGTTCCAGCCATGTCCTAATGTGTAGAATGAGCCCAGACCTGTTCACCACAACTGCCTCTAAAATCCTGCACTCCAAAGCTCTGTCATGCACGAGCTTAATATAGAGACTGCAGTTACGCCTAAGACCTGAGGTGGCAGTAGTGAGCATAAAAATGACCAACTTGAATCTAGTTCCTTTAAAGTGCATATGACAGGTTTCAATGCTTTTGAAAATATGACTTATTTACAAGGATAACATAAGGGGCATAATTATCATTTTATTTTAGTGAAGCGGCAATTTTAATGAAGAAATGTTGGGAAGAAAAGTTATTTTTATTTGAATTTTTAAGCTGCTGACAGGAAGTGACATAGATGGAGGTAAAGTTCATTTGAAAGCTCAGAACCTCTAGAATTTTGTCCCTGAGCTTTTACTGATGGAGGGGTTTCTGTAGTGAGTCTTTGGCTGATTCCGAAACCATTAAACCCTCTAAGTACTAACACTAGCAACTAATCCTTAACCTTTCATGGGCTCAACTGTTAGATCTCTATGCAGTTAGTGAACTAGAGCTTCAGCAGCATTTGCCCAATTGCACCGTCCTTACCCAGGGGAAGGGGAAGTGACATCACCAACAGCTGTTCTTCTTCTTCTTTAAAGTTCAGTGCAGGCCAAACAAAGCGCATACCGCCACCTACTGTATGTTGTCCAACAACAACATAGTGTCCAAATAAAGACATTTATTGGCGCAGTGGCTTATGGGATGGCACATAGCTCCTAATCGCCAGTGAGTTAGCATCAGAGATCCCTATGCTAAAGTGGCTATGATAGTTAGCATACAGGCTCCTTTCCCTAACTCCTTCCTAACCGACAGCCCAATTCGGACGCTTCTTATCATGGCGGACGCTGACGCACATCCGGTTTGGTGTAAGACCTCTTACCAATTTACTGGTTTCGGATGGAGCATTTGACTCCACCCTAGTCCCTAACCCCTCATTCATCACTACATAGGCCCGCACTATATAATAGACTACAGTCACTGATTCTGTTTGTGTTTCTGAAAAGAAGCCACTACTTTCTACGTCACGCAGCGATGCGATAAGAATCAGAATTCATTTATTGTTACAAACGTTTATTTTATGAAACAGATCGACAGTTAAGGCGCTTTTACAGGCGTTTTATTTGACATTTAAAGTGAAAACTATCATCACTAAAGGATCAGGAGCGGCTGAAACTCCGGTGTTAGTTACAAAGGCAGAAAGTAGGTTCAGCCCGGTGTCCGAATGCCAGCAGAATGAGTGACTACAGCTGCTATGTAGCTACGTCGCTAAACTCCAGGAATAATGTATTTCTGCCGTAAAGACCCACCAACCTCATGAGACAGTGGAATATTTATGGATAAATATGAGTCAGATAAGTTTTGTTTCTTGGATTATTTGCCTTTTTGTCCGAGAGAGGAAAGGTAAGCAGCTAACGCTAGCATCTTTTCACCGTAGCCGTTTATATCATGAGAAATACGCAACACACGATGGAAACAGCTGATATAATTCAGTCATGTTGTGTTTAGTTCAGACTATGGCTGGGCCATATGGACCAAAAGTCATATCATGATATATTTTGGTTGAATATCGATATACGATATATATCCCGATATTTTTTTCCGCAAAGTGAGAGCTGTGAAATGAAATGTGAAGTCAAAGTCAAATACGAGTATTTTTTATTGTATAACAAAGCTCCATAAGGTGCTCATTTAAATAAAATAAAAATCTAAAATAAAAATAGCCTATATAATAAAATAGGTCAATCTTTTTCTGAGGGCAGCATTTATATATAAAGAGATAACAAAGTAAAGTGATCAGTTTAAGATAAACTTTTTTAAACATTTCTTTTTGTTAACTTTTATCTGAATTTGAAATATCCCGATTTGCACGATATGGTCTAATTCCATATCTCATTAAAAATATATATCGATATATCGCCCAGCCCTAGTTCAGAGCTTTCGCTGTCGACCGTTCTCCGACGACTCTCCCAGTGCATTGTGGTCTACATCGACCCGTGTGGGGACCACGGCCGCTCACTGCTTTTCAGAATGCATTGTGGGAAATGTTGAGTGCACTACTTTTTTCTCTCTGGACATTCGGACACCCCTACACCACGATATCGTGCACTGTCATGAGGACATTCGGACACAGCCTCACTCTGTTCCTATTGACTTGACATGGTCGGCGTGGCAACAGTTTAAAAATGTTTGCCTCCATCTATGTCACTTCCTGTCAGTGTCCAATAAGGAAGTGAAATTATAAACGTCACAAAAATGGCCAAACTAAAGAAAACTGGGTCCAATCTTCAGCAAAATCTTTTTAACTTGCATATGACAGATTTTAATGCTCTTGAAAATATGCAAGCGTGGGGCTTCGTCACCCCTTGCCTTGCCTATTTTCAAGGGGCTTCGTCACCCCTTGAAATTATGACTTATTTAGATGGATTACTTCAGTTGCATAGTTCAGTGAAGCAGCAATTTTAATGAAGAAATGTTGGGCAGAAAAGTTATTTTTATTTGGATTTTTAAGCTGCTGACAGGAAGTGACATAAAAGAAGGAAACATTCCATAGCAGTTTGACTCATTCATTTCCCATTGACTTAACATGGTTGCACTGCAACAGTTTAAAATTGTTTACCTTCTTCAATGTCACTTCCTGTCGGTGTCCAATAAGGAAGTGAAAACATAAACATCACAAAAATGGTCAAACTAAAGAAAATATAATCGTGTTAACTGTGTTTTAGCAAAAATTGTGTCTAATGTGTCATATGCACTTTAAGTATAATTGTATTAATGTTTTTTGTGTGACACATAAACACTCCAGAGTAACTGGCACCGGACCAACTCGGCTCAGAGAAACCGGTTGGACCAGAGCTGCTCAAACAGAAACTGATTTGAACAAAGACTGCGGGGAAATTACAGCCCTATGTAAATTTACTTTGGTAGCGTTTGAGGATCTGCTTTTTACTCGAGTAGTATTTGTGTTAAGAACTTTTACTCCACTACATTTGAAATATGAATTTAAACAGCTTTACCCGAGGATTACTCTAAACTTTGTGAATGTAGTCAAATACTCGTCTGTGTTTGACGAGGGAACGCCATTATAACGTGGTTTAAAACACTTTCATTGGGGTAATACTTGGATAGTACTTGGTCCGCCGCTGCAGATAACAGAGTATCCCCCCGGTCTCTCTGCAGCAGGAGGGCAGCTCGTGGCCGGACTTCAGAGGGACTTGGGAGCTCCCGGCCCGGATCCCCGCTCCCCGGGTCTGCCCCACGGCGCGGTCCGAGCAGGGACTGAAGCGGCTGCAAGCGTGGGGCTTCGTCACCCCTCGCCCCGACACCGCCCGGCACCAGGGGCAGCAGAAACACGGAGCGCGGGAGGAGCACGGGCCCGCAGATACAGGTGAGTTTATTATTTATTGGTTTATTTGGTCGGGACCGTGCATGTTAATGATCAAGACACACCGGAGTGTAGCTTTGGGCGAATTTCCATCCGTCGTCCCCCAGTTGCACTCTCAAACACACTCTCACCCATCCTGGCCTATTGTACATGTTTTAATGGTAGGGGAAACCGGAGTACCTGGAGGAAACCTACGTACACAGAATCGAACCCGGGACCTTCTAGCTGTGAAGCACGAGTGCTAACCACTGTACTAATGTGATATCCAACCCAAGAGAATATCTGAAATTCTGTTTTCCTTCTGTTGACTTAAAGGGATATTTCAGGATTTTTGACATTGGGCCTCATTTCCTAGTTATCCAGAGTGTTGTTGATGTCTGGAGATATTTTTTTTTTAATCCATGCAGTTCTTATATTTGAAGAGTCTAGTGGCGCTAGGCTAGTGCAAGGCTAAAGCATTTCTATGGCATCAGTTAGCCTGCATTAAAAATAGTCTGACCCACTCCACAGTGCACCTGAGGTAAATCACTTATAACACCAGACTAACCATATAAATGTCTGTGTTCATAGAATAATGTTTGAAATATAACTGACCTTGTATCACATGAATTACCGCATTTTGAGGGACTATTTTCTCGCAGATCACTCCGCCGCTGCGTTAGCTTACAGCCACGAAGCTGATGCTGCTCAAATATAAGTTATTTTAAATGATTCTATTAACACAGACATTTATATGGTTAGTCTGGTGTTATAAGTGATTTACCTCAGGTGCACTGTGGAGTGGGTCAGACTGTTTTTAATGCAGGCTAACTGATACCATAGAAATGCTTTAGCCTTGCCCTAGCCTAGCGCCACTAGACTCTTCAAATATAAGAACTGCATGAATTTAAGAAAAACACATCTCCAGACATCAACAACACTCTGGATAACTAGGAAATGAGGCCCAATGTCAAAAATCCTGAAATATCCCTTTAAGCTGGGCTGATTAATATATCACCAATTTATTGTTATTGTAATAACAATACATTGGTGATATTGTGGCGCGAGTAGCCACAGTATCACCAAATCCCTGAGGTCTTCCATTTGAATAGAAAAGAACACATGGAACAGAAAAATGTGCGTAAGTTCAGTTTAAAGCTGCCCTCAGCTGCTCCAAACAACAAATACATTCTGTGGTCAAACCAGCTTGTTCCAGCTGTGCCTTTGGACCGAACTGAAGCCCTTCCTCTCACGTCAACACCTCGAGACTCACGCGTTTATCAGATCTCGGTTGGACTGTGGACTCGCTCTCTACACGTTATCTGTGATCTCAGCTCTGCACGAGTCTTCGTGTCAGGGCGGATCCGAAAGAACACGCTCATAATCTGATAAACTAAAGGCTCACAGCCACAGAGCGCAGCCCTGGCTTCAGCTGCAGACTCTTCACGCGACACAGGAGCCTAGAAACACACACTTTACCACGACTTACCAAATACAGTACAGAGACCTGGGAAGGCAAAGTAAAGTAAAGTAAAGTAAAGTAAAGTAAGTAGTTGAACCAGCTCTCAATTGTGAGAGTTTCAGTTGATTTGACCCAGAACTCCCCCAAACAAACACAAGAATCAGCCCATCAGGAGTGAAAGCCTTTTGCTCTAAGGTTAAAGCTAAATGCATGCTTTTTAACTCTGGCTTTTTAACGCACTACACTGTGTAGGGCTTACATAATAAATGTACATAATAATATTCACAGAGTATAATATGTATATGTGTCTTTTTAACATAAAACTAGTGACTTTTGGTAATGCTAACAATGTTACCATGGTAACCATCTGAAAGAAATGTAATGATCTCCTTTTGTTGCTTTGTACTAGACTTCGTACATGAAACCAGACCGTTGTTGTAATTGTGCTTCTTCTCTGTTGATGTACGAACACTTCAAACAGTGTTTTGTAAGTTATAGTTCTTTGTAAATAGTTTGTAAGTATGTAGCATTATCATAGTTGTTTTGTAATTAGTTGTTACATAATCAGTATTGCTCTGTTTTGGGGTATGGTCGGATGCTGTGGGTGTGTAGGGTCTATTTTGTTTTATTTTGTTTTGCTGTTGTTTCCTTGTTGCTGTTTTGTTCCTTTGTTGTTCCACTATGTTCTTGTGAAATGATGATTTTAATTGTATTGATTTTGGGGGTGGAGCTTATAAGCTCTTGCTTCGGCTCCACTCCTTTTGAGCAGAGTGTTTGCTGCTCAGATAAACAAATAAACTAAACTAAATGCACTAAAATGATTTGTCCGACAGTTTCAGCCTCTTTTTATTAGTTGCAACACAAACACGTTTTTCAAACCGTAAATATCAGTCACATAGTAACTTTAGATGATTTACATTTAAAAAGTGCCTTGTCTTAAATACTGTGAGTTATCCGGCTGGCTTTATTCAAATGTTATATTAAAAGAGCCAGTCTTTTGAACGGCTCTTTGAAATGAACAGATCCCAGTGAAGAGCCGTGAATCCCATCATTAAAGGAACAGGCCAGTGTTTTTCCATACTGAGATCTGTTCTTACCTGAGCTTAGACGAGCACAAAGACCAAAGATGTTGTTAGCGTTTGGCCTCTCCCAGTATATTCCTATGGCTCCAAAACGGGGGTGAAGTTAGAAGCGACCAAGCTCTTCCACAAAGACCAGACGCATCAACTGGTCTAAGCTCAGGTAAGAACAGATCTCAGTATGGAAGAACACTGGCCTGTTCCTTTAACCGTTTACCGTCTTAACCGAGCGCATTCTCTCCAGTTCGGCTTCACCCAAATCTAAAAGCTTCTACTGGACAATGTGTTGTTGTCAAAACATTCACGAGGGCTCGATTATGACGAGGGCTTAGTACCGTTAAACGATACCAGTCTGGAATCATAAAAAAAGTTGAGGTTCTACCGGTATCGAAACAATGAAAGTATCAAAAGCAGGAACTGAATAAAAACTACATTTTAATGCTGTTGGTCCAGGACAGATTATAAAGTGGCAGATCTTCCACACATTATTGTTCTGTTTTCTGGTTCTATAGACGACAGATATTTGAGTATAGGTATCGTTCAGGTATCGGTGTCGGGGGAAAAAGGCTCACATACAGTGTGTGGACGCCGTTACATCATTAATATGAATGATTTCCTTTCAGACAGAAGAACCTGCTCCGCTGGAGAACGCAGCGCAAACCAAGTCTCCCCTCCGGACCGTCCCGTCACCGGGGGAGAGCGAGAGGCGACTCCGGCCCGAGAACCGTCCCCAAACCTGAACCTGCCGAAAACAGAGAGAGGCTTCAGATATGTCAATAAACAGGACAAAGCTTTACACAACAGATCGAGTTTTATCCACAAGAGGGAACATTATCAATCCCATGTGTGTCCAGTTAACAAGGAAATGAAAGTTATTCACATAATAAAAAAAAATGGAAAACCAGCAGAAAAGCTCAAAGGAAATAAGTTTGTGTGGCCTCAGCACCAAACACTGACCTCAGATTATTTTCAGTGATATTTTTCTTTCCTCCCGGTTGTCTCTCTGCATTAATGGTTTGGCTGTGAGGAACCGATCAGTATATTTACACAGCAGTATAAAGTGAGTTTATAGTGAGTTCCTGCATAAGATGAATATAATGCAAGATCAGCCTTTGAATGTTTTTTCTCGTCAAAATCCATGTTGCTGATTCTGTTATGAGCCGGTCATTGCTCCTCCACGTAACCAGGAAGTGCTTTTCCGGCTGAGATAATGATCCAGATATATTTGAAATGAGGTTGATAAATGACAAAATTCACATTTTGCACGGTTGGAGCTTAACAAGGGTCCAAGTAAACTTCAATATGCAACAAGAAGAAATGGGAGCGAGACAAAAAAACTAGAATAAAGCTTTTAATGAAAAAACAAATAAACTGAAAGAGTCTGTTCTTGCAGCTCATCAAAGGTTTAAGACCAAATCTGTGTAAAATGTGGATTCAGTGTCAGTTTCTGTCTGGTTTTCACACGGTCATGACTTTGTCTTGATGCAAAGGCCAAATGTTGTGGTTTTGAACGTGGTCGGGTTGAGCTGCAGTAGCAGGGCTGCAGGCGGCTCCAGGAGCGGATCTTCCACTTTTCTGTTCCATAACGCTCAGGATGTTCTAATCAGTGTTGCCACAGATTAATAATAATAATAATAATACGCCTTTCAGAACACCCAAGGACTCTGTACAATGGACACATTAAAAACAAGAGCAACAGAATAAAACAGAGTATACAACATTGAGAAGGTGAGCGCGTAACTAGGTGTTGTAGGACTGTCTGGTGAGTTTTGAGTCTGGATTTGAAGAGTGACAGGGAGTCTTTGTTACGGAGGTTGGGGGGGGGAGAGAGTTCCAGAGCTGGGGAGCAGAGCGGCTGAATGCTCTGTGCCCCATGGTGATGAGTTTGGCCGGTGGGACGGAGAGTTTGAGAGTGGAGGAGGAGCGAAGTGCGCGGGCAGGAGGTCAGATCTGTACGGACCTGGGGCCTCATTTATCAAACTGTGCGTGAGACTCTGACTTTGAAAGTGCGTAGCAAAAGCACACAAATTTTATACGCAAAGTTTTTTTCCGATTTATAAAACCCTGCGTATTCGCGGGTACGCACTCCTGACCGCAATCTTTCCTTCGCTGATCACACATGAAGCAGAAAGCTGCGGACATCACGACACGCCCTCTGCCCGCCTCCATGTGACCATAAAAGGCAAAGTGACTTATGAATGAGATTTCCCTAAACATGAGGCGGTAATGAGTGGGTTTAACTGAAGGCGAGAGACAGAGAGGGAGGGGCTGACACAGAGAGGGAGGGGCTGACACAGAGAGGGAGGGGCTGACACAGAGAGGGAGGGGCTGACACTGCAGCAGCTCGTGCAGACACGACACGGCTCCAGGAGTTTTAATGAAGAGTGAGATCTGCTTCTCTGATCACACATATTGGCATCTTTCTGTATATTCCATCAATAAACTTTTCAAAACACATGTTTAGAACATAAAGAAGAGCCTTAAGTGTCGGCTGTATTTGCCAATAGGAAGGTTTGGGTTTGCCAATAAACACACGATCAACTGGGGAATTTCATTCATCCAAACCATTGCGCACGCTGTACGTGAGTTCAGGCTCTGTGTTGGAAGAAGCAGAGCTGTCTGTCTGGGTGGTGTGAGTGAGGAGAGGTCAGCGTCCGAGTGAGGAGAGGTCAGTGTCCGAGTGAGGAGAGGTCAGTGTCCCGAGTGAGGAGAGGTCAGTGTCCCGAGTGAGGAGAGGTCAGTGTCCCGAGTGAGGAGAGGTCAGTGTCCCGAGTGAGGAGAGGTCAGTGTCCGTGTGAGGAGAGGTCAGTGTCCCGAGTGAGGAGAGGTCAGCGTCCGAGTGAGGAGAGGTCAGCGTCCGAGTGAGGAGAGGTCAGTGTCCGAGTGAGGAGAGGTCAGTGTCCCGAGTGAGGAGAGGTCAGTGTCCGAGTGAGGAGAGGTCAGTGTCCCGAGTGAGGAGAGGTCAGTGTCCCGAGTGAGGAGAGGTCAGTGTCCGTGGTGTCTGAGGAGGGAGCGCGCAGTGGAGCCGCGGTGCCGGTGTGCACTGCGTAAAGACGGCCTCGTGTCTGGAGGTCATGTGACCTGAGCTTTGGACCTAAACCCAGTTGGTCAGACTTATGTCCAGAGATGAGTCAATTAAAGCACAGTACAGCGGGATCAATCCTGCTTCCCTTTAAAAGGCTTCAGCGTCAGTGCACATACGCGCACAGGTACGAGCGTGCACGTATATGCAACAAGTCGTTTTTCACAAATATCGTGTTAAGTTGCTCATTTCATTCTGATCTTTGTCATTTCTGATGTAAATAAAGTTCAAATGAACTATTTCAAAAGTGACCAAACATGACTTCCTCAAACTGTCCTCCCCTCGCTGCTTCCCTCGCCTCTCCCCGTCTCTCAGCAGTGTTTCTGAAAAGTGCGTACCTCGTACGGGAGCTATATAGTTTGCGTGGAGGAGCGCAATGTTTCACGTTCAGTTTGTTTTCTATAAATACCATCTTTTGTGCAGAGGAGCGGCTACGCAAAGTTTTGGCCTCATTTTGTGCGCAGCAAGCTTGAAAGCGGTGTAGTATAATGTTGTCCAGACGAGGTGGCAGTTTTTCTGTGCAGGCCCCTTCTGTGACATCTGTGGCCCCTGTGGACTGATGCGACGGGGGTTGTGCTTCGGGCAACCCCACTGCGCTATACTTGTACTGGTCCCTGGGTCCGTTCCGCCTGCTGCCACTGCCGCTCCCTCTGAACTGCTGCGGGACATGTCTGCTTGTGCGGTCTCCCTGGCTTGCCTCCCCGGACTTGTTCCGACACGCCCTGGCAATGTTGTGGAAGCACATTGTCTGACTGCTAGGAGGTAAACTGCATAGTGTGACTGGCTAATAGTTATGCTTCCTGTCCAATGGCCGCTGGCTGCTCTGCTTTGTGACCGCAAACACTGGAGGCCGCCATTGCTCTTCCATTGCTGTAGTACCTCCATTTGGCCGCTAGGCCCCCATTGAAAAGCATTGGACTTTAGACACGTTAAAACAACTTTAATGCCTGGTTTCAATTTTTTCAACACTTAATATGGCTACATATTCCTCCTGAGATAACGCTGGGTTAGTCAAAAAATTGAAACCAGGCTGGTTTTCGAAATATTTTTTTTTAAATCTCCTACTTAACGGAGGTCGGACTGTTGGCATTGGAGCTGCGCGAGCTACACGTCACGCAAGGGCCGAGTTTACAGTGAGATCCCGCCCTTTTGCCCTTATTAGGAACATGCTTCGTCAGAGCTGGGGAGGAGGAGTCTGTAAATCCGCCATGATTTCCCCCTCGAAAGTGGTCATTATGGTAACGGGGAGGAGTGAGGAGGAGCTGTCTATTCTTTTTAACAGTCTATGTTCCTGTCCAGGCCCTGGGTCCTTGGAGCCCTTCTCCTTTTGGGACAACTGTTAATGTACGTTCTACTGTACCGGGGTGTTTGGTTGGTCCCTTTAAGGGTCTCTTTTTATGGGGGGGGGGGGGGTGTCACAGCCCCGGCTGTGCTGCTTTGAAGCCTGTGGGTGGGGGTCAGTCCATCTCTCAGTCGCTCCTCCTTTTTCCTCCTGTGTGCAGGTATCTCCCTGGGCGCTGGTTGCTCCGCCCCTGATTGGTGCATTGGACGGGACATTTAACGGAGTGGAAACACCTGTGCGAGGCTGCTCTGCTCTGTGCCACTCCGTCTCCGACGCGCCTCCCTGTTGGACTCATTTATCAGATCTCTGTACATATTGTAAATAAATGGCGTTTGCACGCCTTTAAACCTTCGTATGCTTTGTCTCCTGTCACTTCTTGGAGCCGGTCGTGACAGATTCGTGGCCCCTGGGGCCTCATTTATCAAGCTTGCTGCGCACAAAATGAGGCCAAAACTTTGCGTAGCCGCTCCTCTGCACAAAAGATGGTATTTATAGAAAACAAACTGAACGTGAAACATTGCGCTCCTCCACGCAAACTATATAGCTCCCGTACGAGGTACGCACTTTTCAGAAACGCTGCTGAGAGACGGGGAGAGGCGAGGGAAGCAGCGAGGGGAGGACAGTTTGAGGAAGTCATGTTTGGTCACTTTTGAAATAGTTCATTTGAACTTTATTTACATCAGAAATGACAAAGATCAGAATGAAATGAGCAACTTAACACGATATTTGTGAAAAACGACTTGTTGCATATACGTGCACGCTCGTACCTGTGCGCGTATGTGCACTGATGCTGAAGCCTTTTAAAGGGAAGCAGGAATGATCCCGCTGTGCTTTAATTGACTCATCTCTGGACATAAGTCTGACCAACTGGGTTTAGGTCCAAAGCTCGGGTCACATGACCTTCAGACACGAGGCCGTCTTTACGCAGTGCACACCGGCACCGCGGCTCCACTGCGCGCTCCCTCCTCAGACACCACGGACACTGACCTCTCCTCACTCGGACACTGACCTCTCCTCACTCGGGACACTGACCTCTCCTCACACGACACTGACCTCTCCTCACTCGGACACTGACCTCTCCTCACTCGGACACTGACCTCTCCTCACTCGGGACACTGACCTCTCCTCACTCGGACACTGACCTCTCCTCACTCGGGACACTGACCTCTCCTCACACGGACACTGACCTCTCCTCACTCGGGACACTGACCTCTCCTCACACGGACACTGACCTCTCCTCACTCGGGACACTGACCTCTCCTCACTCGGACACTGACCTCTCCTCACACGGACACTGACCTCTCTCCTCCACTCTTTACTCGGACACTGACCTCTCCTCACTCGGACACTGACCTCTCCTCACTCGGGACACTGACCTCTCCTCACTCGGACACTGACCTCTCCTCACTCGGGACACTGACCTCTCCTCACTCGGACACTGACCTCTCCTCACTCGGGACACTGACCTCTCCTCACTCGGACACTGACCTCTCCTCACCGGACACTGACCTCCTCACCGGACACTGACCTCTCCTCACACGGACACTGACCTCTCCTCACCGGACACTGACCTCTCCTCACCGGACACTGACCTCTCCTCACTCGGGACACTGACCTCTCCTCACTCGGGACACTGACCTCCCTCCCGACCTCTCTCCTCACTCGGACACTGACCTCTCCTCACTCGGGACACTGACCTCTCCTCACTCACACCACCCGAACAGACAGCTCTGCGTCCGCGTGCATGCCCAATGGTTTGGATGAATGAAATGCCCCACAGTTGATCGTGTTTTTATTGGCAAACCCAAACCTTCCTATTGGCAAATACAGCCGACACTTAAGGCTCTTCTTTATGTTCAAAAGTTTTATTGATGGAATAAACAGAAAGATGCCAATACGTGTGATCAGAGAAGCAGATCTCACTCTTCATTAAAACTCCTCGAGCCCGTGTCGTGTCTGCACGAGCTGCTGCAGCGTCAGCCCCTCCCTCTCTGTCTCTCGCCTTCAGTTAAACCCACTCATTACCGCCTCATGCTTATGGAAATCTCATTCATAAGTCACTTTGCCTTTTATGGTCACATGGAGGCGGGCAGAGGGCGTGTCGTGATGTCCGCAGCTTTCTGCTCCACGTGTGATCAGCGAAGGAAAGATTGCGGTCAGGAGTGCGTACCCGCGAATACGCAGGGTTTTATAAATCGGAAAAAACTTTGCGTATAACATTTTGTGTGCTTTTGCTACGCACTTTCAAAGTCAGAGTCTCACGCACAGTTTGATAAATGAGGCCCCAGGTTATGAAGTGCTTTGAATGTGATGAGGAGGATTTTGAAGTTGATTCTTTGTTTTATGGGAAGCCAGTGGAGTAGTTGTAGGACGGGGGTGATGTGGTGAGAGGTAGGGGTCTGTGTGATGATTTGTGCTGCAGCGTTTCGATTACTTGAAAAGTACGGTTACTATTCCTGATTACTTAATTTTAAAAGTAACTAAGTTACATTACAAGTTACTTTATTAGTTACATTCAGATGCTGCCGACAACATCTCCACCGCCTCAACACACTAATGACAAACCCTTTTACCAACACTCACTTTATTGGAAGTGTGTTTTAACAGTAACAACAAAGCTGATACAGACTCAGAAAAGTGACGCATTTCCATCTCTCTCCAGTGTGAGTGTTTTTAGGCTGAAAACATGACATCATGTTACGTCACTCGTCGAGATGCAAAAAGAAATGTTTTTTTTTCCCAATGAAAAATGACAAAATAGTAACTCAGTGATTTGGAAAAGTAACTTAAATCTGATTACTTGTTTGGAAATAGTAACGCGTTAGATTACTAGTTACTAAAAAAAGTAATCCGATTACAGTAATCCATTACTAAGTAATTAGTTACCGGCATCACTGGTTTTAATAAATCCAAAATGACCGTCTTACTGTGTCCCACCTCAGCAGCGATGCTTATGCTGATCGGGACTGTATCTATAAAAAGCATAAATAGAAGAAGAAGAAGATCTTTATTTATATAGCGCCTTTCACAGACATGGTCACAAAGCGCTTTACATGAGAGCATTTTACATTCACTCCATACTTGGTGGTGGTAAATACCTTCACTGAAAATCAACATGACCATGAAAAATGTTTGAACCAACAAATGCGAAAGTAAAACCACACGTTTCAATAAATACAAAACATTTATTCCAATCAATAATATATTCACACCTGTTTATAATCTCAAATAGAAAATAGAAAGTTGAATACAAAAGTCATGCAGTGCTTGTGTCTCTGGGAAAGACACTTCAGTGAAGCAAGCTTAAAGCCACACTGCGGAACATTCTAGTTTTTTCTTTGCAACGTCACGAGAGCAAATGAACTTTCCCCCTAATGACCGGAGAGGAAGCTTATTCCCTCATAATAAAGCCTTTGTATGAGGACCTGGTTTCCATGGAGACGAGCTGGCGACGCCCATGAGGGGAGGCCACTCACGGTGAAGACGCAGGGTTTGAGTTTTAATTCTCACTCAGTATTTAAATAAGTGCTTGTAGTTTACTTGTTTTACTAGTTTGTTTAAATGTTAAGAGCATTAACGACTTCTAAGTATTCAAAATTAAAATAAATAAATAAATAGAAAAATCATTAAACATTAAAATAAAAAAAACTTGCAATCAATTTTCTCCAGTTCGACTTTACCCAAATCTAAAAAGCTTCTCGACTGGAGACTACAGCCTGTAGGCCAGTGTGACGGCTCATTTGAAAGCTAAGACCTACACAACTGATAATGACTGTTTTGTTGTGTTGTCGCCGCGTTTTTGTTTGGTTTTTGTAGTTTTTTAAATCTTTTATTTCCTTATTTTTGTTGCTTTCTGCGTCACTTTTTAATTGTGTTTTTGTCTTTTTTGTTGCCATTTCATCCTCTTTTCGTCGCTGTTTTGACACTTTGTTCAAGAAGCTTTTAGATTTGGGTAAAGTCAAACTGCGGAAAATGTGCTCGGTTCAGGTGGAGGTTAAGAGGTTTTAAAGGCGCATTATGCAACATTCACGTGAGGAAAAAAAGTTGATATTTGTTTGTATTTGAGCTTGTAGTGACCCAGTGGCTGTATGAGTGGTCAGCATGGCGCCTTTACTTTCCATCACAGTGGTCTCTACAAAGCTCCAGGATCAATTGTTTAGAGTTTCTGGTAGGTTTTCTCTGCTGATGGAGCCTCTCACCAGAAAACCTACAAAACATCCTGGAGCTTTGTAGAGACCACTGTGATGGAAAGTAAAGGCGCCATGCTGACCACTCATACAGCCACAACATCAACTTATGTCTCACATAAAAAGTTGCATTATGCACCTTTAATTTAAGGCGAGATGCTGCAGGTGAATTGGAAAACAAGTTAAATGTATCAGTTTGAAACTTTTGCTGAACATTACTGATGTAAATAATGTATTGCAAGTTTCCTGTCATTTTAGGTTTTCACATAAGGCATTTTGTTTGTTAAATTTATGAATTTATTTTTTCACAGGGGATTTGGGATCTTGGGATCTTGTGAAGTGAAAAAATAAATAATCCAATTTTGCCTTTTTTTTTGGTTCAAAGCCGAATAAATCAGGCTGGGAATTAGATATAAAAACATTTCTTGTTAAAGCAGAACTAAGTAACTCGTGCCCCTAGAGGCCATAAGCGCCACTGCAGGTGTCGTAGCATGTTGTGTTTTTTACTCATTAATTGTCCGTGAGAGTAAATACTACGCTGACAGAAAAGACAAAGGGACAGAGGGATATTGTTCATCCAATTACACAACGGAGATCTTTTTTTTTCACTCAAACTGGGCTGTAAATATTGTTTAAGTGGCGCTAGCCCGCAGTTAGCTTTTCCCGTTAGCCTGTTAGCTTCTTCTTCGTGATTCCGGAGGCAGGAAAGTTGCAATTGTGGTTTTCTGGCCAGAGACACCAGGGGGAGATGAAATCATCCCATTAACACTTTTATTACCCCCCAGAGGGACTACAGAAAGGATTTATTAACAAGTTACTTAGTTCTGCTTTAAGTCCAAGACTCCAGAGTCCGCAGGAGCTACTAAAGTGGCTAATTTGTTGCATGAGTGGAGCAAAAACCTAATCTAGACAGTAAATCTTTCAAATCTTTGTTTTCTTATTCACCTGCAGCGTCTCGCCTTAACTTGAGTAAGCAGTGCTTCAGACAGTGCAGGAACATTACCATATCCTTTCAAGTAAATGTTACCACGAGGCTTTCTAGTGTGTCAACCTCCAAGAAAGGCACATCAAAACTATCTGTATTTCAGGAGTTCACAGATGTCAGTTCCTTCATAAACTCGTCTTCGACTCCGGTTTGGCTGCGACGCGAATCCTCTTGATGATGACCCAGTCCGACTGCGGCGCCGTGACGCGGATCCGCAAACACGACGAGGCGAAGTCGTGCGTTTTGTCCAAGTCCTCTGCCTCGAACTTGTGTCTCTCCATCCGGCCCACGGACACGAAGCGCCCGCAGCTCCGCTCCTTCTTCCCCGCGACGGCGACCACGTCCCGCCCCAGCTCCACCTCGGCCGAAATCAGCACGTCTTTCCCCGCGTCGCCCGTCTCTATGGCGACGTCCGTCAGAACCGCCGGCGTCTTGAGCACGGCCGTCACGTAGTCGCCTCTGGCCGGGGAGCGCGCCCAGAAGAAGTCCCCGCCGGGGGCCCAGGCCATTTGCGCCGAGTGCTTCTGGTAGACGGACATGTTGGAGAAGACGTCCGCCTCCGGGTTGGCGAAGTCCTCCTCGAAGTCTTTGTCCGTGAGCTTGTTGTGCGTGCCCTGAAAGGACGAGAACGTGCCCGTGTGCTGGAACAGCGAGGGCCGGAACGCGATGGGACCCTTCTGGGCGAGCAGGTCATGGAAGCGCGTCATCAGCCAGTCGCACGGCATCTCCTGGTAGAACAGGAAGAGGAAGCGCGCCAGCAGCGGCAGATCGTGCGACTTGTAGAGTTTCCCGATGTAGCCGAGCTTGGAGAACTCCAGGCAGGCCCACGCCGGCTGCTTCTTGGCGTCCTGCTCCGCGATGCGCTGGCGGATTTTGCTGAGGAAGTTCTTGGCGGCGCCGACGTCGTCCTCGAGCTGGAGGTAGTACTGCCCGAGCGCCGCGGTGTAGTGGACGAGGAAGGCGTAGTCGATGTTCTGTTTGGAGCGGAACGACACGCGATCCGCCGCGTCGTTGAAGTTTCTCTTTAGCCCTGAAAAGAAGAGGAGCTTTACAGCCTATAGGCCAGTGTCACGCCTCATTTGAAAGCTAAGGCCTACAAAACTCATCAAATTTAAGCTTCTTCCTCATATGATCGTCACGTTTTTGTTCTTTCTGGTTGTGTTTCCATTAGGGGTGGGAACCTCTGGGCAGCTCACGATTCTATACGATACGCGATACATGGCTCACGATACGCCGATACTGCGATAATCGATATATTGCACAAAAATAATCTACGATACATCACGATTTAAAAAAAAACATGCTACTTTTAACCTTTATTTTAACATACTACATATTATTCATCATTTACATTTCTTTTCATGTGTTACCACTTTTATAAATGATCCCTGACTTACTCACTGAAAATGGGTCATAGATCTGTCAGTGACTTCATTTACATTTAAATAAACAAGAAACCACAGTCCTGTTTAAAAAGGAATAAATCAACCCCAGATTAATCTTCTTTATAATTATAAAAACTATCATTAAAAGTAATTTATTTGTGTGACAGTGTTTGGTCCAAGTGCTTAAAACTGTAGTGCTGCCCCCTGCTGGTCTGACTGAATTCTTGCGCAGAGTGGAGCACTGCTGCCTCATTAATATGCATTACGTCATCAAAAGTATCAATATCGGAATAAAAAGTATTGATATCGTATCGTCCCGCAAAATATCGCGATATATCGGGAAATCGATATATTGTCCTAGTTTCCATCACGTTTTTGTTGCTTTTTTTGACATGTTTTGGTCACATTTTTGTGGCTTGATCACAATTACATTACACGGAAAAATTTGTCCAAAACGCGACAAAAAAAGCAATGAAAACGTGACTAAAAAATGTGTCAAAAAAGCTATGAAAATGTGATTTAAAAAAAAACGCAACAAAACGACTAAAACATGATAACACATAACAAGGAAGAAGCTTTTGAAAAAAAAAAGTCATTAAAAACTATAAAAATTGTATTGCCATTAAATCTAATATAAACTTCTTGGAAAACAATAGAACATTTTTACCGGTTTTTACTTAAAGGCACACTGCGTAACATTTCGGACTATACTGTTGCCATCAACACAATACATGATCCCGATGACCAGCTCGACATTGAAAATGCTATTTTTGCAGTGGGTAATCAAAGAATGGATTTGGATGAGGACCCAACCTGATTAAAGCTCAAATTCTGCTGCCTTTAATCACATCTCCATGGCGACGAGCTAGATACGTACCCACTCCTGGTAAAGTTACAGTCATGTCTCAGGAGAGCTGAGCCGCTCACAGCAAAGGCTCATGTTTGTTTGTGCATTTATGAGATATTTTTCAATGAAATATCTGTCATAAAATAAATGCTTGTATTTCAATTTTATTTATTGGATAAAATGTTACGCCGTATGGCTTTAAAGGGATATTGCAGGATTTTTTACATTGGGCCTCATTTCCTAGTTATCCAGAGTGTTGTTGATTTCTGGAGATATTTATATATTTTTAACTCATGCAGTTCTTATATTTGAAGAGTCACTGGCCTTTCTAAACGAGCTGTTAGAGCTGCAGAACATCCAGAACGCTGCTGCTCGAGTCCTGACAAGAACCAGGAAATACGACCATATTAGTCCAGTGCTCCGGTCTCTGCACTGGCTTCCTGTCACTCAGAGAATAGAATTTAAAACAGCTCTGCTTGTTACAAGTCTTTTCATGGTTTAGCACCAAAGTCCATCTCTGACATGTTAGAGCCGTATGAACCATCTCGGGCCTGAGAACTTCACGGAGGGGTCTCCTGGTGGTTCCCAGAGTCAATAATAAACACGGTGAGGCTGCGTTTCAGTTTCATGCAGCTAAAATCTGGAACAGTCTTCATGAGGATGTGAGACAGGCCTCAACTCTGACAATGTTCAAATCCAGGCTGAAAACAGCTCTTTTTACCCGTGCATATGAAAACTGAAAGTATTTTATCTGCACTCTTGCCTTTTACTGTAACTGATTAACTTTATGTTGATGTTTTATTGATTGATTTTATCTGTTTTCTTGTAATTTTTTCTGCAACTGTGAAGCACTTTGAATTGCCTTGTGTATGAATTGTGCTCTACAAATAAACTTGCCTTGCCTTGCCTTGCTAGTGGCGCTAGGCTAGGGCAAGGCTAAAGCATTTCTATGGTATCAGTTAGCCTGCATTAAAAACAGACTAACCATATAAATGTCTGTGTTAATAAAATCATTTTAACCATTTTGCATTTAAAATAACTTATATTTGAGCAGCATCAGCTACGTGGCTGTAAGCTAACGCAGCGGTGGAGTGATCTGCGAGAAAATAGTCCCTCAAAATGCGGTAATTCATGTGACACAAGGTCAGTTATATTTCAAACATTATTCTATTAACACAGACATTTATATGGTTAGTCTGGTGTTATAAGTGATTTACCTCAGGTGCACTGTGGAGTGGGTCACACTGTTTTTAATGCAGGCTAACTGATACCATAGAATGCTTTAGCCTTGCCCTAGCCTAGCGCCACGAGACTCTTCAAATATAAGAACTGCATGAATTTAAGAAAAAATATCTCCAGACATCAACAACACTCTGGATAACTAGGAAATGAGGCCCTATGTCAAAAATCCTGAAATATCCTTTAAGTTCATTACAATGTTCTGTTGCAGTTTGCTCAAAAGTTTCCCGCTCATTCCTGTTTGATTTGATTTGAATATTTTATTTCGAGCTGAAGAAGAAAAGAAAAACAGAAATATATATACATAATAAAGAAAAAAGAAAAAATAATTTACATTACAGCTCGAAAAGGAGTGGGAAGAAGACAAGCTTATTGACTCCCACCCCTGTTCATAAACTTCAATAACAATAACTAACAACACTGCATATTTCTTACCATTTTACAAAACAACTATCAACCGAGTTGGTTACATATTAACAAATGCGACACTGCATTATACCAGGTCAACATTCACAGTATCTCACACGCTACAACCAGTGTATTATTTCTGTCTCCCATAAAGAATTCATTACCATGTTGGCATTACCGTTATTCATCATCACCATTACAACCCATATAACATTACTCTGTATCAAAGTGTTTGAATGGTACATAAAATACTCCACATTTATTCATGAAGGTACAGTAATCGCAGACTGATTGATGTTCATGATAACAAGAATGGTCTTAATGATATGTGTTAAAAGGGATTCGGGGCTTTTCTTTCTTTTTCTTCTTTTCTGTGACTGGACCAGCTGCCAGAGGGGAGCAGCCCCCGAGCAACCGGACCATCATTTGTTAGTGTCCTATACTATGCATTAAAAGAGACAAATTTTAGGAGTCTGCTGCCAGAAGAGGCTTTCCTCGAGCTGCCGGCCCCCACATGTCTGCCCTGTACTATGGGTTATGTTGAATGCGGAGTACATAGATATGTGCATGTTTTACTTCTAAGAATTTAGTTCCTTTATATTACCATCAGCATCAATAGCAGTACTGCTGTCTGAATCGATTGAGTTGGATTCTAAGAATAATCCACAGATTGTTAGGTATTAATCCTAGACTGTTACATTTAAAGTTTAAAGTTAAAATAGTGATGATAACAACACAACAGCAATAGCAATAACAATGGCAATAACAACTGCAATAGTATAATAGTAACAACCACAATATACTTCATTATTAGTTAGATCTGACCTTTAAAGTATACAGCACTTTGTGACACCCATTAGTAGATCAAGTACCCATTTCCTCCTTCTGGTACTTTGACCATACCATTTTTTATATCTTGATTTGAAATGATGAATATTTGGACATTGTTTAAATTCTGCCCCCAATTTGTTCCAGAGTTTAACTCCACATACAGACACACACATACTTTTCCTAGTGGAAGACACTGCTTGAACCTTAAAGTTATCACACCCCCTCAGGTTATATCCCCCTTCTGTGCGTGCAAAAGCATTTGTATCCTTGCAGGTAGCGCATTTTTGTTGGCTTTAAACAGAAGTTGGGCAGTAGAGAAATCAACTAAATCATGCATTTTTAACAGTTTAGACTGCAGAAATAATATATGTGTGTGATCACAATATCCTACTTTATGTATAATTCTTACAGCCCGTTTTTGGAGTATAACAAGGGGGTGTAATGAGCTTTTATAGTTATTGCCCCAAACTTCTACACAGTAGTTTAGATATGGCAAAACTAATGAACTATATAACAAAATAATGCATTGTAATTTAAGAAAAACTTTGCTTTGTTAATGATTGAGATACTTTTGGAGACTTTACCTTGTATGTGTCTTATGTGTGGTTTCCAGCTTAATTTACTGTCAATGGTGACTCCTAAGAATTTAATTTCTGATACTGTATCTAAAACTACACCGTCTATATTTACTGAGTCTGGTTTTCCATTATAATTACCGAAAAACATTACTTTTGTTTTATTTAGGTTGAGGGACAATTTATTAATGTCCATCCATGTTTTTAATGTCCTTAGTTCACAGTTTATGTTAGTTACTAAATTACTATAATTGTCATTGGAATAGAAGACGTTTGTGTCATCTGCGAAAATCACTAATTTTAATAATTTAGACACATTAAAAATGTCATTAATATATAAATTAAACAACTTTGGGCCTAAGACAGATCCCTGTGGGACCCCACAACCAATGTCCAAATAACCTGATGTAAACTCCCCCATCTTCACATACTGTTGTCTCCCAGTTAAATAGCTTTGAATCCAGCTCAAAGCCACTCCCCTTATGCCATATCTGTCTAATTTTTTTAATAATATAGAGTGATTAAGTGTATCAAATGCTTTTTTCAGTCAATGAATATTCCAGCTGCATGTTTCTTGCCCTTTAAGCTATTAGTAATCTCTTCTATTGCATCAATGATGGCCATTGAAGTTGACCTTGTTGCTCGAAACCCGTACTGACCTTCATTAATTAGTTTATGCTTATCTATGAAATTATCCATTCTACTGTTATAAAGTTTCTCTAAGATTTTGGAGAACTGGGGGAGCAGAGAGACAGGTCTGTAGTTAGTGAAGATGTGTTTGTTCCCATTTTTATGTATAGGTATAACTTTTGCAATTTTCATTTTATTTGGAAATGTTCCTGTTTGAAACGATAAGTTGCATATGTAGGTTTGATGGAGGTTTGCAAATCTTAAAGGAACAGGCCACCATTATTCCATACAGAGATAAACTCGTCTAAACTCAGGTAAGAACATAAGTAAGTAAGTGCTTTATTGTCATTGTACAAGCGTACAACGAAATAGTGTTCAGGTGTTAGTCCTGAGCTGCTGCGGCTGAGCCGCGCTGCCACTGTGTCAACCTGACCCGCATGACCTTGGAGGTTGGGGGAACTGTAGCACTCGGAAGAAACCTGGCTGCCCTCTGTCTCCTCTGAAACGGTGCACCGCCTCCTGGGTTTGTCCCCGTTTCAGAGCATGGTGTCCTGCACTGGTCAGCTGTTTCCTGTAGCGCCTCTTGTGACACCTCCTCTGTGCTACAGGGGGGGCTCTTGGTGCCTCTTCAGCGTTTCAGAAGAAGAAATTTGTAGGTCTCAAATGGGTTTAGCTGAAAAGCTCGCATTTTGTTTACCTTTAAAAACTGCTTTCTTCAGGACCATTTTAGACTCTCAAAGTAAACAAATCCACCAAACCTCCACAAAAACTCGGCAAAGATGTACAAAAGTATCCAGAAAAACAATGTGGAACACAGAAACCACAAATAAGGTCGCAGAAAAAGGTGAAAAATTACCAGGAGAGAGGGAGGTTTTCTTCCTGTTTTCACATCGCCATGACAACTAAGCTAATGTTTAGCTAAAGTGACATTTTCGAGTCATGGAATTCTTAACTAACTGGGCAAGAGCATGAGAGATTTTACAGTGCCAATAAACATTAGCACCGATATCAATCTGGCATTGCTCTGGCTTAAATCTTTCGCAGAAAGATGCACTTTTGGTGCAGCATTTGCTGCTGTTTGGATCAGTCACACCCAAACCATTCAGGAACATCTCTCAGTATGTATAATGGTGACCTGTTCCTTTAAGAAATGAAATATGCTCAGATTTCTTGCGTCTGACATTAAATTTAACAATGAGTAAAGTTCGGACCGAGTTTGGGTCGGGCCTCAAACGGACCGGTACCTGAGCGTCACACGTTGGGGAGGTCTTACCTGTGAGCGGGGGGTAATACTCCTGCTGGACATGGACCAGCTGCAGTTGTCCCGTCGACAGCTGCGAGGGGAAGGACGTCTGGATTTCCTCCACGATGCGCAACCGCCAGCGCTGGTCGAAGTCCGCGATGAGAACCACCACCACCATGTCGGCGCTCTCCTCCGCCGACGACTGCGAGAAGATGGAGTCCAGCGTGGACTTGAGGTACTGGCCCTTCTTTCTCTGCACCGAGGAAATGCCCACGGTCAGGAAGCCTGCGGAGCAAGAGTCCGATTTACATTCGCCTTTAGAGAAATACTCAAGTTGTGTCAAGTGTATTTGTAGAGAACATTTCATACGTAAAGTCAATCAAAGTGTTTTAGAACTGGAATGAATTAAGTAGTCAGCATAAATAAGGCAGAAATATATAAATACAACTATAATCTTTTAAAAATCACATTAAAAAGTGCAGATACAATTGTTTCAGAGTCAAAGAGATGTATGGTTTTGAACTTCGTCAGAGCTGAATTTATTATTTTAATGCTTTAGTTTCATTATATAGTTTAGTATTTCTTGCATTGGTAAACTACGTGAGGCAAGTTTTACAGTTGCATAAAATTACAAGAAATCAGATTATATCAATCCATAACACAACTAATATACAACCTATTTTCTTACGATAAAAAAACAAAAAACAAATGGTGATCATCAATGCGGAATATCTTGCTCCAACAAATCCACTTTTATTAGAGTAAACATCTTAAAACTGCAGGATCTTGTTGATCTTAACACAGCAGTTGCTTCCTCACTGTTTACAAGAGACGTTTAAAACAAGAGAATCTGGATACAACCTCAGAGGAACTGATCTGCTACAAAAGGCGAGGACTGAGGAGGTGTTTATAAGTTAACAGAGTTGATTTATGGAACGGTTTATCTAATCAGCTTAAGAGCTCCACAACTATTCATGCATTTAAAACAAGTCTACAAGTTAAATGTCATGTAAAAGTATAGAACACAGCGGTGAGGTCACAGCGTTCTAAAGGCCTATAATATTATATAGAGTTAAATTATTTTGGAGGACATTTTTGGTCTTGTACAGAGAGATCATGGACCCAGTGACTGATATTAATGATCATTTTTGAAATTCATACATTTTCTTTTTAGATACGACTTGTGAAAGTGTAATGCAGTAATAGGAAAAACTGGCTCCGCCCCCACTGGGTCATGTGACATCATTACATTCTAGAACCGGCAACCCAGCAATGAAGATCTTTAGAAAGAAGTTAATTCATAACATAATTTTGCTTCTTTTGAGTCACGTTTTGTGCTTATGTGTTTCCATCTTTGGTATTAGAGTAACTGTATTAGAGTAACTGTATTAGAGTAACTGTATTAGAGTAACTGTATTAGAGTAACCGTATTAGAGTAACTGTATTAGAGTAACTGTATTAGAGTAACTGTATTAGAGTAACTGTATTAGAGTAACTGTATTAGAGTAACTGTATTATGTGTGTCACAGTTGTAAACGGGGTTGGGCAGAAGGTAAGTCTCGACTTCAGCCTGAAGCCCTTTCGCTCAGGCTTCATTTAGCACTTGATGTACTTAAAGTACATGTTTTCTTATTGTAATGTTCACGATCTTTGAAAACATGTGACATGTGTTCTGAATGTTTATGTATGACAGAAATAAAACTACTACTAAACTACTAAAACATCAACATAAACATGTATTAATTAGAGTAAAAAGTCAGAGCAGATAAAACAGGTTCAGAGTCAAATGCTCGGGTATAAATAACTGTCTCACGTCCTCATGAAGACGGTTCCAGACTTTAGCCTCAGCGTGTTTAGTCCTGACTCTGGGAACCACCAGGAGGCCCCTCCCTGAAGTTGCTATGGCTGTAACATGTGAGAGATGGACTGTGATGCTTGATGTCTGATGACTCACGTGGCTGGCTGGGCACAGACCCGGCGAGGACCTGGTACGACACATTGAGAGGCAGGAACTCCCCTCTGTCGATCCACGACAGTTGATTCACCAAACGATCGGCTCGCCACGATATCTCCGGCTTGTCCTGAGGCGCAAAAGAGCAGCAGGTTAGACTTTGATTTAGATCAGGGGTAGGCCACGCCCAAATGTGGCCCTCTAGCACAACACCTCTGGCCCCAAGATGATTGTGAGAAATATTATTATTACGCAAAACAGAGCTCAAATACCTGTAATACCGTCAGTCCACTGCAAAAAGTAATTAACTAGATTAGCTTTGAGATTAGTTTTTCATTTGAGTTGTTTTGGTGAGTTAAAGGGATATTTCAGGATTTTTGACATTGGGCCTCATTTCCTAGTTATCCAGAGTGTTGTTGATGTCTGGAGATATATTTTCCTTAAATATATGCAGTTCTTATATTTGAAGAGTCTAGTGGCGCTAGGCTAGGGCAAGGCTAAAGCATTTCTATGGTATCAGTTAGCCTGCATTAAAACAGTCTGACCCACTCCACAGTGCACCTGAGGTAAATCACTTATAACACCAGACTAACCATATAAATGTCTGTGTTAATAGAATAGTTTTTAACCATTTTGCATTTAAAATAACTTATATTTGAGCAGCATCAGCTTCGTGGCTGTAAGCTAACGCAGCGGCGGAGTGATCTGCGAGAAAATAGTCCCTCAAAATGCGGTAATTCATGTGATACAAGGTCAGTTATATTTTAAACATGATTCTATTAACACAGACATTTATATGGTTAGTCTGGTGTTATAAGTGATTTACCTCAGGTGCACTGTGGAGTGGGTCAGACTGTTTTTAATGCAGGCTAACTGATACCATAGAAATGCTTTAGCCTTGCCCTAGCCTAGCGCCACTAGTGATAATGTCTGGTTGTTCCGCCTTCAGCACGCTCTCTGTGGCCTTGTTTCAGTACGAGCTTCTGCGACGTCCAAAGATCGAGCGTCGCGTTCATTTTTCACCAAGATCTTGTACCGACGATGGGAGAGTGTGACCACTGCGCAAAGCCTTCTCCAGCACATCCCAAAGATTCTCAGTTGGGGTCAGATCTGGCCACTGTGATGCTCCCTGATCCACTCTTTCACAATGTGAGCCAAAATGAATATCTCAATATTTTTGGAGATTTCCTCGATTACAATGACAAAGTGATGTTTGCAGAAATGTGCTGCAAACGTTAACATCGTTTTGTCGCTCAAAAGATAATCGTCCTGAACAGACGACAGAAGAGCAGAAAAAAAAACACTTTCTACTGACGTTTACCTTAAAATGTGTAACAAGTCATGAGTCCAAGTTTATTTGACATTTACTGAACTGCTGAGATTGAAAAGTGCATTAACACAAACTGTAACAAAGTGCTGTGTCACTATTAAGGGAAAAAATGCCTCCAAACACAAATATTGAAGTATTGCGATACTTCATAAAGTATTGATACTTGATAATGCAGCACAAAATATTTTGTCCCAGCCCTACTTTCTAAATTATTTTGCAATTTTTCCCCATTTTTCCAAATTTGTCCACAATCTTTTACCCATTTTCCCCTATAGACCAGGGGTGTCCAAAGTGTGGCCCGCGGGCCAAATGCGACCCTCAGACCAATTTTTGGTGGTCCTCGGCCTTCTTGCTGAATCGGTACACATCATCAGAGATGGTCCTTTTTATTTGAAATGTAATAATAGGTTGCGTTCACGTTTTAGGATTCTATTTCAGTTGGAGGGCAGGTGCCAATACAACTCTATGGAAGCAAAACAGTTTTTGAAAGAAATTTCCAAAATTAAAATGTCCAAATGTTTTCCCTGATCATCACTTAATAGTGATTTGATTCACAAACCCGCCATATATTTTTTTATGGCTGAAAGTCCTTTCTACCAGCCAAAATCACAAATATGTTTTTGAATATTATCTCCACTTTTGGACGCCTTTATGAGGAAATAATTAGACCATAGTTCATATGAGCTGAAAGAGAGGACTTCGAACTTTGTGACAGTTTTTCTTTCATGTGATAAGAGTAGTAATCTGCATTTTGAGCGTTACCATGGTTACTGCAATGGAATTTTCAGTTGACCTCCACCTCAATTTTAAACTATGGGCTCTTTAGAATGTTGTGATGTCACATGAACGCAACCTATTCTACACAATTCTAACCTAACAACTGACATTTTATTGTGAGACAGAGCTGGCATGAAGGTTTTAAGCATAAATAAAGGTGTGGGGCACAATTTAAACCTCTGCTCCTCAAAGGTTCCGCAGCACTAACCACCGATCTATGACCCTTCACCCCGTGCCGCTTCAATATGCGGCCCCCCATGAAAAAAGTTTGGACACCCCTGCTATAGACCCTTTAATTGTTTGTAAACATTCCAGGCTTAGCTGGAGGCAGGAAGTTAGATTCCTATCTATTTCCATTGTAGCTGTTGTCATAGTAACGATAAACTTAATGTCTAACTG
Organism: Neogobius melanostomus; assembly: GCA_007210695.1. Lineage (NCBI taxonomy): Eukaryota > Metazoa > Chordata > Actinopteri > Gobiiformes > Gobiidae > Neogobius > Neogobius melanostomus. Next base: position 69,883 of record VHKM01000291.1, on the reverse strand, counting down.
TTTTTGGAAATATCAGATAAACCTTATTTATCGTCTCAAATGTCATTCCTCTTGTTCTGACACCTTAAGCCACAACAGGGCCACATTTTTCAGTTGTAGTTTTACTTAAAATCGCTAGTTTTAGTTTAATCTTATTTATTTTCTTTTTTTTTCTTTTTATTGAAAAATATACAACAATACCTATCGAGGCTCAGGTATGCAAGGCTTCAGCTTTCAGTGTAAATAAAAATACATAAAATACAAAAAAAAACGCTTTACAGTGCAAATTTGTTACATACATCTTTGGTCTTCATGGCTTTGGTGCAATAATTCAACGAGGTCAAATAAGAGGACATTAGTGATACAAATACAACCAGTTTGGGTTTTTGGTTGAGGTACTTACAGCTATGGATATGATACTTGGCCATTATTAATATTAAATTTGAAATAAAACGTTTGTTTGGAGGGAAATGTTTTAAATAAATACCAAACAAAATATCTTTAAGGTTTAGTTGTAAATCTATAGTAAGTTTTCTATTCACAAACAGATTAATGTCTTTCCAAAATACTTGTGTGTAAGAACATTCCCAGAAAAGATGACTAATCGATTCTACAGTAACATGACAAAATGAGCAAAGACTGTTAACCGGGTAACATCTATGCAAAATCTTGAGGCATACTTCACCAATCTTATTGGTAACAAAAAAATGTTTTGGTAATAGCCACACAGAGTTCCATTCAATATCATTAAATAAACTGTCCCACACAAATACAGATGCTGGTTTCCTAATGGAGTCTCTTATGATGAGCTCTCTAATACATTTGTTATTTGTTTTGACACTTAAAAAGGGGTCAGAATTACCAATATATAACTCTCGGGATGAATCTATGGTAGGATTGTGAACATATGTTGACATCAATATTTTGACACCTGACGGAATAGCATCAAAAACAATTGCAAATTCCTTTGGCAACACTGGGAAATTATACACATGCAAGAATTCATCGTAAGAATACGTTATGCCTCTTTTGTTAAACAACTGATGTACATAAATTATACCATTGTTAACCCATTTTTGTAAGAAAAGTGATTTGTGCTTAAAGCATATATCCATATTATTCCAAATACAGTACTTGTGAGGTGAAAAATTGTGTTTATAAACTAGAGACCAGGATAACAATAACTGTTTGTGAAAATTAGAAAGTTTAACGGGGAGTTTTTCAATCTTATAATTATACCTTAATAGAAAATGTAAACCTCCTAAAGCTTCAAATACATGCGTAGAAATGAAATTCCATAAAGAATTTGGATTCTGTAAATATCTTTTTTATCCATTTGATTTTGAAAGAAGAATGTAAGGTTTTAAAATCTAGAACATTGAACCCACCGGAGGATAGCTTGTTAATCATTACATCCTTTTTAATAAGGTGTGCCTTTTTTTTCAAATAAAGTCAAATAACATTTTGTCTACCTTTGTATTTATGTCATTAGAGACTTCAAGTGCTGAGCTGGCATAAACTAAACTTGAAAGACCTTCAGCTTTGGAAAGTAATATTCTACCAGAAATAGACAGGTCTCTCCATAGCCACATATTAAATGTATTTTGTATATTAGCAAAGTAAGGGGATTGAAGTTTTCTCTTGGTCTTAGGTTTTCATCTTTCATAATAGTAATTCCCAAGTATTTCACTTTTTGTTTCACAGGGATTCCTAATATTTCTGACTGACAACAGTCTTTGACAGGAAATAGTTCGCATTTAGAAAGGTTGAGTTTCAGACCTGAGGCTAATGAAAAATATCTAATAGCTTTATAGCACGATCTATTTGAGAGGCATCTCTTAAAAAAAGGAAGGCACTTAGGGACATCCTTGGCGGATACCGCGTTTAACATTGAATCTACCAGTAGTTCCATGAGGTAATTTGATTGAACTATTTGCGGCAGAGTACAAGGTTCGAACCGATTTCTTTAAAAAAATCACCAAAGCCAAAAAGATCTAATGTTTTGAGCAAAATGTATGCTCCACCGAATCGAATGCTTTCTGAAAGTCCAAGAATAAAATAAAGCTATCTTCTGAAATGAGTAATCTAACAGGTCTAAAATGAGTCTTATAGAAGAATAGAATTATACTTTATTGTCCCCGTAGGGAAATTTGTCCTCTGCATTTAACCCATCCTTCGATGCCGCTGAGGCAACCCGTAAGGAGCAGTGGTCGACGGCAGTGCCGCGCCTGGGGACCCATCTCCATGATGTGGGGCCAGGTTGATGGTCAGAATCACCTGGCTGGAGGATTCACCTATTGCACATGTTTTTAGTGGTAGGGGAAACCGGAGTGCCCGGAGGAAACCTACGCAGACACGGGGAGGACATGCAAACTCCACACAGAAAGGCCCCGTCCAGGTGGGAATCGAACCCGGGACCTTCTAGCTGTGAAGCGGAGGCACTAACCGCTGCGCTACCGTGCCGCCCTACTATTGTCAATAATGTATCGCCCAGTCATAAAACCATTCTGGGATTCCTCTATTACACAATGAAGCACCTTTTTTAGCCTAGTTGCAAGAGAAAGAGCTAAAATTGTGTAATCATTATTGAGAAGAGTTATGGGACGCCAATTGTCTAATAGTGCAACATCTTCATGAGGTTTGGGAATTAAGGTAATCAAGCCTTGGCATAGTGAAGGTGGAAGTTGTTCTTTGTTTATACTTTCTGAAAATACTTTTAAAAGAAATGGAGCAAGCTGAGGAGAAAAGGCTTTATAAAACTCAGAGGTTAACCCGTCTGTACCTGGAGATGTGTTCAGTTTAAGCTTTTTAATAGCATCAAATATCTCCAAAGCTGTAAATGGTGAGTCACAAATTGCTTGATTTGATTCCCAATAAATTTCACCTGATCTACATGCTTAAAGAATTCATTCATATGCATTAGTGAGAAGTTGGATTTGTATAGATCTTGTTCACAAAATTTAGAAATAATTTTGGGATTTTCTGTGACAGCACCATTAATGGAGAGTCTGTTTATGTTATTTTTTGTTTGCCTTTGTTTTTCTAGTTTAAAAAGTAACTTGAATTTTGTTCACCTTCTTCTAACCATTTTGCTTTGGATCGAATAAAGGCGCCTTTAGCTTTATTGATGTAAAGCTTATCTAAATTTAACTGGAGTGTTGAAGCCTGAGCTTGTTGAGAATCAGACATATTTTCTGGTAAGATAGAAGATAAAGAGACTAGTTTATTGATTAGGTCATTTTCTTCTTCTCTTTTTTAAGTTTTGCTCCAGTTTTCATAAATAACGTCCTCAGTTCAAATTTTAGCAGCTCCCAGTATTTTTGATATTCACCTGCAGTCTCTGCCATTTTAAAGAATTGAGAGATTTTATTGTTTACCAATTCACAAAGTGCATCATTTAGTAAAAGAGAGTTGTTAAGTTTCCAATAGCCTGGACATCTTTTGGGCTCACCATTTGGTGATATCTGTAGGTAAGTAAGATAGCTTTATGGTCCGTTAAAGGAGTTGGAATAATTTCGCTTTTGCATTTTAATTGAGTTAAGCATTCGGAAACTAACCAGAAATCTATTCTGGATTGTAGCGAACCAACTCTATTTTTCCAAGTAAATTCTCTGCTATTCGGATTGTTGATCCTCCATATGTCCACTAGGCCTCTTTCATTGATAAACTCATTCAAATAATCATTAACTTTTTGTCTGTTAGGATACCTGTCAATGTCATCATTAAATGTACAGTTGAAATCTCCCCCGAAAATTATCTTTACATCTGGAAACCTTTCAATAATACTTTATATTTTGTCATTTAAATCTTGAATTAGATCTTTGTTTTCCTTTACATTAGTATAGCCATACACATTCCCCAAGAGAAATATCTGATTATTATGAGCAAATACCAGGAGAGTATAATGACCATTTAAGTCTGTATGAGTAGAAATAACCTTTCCGTTGAATTTATGTTTCAAAGTGAGAGTTCCTGCTGAGTGGTGATTGCCATGTGACATCCAAATGTCCTCCCCCCATTGCGCCTTCCAAAAATTATAATCTTCATCAGATGAGTGGGAATCCTGGACTAAACAAAAGTCTGCATCAAAGTTTTTAGCATAGAGAAAATTGCCTTGCGTTTAGCAATGTCCCTTAAGCCTCGAGCTTAATCTTAATTCTCTTGATCACTTCCTGCCTCCAGCTGATGTCACTGATGATGTCAGCAGTTAAAGGGTCTATTAGTTTTCCTCATTTTTATTTAATTTATTTTCCATTCCCCCCCCCCCCTATTTTTTCCCTGTTTATTCCCCATTCCTTCATGTTTTTCACCAATATTTTACACATTTCCCCCCCTAATTTGCTCCTATTTTTACCTATTTATTTTCAATTTTCCTCCATTTATTTCAGTTTTCCCAACAATTTTCCCTACTTTTCCCATGTATTCCAAAATATTTTTACAATCTTTTACCCAATTTTTTCCCTAATTTCTCCCTATTTTTCCCTGTTCATTTTTCATTTCCCAATTTCTTTACCATTTTCCTCCCTATTTTTCCCATTTATTCCCCATTCCTTCATCAAAATTTTCCACATTTTTCCACCAAATTTGTCCACACTTAACATTGGAGATAAACTCTATATTCTAGATTTGCATATCTTCCAAACAGATATTTCGACATTATCTTATTGCCCACCTAATAATTGACTTCTCCTTCTCTTGGTTAAAGAACTCACCGGGACGGAGGAGAGCGACAGGGTGAACAGGAGGATCCACCCGGCGAGCAGCGCTGCAGCCACGGCCAGCGCCTTCTTCTTTGTCGTTCGTCGCATTTCCTAAAGAGAAGAGAACAGGGTCAGCCATGGCCTCCGCTGCGTCTGAGAGAAACCCAACACACACTGTTCACTAATTCAGCAGCCGCGGCGTGTTTCCTTTCCGCTCACTCTCACCGTCGGCGACTCGCAGACTCTCACATACAGTTTGGAACAATGGCTGCTGCGGACTGTGAAAGACTGGCCACTGTTTTGGCTCAACAACAATGATCTGGACGAGGCCTGTCCGACTCTCCCCGTATAGGGCTGGGCACCGTTATGTTTCTTTTCCGATACCAGGACTTTAACGATACCGATTCCTGAACGATACTGTTTTCCCCATACCTACACTAAAATGTGTGTCATCTTGAACCAGAAAACAGAACAGTAACGTGTGGAAGATCTGCAAATTCATCTTCAATGTCAAGAAATGTGTGAAAATGGGGAATAATTTAGAAGAAGAAGAAGAAGAAACTTTATTCATATAGCAACTTTCACAAAAATAACAATGGTTACAGAAAATCCAAACAAGTAACCAGACGTGGGTTTCCACGGGACTTGTGGAGGGGTCGGGAAGTTGGGAATAACCCCAAACTGGGAGATTCCACCCAACGTAGGGTTGTGGACTCTCGATCGTGACTGTGATTCTAAATGTACTTTTCGATTGTGCATTTCTGATTTTGTTGTTGCCATCGATTTGAACTGAATTTACTGAACTAAGCGCTTGTTTTGAATGGCCTTTCATAGAATCTACACTATTGGTTCACTGTATACATTTGCACTATTGTTTGTCCTTTACTTATCGAAATACAAATGACAAAAGCGCAATAAAAAAGCAACAAGAGAGCAATAAAATTGTAGCTTTTTTGTGTGAAGGCTCTCATTCAGGAAGTATCCATCGCAGAAAGGTTAAATCATCAATTGGACTGTTTTTGGTAAAGTTGAGAACATTTCGTTTTTAGTCACAGAAGCTTCTTCAAAGCTCTTGAGGTCATAAAAGACACTTTTACACAACCTGGAGGGAACCAAACAATCCCATTTCAAATTGTTCACAGTATCACTCAACTAGCAGGTCTTTGTTCTGCTCTGCTGCTGAGTCACTGGGCGTAGACGACCCATTAATCCATTAGCTATAATAACACAGCACCAGGGAAAACAGCAGTGCTCCACAGTCGGCTCCATCTCCATCTGAAAGCCACTAACCACACTTTTGAAGACAAAGAGGTTAAAATATTAGCTAGGGGGAAGAGATGCTACGAAAGGGGAATAAAGAAAGTTATCCTTGTAAAACAACAGAAACCAAGTCTCAAAAGAGGGGGAGGACTGAGGCCTTGTGCCTGCTCTATAACGGCCTATTGAGATCAGGTAAACAACCCTCCTTATGGGTCGTCTGTGCCCAGTGACTCAGCAGTAGGGGTGGGCGATATGGCAAAAATAGAATATCACGATTTTTGAATAATAAACTTACGATTTCGGTTTTATCACGATTTTTTATAAATTACACACTGAAGAAGAAAAATACTACACTAATTTATTCAACTGTGATAATCAACACAGCAATAATAGACTTGGACCTAAAATTAAGTAGAAGTAAGTTAAAGAGTAAGTTTGGTAAATGCTTATTGTTAGCATAGACATATTAATAATATAATAATTATTATTATTATATTATTATTAGTTGTTAGTGTCTGTTGCTTTTTGGCATTTTTTCTGTAATAATGAACTCAGACTGACGGTGTTTTTGGAGAACTTTTATATTTTCAAAGACATGGATAAACAGCGCATTTGTGAACACGGTCCAGGATTTAAATTAACAAATGAGAAGGAAGCGGCGCCTAACAGAACTGTAAGGACGAAGGACACACTCGCTTCTTCGCACATGTGTCGCCAGGTAAATAAACACACGCTGCGATCTGAGCAGAGCAGCGGCGTTGCGGGGGAAAGACACTGACATAAACACCCCTGAAATAGAGACAGAACGCTGGGTTTAAAGCTCTAGAATGAGGAGTCTGGTCGTGTATGCGCACTGGAGAGGAGCGGCTCGCTGCTAAACGCTCGCATTAGTGTCCGACATTGCGTAGCAGAAAGTGCGCGGCTTGTGTTTGCTTCACAGACGGTGAAAAGAGTCAACTTTGCTGAAGTGCATAAAACCGTGATAAAACGATCCCACAAAAATAACAGATCGTCAGCTCTGGAGATCGTAAGACGGTCTAATATCGTCATATCGCCCAGCCCTACTCAGCAGCAGAGCAGAACAAAGACCTGCGAGTGATACTGTAAACAACAGTCTGGTTCTCTCCTCCTGGGAGGAGCCTGGTCCTTTTTAGACCCTTCCAGTTTGGGTAACAAGTGTCTTTTATGACCTGAAGAGCTTTGAAGAAGCTTCTGTGACTAGAAGCGAAACGTCCTCAACTTTACCAAAACCCCAGTCCAGACGATGATTTAATCTTTTTTCTACAGTGGCAAAAAAAAAAGCGTTGAAAGCGCAAAAAAAGTGATTAAAAAGAAAAATTATGGAAAAGGTAAAAAAAGTGGTGTTTATGACTGTTATGAGGTTAATGTTGAACATTGTAACTTTGAATGTAATTTATTTATAGTGCAGCTAGTGCTATTAATATGAGAATTATTATCGTTGAACTATGTGCACATGAGAATAACTTGGCAACTAGCTAAACCCTACTTAAGGTATATTACCTGATGATTCATTGGAGCTTTTGGTCCTGTTCTCCACGCCAGGTTCTAATCTGATGGCGAGCTGATGGCGAGCTGATGGAGCAGGCCTAGAGCCTACAGTTGGCAACTGCTGAAGAATCTAATCGCACCTCTCCTGCCGGGCCGGTAGGGGGGTCCTTGTAGCCCACGAACTCTCCCCACTCAACTGACTTGTCACTGCCACACACGCACTATCCCCATATCCCCTCAGACATTTTCCCCGGACTATTACACTCAACCCAGACATGGGTTTCTGCGGGACTTGTGGAGGGGTTGGGAGGTTGGGTGGTTTGCGTGACTTTGGGGTTTTTCCCAACGTGGGTTTGTGGACTCTGGATCGCGATGTATTGCTCTGAATGTACTTTGTAAATTGTGCATTACTGTGGCTGTTGCTATTGATTTGAAGTGAATTTACTGAACTAAGCGCTTGTGTTACTGAATGGCCATTCACAGAATCTATACTATTGGTTCACTGTATAGATTTTGCACTCTTGTTGTCTTTACTACATTTTTCTAAATATATGGTACCTCTTAACTCTAAACTTCCTCCCCTTCCCTCCTTTGAGCCGAAACCTAGACCTTCTGGTCGCTAGCCTACATTAACAATTGCATTACATTTCTGTGGTATTAGGTATTAGTCTTGTACTTTTTTTAGTTTCCATTACACAGGTGCTACAACAACACGGCAACAACGCAAGAAAAAGATGCGTTTAGATCAGATTGGTTGGTCTTAGCTTTCAAATGAGACGTTACACTGGCCTACAGCTCTCTCCAGTCAAGAACATTTAGAGTTGGACAAAGTGCGCTCGGTTCAGGTGGGGGTCAAGAGGTTAATGTTAGTTGTGTCCAAACTCATTCCTAATTGTCCGAACATATTATGTTATTAATATCTCGATTCTTCCCAGGGAAGAGTTTGTGTCACTTTCACAGAAATGCAAGAAAACTCGCCTGAGAGTTCAGAAAATTGTACCAAATGCGTTAAAATGAGAGGCTAATGTCTGAGTTTACAATATACTAAAGGAGGACAAAAACAGATTGTGTTCCATTACTAGACAAAAAGAAATCAGGTACAGTGCCTTAAAGGGGCTAGATGCAAGTTGGTCATGTTTATGCTCACTACTGCCACCTCTGGACTAACTCGTAACTGCAGTCTCTATATAAAGCTTGTGCATGACGGCACTTCAGACCCGAATCAACACCTGTTTGAGTGACAGGATTTTAGAGGCAGTTGTGGTGAACAGGTCTGGGCTCATTCTACACATTAGGACATTGGAACATGTAGGGGAGGAAACACCGCTAGCATGTGGCGTTCGCCTCAGCTAAACACTCGCCTTCTGAAGCCTGAAACTGCTACGATAAAACTTTAGTCGTAGCTATGATTGTCTCCTGGTGGTTCCCAGAGTCAGGACTAAACACGGTGAGGCTGCGTTTCAGTTTCATGCAGCTCAAATCTGGAACAGTCTTCATGAGGATGTGAGACAGGCCTCAACTCCGACAATGTTCAAATCCAGGCTGAAAACAGCTCTTTTTACCCGTGCATATGAAAACTGAAAGTATTTTATCTGCACTCTTGCCTTTTACTGTAACTGATTAACTTTATGTTAATGTATTATCGATTTTGAAGCACTTTGAATTGCCTTGTGTATGAATTGTGCTCTACAGATAAACTTGCCTTGCCTCTTAGTTTGAACAATCGCACAGGGCAGACGACCATTTTACCATCCCCGCGTTGTGCAGTGTGACATCTAAAATCCCCCCCCCCAAAAAACAAAAAAAAAATCACACACTGTTCACCAGGCATAAGGGAGAACCCATGTGAACTAGTGAGAAAAGTGAAGTGTGTGGTGAGAGGTTTTACTGCCTTAAAACATATATAATAATTTTAAATAATAAAAGCTGACAACTTCGCAGATTTCGCCTATTGCGGGTTATTTTTAGGACGATAAACGAGGGACCAATGTACTGCAGTTTTGGAGACGAGTGGTGGGAAGTCCGTAGAAAAGGCTATTACGAGTCTGGAAGTGATAAATGCATGGATGAGGATTTCAGCTGTTGACTGGATATGGGAGGGGCGGAAGTGGGCAATGTTGCGGAGGTGGAAGAAGGATGTCTTGGTGATACGGTTAATGTGTGTTTGGTATGAGAAAATTTAAACTTATTACCAATAAATCAATAAATATATAATATCGTCTTAGCAACTGCATAAATGTCCATATGATGTGTTAAATAAACAACTCTTTATAAACTGCACTGTTCAGTTATTATTCACTAAATCCTGACCTTTAGTTCACTGCAGACAGTAAGCGTCTTTCACAGCGGATCTTACGAGACGTGGTTTAAGTTTCGTTCTAGTGATTAAGTTCATAGATTTCCTTTAATAAAACTTCCAGACGCTGCTGTGGCTCGAACGCTGCATGACCTGCTTACATATATTTAGGACAAAGCTCATGTTTTTATTGAATGAAACGTCACGCAGCAAAACTGTCAATCATTTCCAGGGCTGGACTGGAAGAAAATAAAAATAAAAAATCAGCCCGGGACTTTTGGGTCAAGACCGAATCAGTCATATTCAATGCAAGAGTCGAGGCCATTAACAATACAGTAAAAGCCCTTGTAGAAAAACAGTATAAGCTGCAAGACCGAGGACAAAATCTGCATGTTGTTTCTGCCGAATTCAAGCGAACGCCTCAGAGCACTCACGACTTTAATCCTGTCGTTTACAACTTGCTGTGACATTTGTAGAATTACTAAACAATCTAAACAATGCCCGTTCCGTTAAGGAGGTTCCTCTCATGACCGCGACACAATTAAAGCTTCACAAAACCAACCACATGATCGCACTGTAGATTTAGGAAATGAAATGTTGAAACTCACCACAGAGTTAGGGAGGTGTGGAGTGAGAATAGAAGCTTTTTCCAAACTGCACTGAGACGAAGGGCAGGAGGGTGAGTCACCTGACAACTCCCAACTAGGGATGTCAAGATTAATTGTTTTTCCGATTATAAAAGGACGTGGTAGGTTTTCCGTAAGAATTTCAGAAGCCACGGTTTACCACGGAAATGTTTCACCCATAAACAGTGTAAACTCACCCGTAGTTGAGCGCGGCAGAAGGACGCTCTCCTCCAGTGTTGTATCCACCCAAAAACGATTGAAGTCAGCAGAGTGGGACCTCTTTAGGATCCAAAACATGACCAAGGCGTTGTTATTGTCGATGGAACATCCGTTATGCAAACCCTGTCGTCAGAAAGTTGCAGCAAAAGGCGCTGATATCGGCTACGTCGAATATAAACAACATCTTGGAGATAATCCTTCTCTGTGAATGTCCAGGTCAAGGTAATGAACTGCAGAATTCCCCAAAAAGTTGTCCAAATGTTGGGAAACAGCCACAACTGGCTCAGGATGTAAACACAAAGCTAACGCGCTCCGCTCTGCTTCAGCGTAACAGAAAGGAAAGTGAAACCGCGCACATGTGGAAATCAGCTGTTCAAAAGAGTCTCCTTAGTCATTTTGTAAACACGTTTCATTCTCTGTTCATCAAAACATCTGACAAATAATTAAGGGAAGGGAAGGGAATCTTATTTGTATAGCGCTTTTTATATGACACTAGTCACACCCAAAGCACTTCACACATGAGAGGGTGGGGGGTTCATTCACTCCATGCTGATGGTGCTAAGCTACATTTTGTAGCCACAGTTTCCCCTGGGGCAGACTGACAGAAGCGAGGCTGCACACATCTACGCCAACGGTCCCTCCGACCATCACCAACCACTCACACATAGGCCTTGGGTGAAGTGTCTTGCCCAACGACACAATTAAGCACTTTTGAGAACAGGAAACCTAGCCTAGACTGTGGCCTAATAATATATAGTAAAATAATTATGGTCATTATAAAGAAGTAAAGTTGACATTGTTTTGTATTATTCAGTGTAGGTCTATTTATTTTAATGCAAAACAATCTTAAAGCATTTTTCATTTTTCGAAATGGTGAATGTTTACAAGTTCAAGAATTAAAAAGCTTTTTAAAGACAAAAACTAAAGTATCAGTTCTTTCCTTTCATTCGGTCGATAATCGTGAATAATCGTAAAATTGCAATATTTCTCTCACAATAATCGTGACTCAAAAAATTGAAATCGTGACATCCCAACTCCCAACATGCACTTCTTTACATACGTTTGTCTCAAATATATAAAAACAGAGGCCTGAGGTTCTGTGGGTCCTGGAGGTGTTACAATAAACTCTTTTCACTTGTATTGGCAAATATGATGAGAGGGGCATGAGCAAAGTTATAGAGGCCCATTGCTCATTATAAGAGATTATCTGGGAACCATAACTCAGGAAAGCACCAACGGGGTGGGATAAAGGGCTTCAGATATACAAACGTCAATAGAATTAGATTCTCTTGTGGGGCCGGTGTGGTGCAGTACAGGCCTGTTCACTCATTCGTCTGACTGGTCCAAAAGTACGTCGGCCCACAGGGAAAAGTCCAGCCCTGATAATTTCAGATCGGCCGAGTTCGTAAACCTTCAGGAGGCAGCAGTGGCTTGTGGGATTGTTCTTAGCCCCTTATGGACTGATGAGAAACATCCCGAGGTTCAACTGCAAAACGAGGTATTAAAGGTCCTATATCATGCAAATCGACATTTTGGAGCTTTTAGCCATGTTGTTATTCTATTTCCTTCTCAAAAACACCCCCAGAGCGGTTTTTGGCTTCATTCACGCAGTTCTAAGTAATCCTCCTGAATCCTGCTCTCTGAGCAGCTGCTCCGCCCTCTCCTGGTAAACGACTGAGTTGTTCAGTTGTGTCGTCACAAAGGAACGGAAGTGCTCTACGTCTGTAATGTAATGCTTTACGGCCTGGTTTTAATTTATAAAACAGCTTTTTCATTATTTCTGTTGTAAGAAAGAAAGAAAGAAAAAAACTCTCTCTCCGACGCGTCTGTGCTGTCCTGGGAGAGTAAACAAACACCCCCCCGGAGGATCCGAACAGAAGTCATGTTTGTGAAGACTGAGCTCTTTCTAACCTACTCTGGACACGCCTGTTCTTTTTTCTTACCCAACAATAATGTCACGGGTTCGCGTTTGGCTACGAGAGGAACAGGACTATTCAACCTTCCTAAAGAAGAGTGCACTCGCCAGAAGTTGGAATTTCTTTCCGGGATTAAGCGACTTTATCAACCAACCTGATGGATGCTTGGTGAACCTTGGCCAGAATCAAAGTGGATTCACTTTTATAACCAACGCGAGTGCCATAACGTAAACACCCGATGATGGTGAGGCCAGACTGAGCGGTGAGTCAATCAAAACGCGTGTTAGCGTGTGTGTTGCGTGTGTGTTAGCGTGTGTGTTAGCGCGTGTGTTAGCGCGTGTGTTAGCGCGTGTGTTAGCGCGTGTGTTAGCGCGTGTGTGTTAGCCATTTATGAAACTCATGTCAACTCCTTATAACTGCATTGTGTGAAGTAACTTCACTTTTTGCAGCGATATTTATATTTATAATACTGTAAATGTGGAATGAGCGGAGAGAGGGGCGGAGTTAACTGAATGGAAGCGTCTTGTCTTCCGGGTTTGGAAAATACCCCCAGAAAATACTTATATTTATCACAAAACTGAGTACTCCATAATGATAGCGGTACAATATATCATATAAATGCCTATACTTTACTTTGGAATGGCTAAAATAGCAGGATACAGCTCCTTTAAAGGAAACATACGGCTCCTTTCCCAACTCCATCATTACTGCACTGACACATTTGGATGCTCCTTGTCATGGCTGACAGAGACGCTCGTTCAAAGATGAGGAGAAGGAGGTTCCGATGCTTCTTTACACTTTTTAGATGCAGCCTTTGCTTATGGATATTTACTTTATGTTCAGCGTGATGTGACGTTTGGCGATCCAGCGACAATGGCTTCTTGCATATTTAATTTCTCCTTTATCCCAGGTTTAGTGTATCCCACATGAATAAATAAACATTAACCCTGCAGTGACACAGGTCGGACACTGCATTAATAGGCGGAAAAATAATATAAATGTGAAACTTTTGCTGTAGATTATGGATATGGTTTTATTTGGTTGATATTAGGTATACAGATTTTTTCAGAGGGATTTTTGATCTGTAAAAACTTTCAAATGTTGTTAAAGAGTGGAATGAAAACGGCCCTAAAGCTTAGTACCTTTGTCTGCACATGCGCCCTGTGTATATTTCTCTCATCTTTAGTTATTTGGATTACAGCGTCATCTCGGTCACAGCCTTTCCTGCTACACGTGGATACCAAACATGTCAGTATTTGTGAATTATTAATAATTTATTGATTTTGACGAGGGAATAATGTTAAAATCTGGTTAAAAGCTCAAAAAAGTCGGTGCCTAATTTTCCAAGTTTGACTTTGGTCTTGGTCTGTATCACAGGTATCGACTAAATGATCAAATAGATCTACATTTAATACCAAGCCTTTATTTTCACAAGCTGATTAATTTTGAATCTTAAAATAATTAGCCCTTAGAGAGTTTTGATGCCGAATAGTGTCGTGTTTTTTTCCTTTATATGTTTTTGCTTCTAAACACGTTCACAGTAGAGACCTGGACGGGAACTTGCAAGACCCGACACAAATCTCGCGGGAGCAGGCGGGATTCAAACTGCTGTCAGACCAAAACACGGCGGGTCCCGACATGTCCCGTATAAGGCCTGTTTCACACCGCACTCGGATTCGTGAACGAATTCGTCTTCGAGTCCCTCTCCGCGTGCATTCGCAAGGCTCGCTTCAAGTGGTGTCCTGTTGTGCAGATGAGAAAGCTCTTGTGTGTTCAGACCGCACGCTGAGGCGGCGCGCAGGGAGTCGGCCCGGGCCGCTGCCGCCTCTGCTCCTGAAACCAAAAATGGAACTCAAGCGCATTTTTCCACGTGTGGGCTGCGCAGCGAAGCGGCTTTCAGAACCAAATGTGCAAAAATCACTTTTATAAAGCAATTTCACGTCTATCCAATCTTGTACTTGGAATACATAAGGAAATATAACTTTACCAGGTACTACTACATTAAGATTATTATTTTTATATGCATAAAACACATTTTGTGCATATAAAGGATATTAAGGAGACATATCAGTTGTATTCCTATCATATAATTAAAAGTGCTGCTTTAGAATGAACCATGAGGAGTTGTTTTGAGTCGCTTGATGCGAGGTAGTTCGGCTGCAAAGGGCGCTCGGCTCTGCGGTCGGCGTGTGGTGTGAAACAGGCCTAAGAAAACAACAGGGTGTGAGACACACGTGGGCACGAGCGCAGCCTTTTACGCATCACCGCCAGTGATGATGCAGAGATCCCCGCGCTGCAGCACCTTCACTGGCTGCTTTTGCTCCACACTGACACACCGGACTTACAGCTGAACTACACTCAAACCCGCCGTTATCTCCTGGCACAGGTCAATTCAAACTTGTCAAAACCTCCCTCTGTCCGTGTGCTGCGCTTTGGATAAGCCATTAAAGCCAACGCACACTGAGACGCTTTGAAACACAGTTTCATCACATTTCTATAGAGAGGAGATGCGCTCCGTCGAGGAAAACACAGGTTTTTACCCTTCTGCAGCAACACAGACGACTCTATGGACTGTGACAAACAGGGAAACTGCTCTAAACTTTGTTGGGAGTTACGAGAGCAGCAGCGGAAAAAGACAAACCATCGTCAGAACTCCACTCTGGGAAGGTAAGTGTTCCGTCGCCAACTCGCTGCAAAAAAGAGCCAGGTTTGCTCTCTCTGTTACAACACTGACCTACGCTTTGCATTTTAATGTTTGATAATGTGTTTGATAATGTGTTTTAAACGCTGCACGGTTTGAGTAAAGCCTTTGAACTGCCGTTACGCAGCGCGCTCCAGTGTGTTGGCACTGGGCACATGGCGCGCTGTGTTCTGGTGCGCACTCGGCGCTGGCCTTTAAAAACACTCGGGACTTGCCGGGACCTGTGAGATTCCCCGGGCGGACAGGGAGGACACTCCGCGGGAGACTCGGGAGCGGGCAGGGGGGCGTCGGGAGCGGGCGGGAACAGGATTGAAATCCATTCCCGTGCAGGTCTCTACTTCACAGATCAATCATTAGACAAAAACTTGCTGAGAAGTTTAATGTTTGACTGTTTGGGAGAATAAAACTGTATCATGCAACGTATCTAAATAAAAGTCACGGCTAAAGAAGGGTTCACTAACTTCACATTTGTATCAGTATCAAGTATAACTTTCCGTTTATCGTTTAGAGTTGGACATTTCAGCCTCGTGAAAGCACCGGCGCTGATAGCACGATGTGATTTCTTGTGAAACCTGACCCTGCCGGGTTAATGACTGATCTGAAGGAACAAAGGGAGCAGACGAGTGTCGACCGCGAGGTAAACATTAGCTTGAGGTTTCGGCGAGCCGTCGCATTCCTCACTTTCAGCCACAAACTGTTGGCTGTGGTCCAAACTTAAGTCTCCAAAAACTCTTCTACTGCAGCATCCCCCAAATAACCTGTCGCACAAGCCCCGCCCCCTTAGCTGATGTATGCGTCAAGAAGTGGAGTTTATCGTCTCGGAGACGTCTCTCGAGTCTCCAACTAGTCTCCAAGGCCGGTGAGACGGGCTCTTTGCATGTGCACAATCAGAGTTACGTCTCTGCGGTGAGACAGGCCTGGGGCGTCCAAACAGGGATGACATTTTGGGTCCTGATTATCTTGGCCAAAATAATTGCGATTAACAATATTATCACGATATTTGCCTATGGCTTAAAAATGTCACTGAATTTTGCAGAAATTATGGGAAATGACCTCTCCTGGAGCCGCCACCTTAACGTGGTGGAGGGGTTTGAGCCTGAATGATCCTGGAGCTCTGTTGTCGGGGCTTCGTGCCCCTGGTCGGGTCTCCCATGGCAAACAGGTCCTAGGTGACGGGTCAGACAAAGAGCGGTTCAGTAGCCCCTTATGAGAGACCAACAGGCCCGGTTAGAACCATGAGGCCGTCCTTCTGTGGACCCACCACCTGCAGGAGGAGCCATAGGGGCTGGTGCAGCTCCAACAGCTGCCCCCACGACCCGGCAACGGACAAGTGGAAGAAAATGGATGGATGGATGATGGGAATTGGGTAAACGCATATTCCTCTTCATCGTCTGCTATACAGTGAGACTTACATTAAGTAAATAAACAATAAATAATTTCAACTGAAAACTCATCAAAACGTGTTTTTTTGCAGTAAATTATAAGTATAGGACGAAAACCAGCTGATCTTTCCATGAAGACACAATCAAGAGCTGGTTTTATAAGGCTGCCCTTTATGAGGAACCACATAACATCAGAAAATAACTCAAGGTTTAGGTCATGTCAGCAGCTTGTTGGTATCATTATTTCAGAAGAAACAATACAGTAGAGCCATGCGGTGCTACTAGTCTCTAAATAACCATTGACTTTGCTGCCTGGTAAACTAAGATGACAACTGACTTGGAGAAAGCTTCTGACTGAAGCATGTTTAATTCAGCCTGTTACTTAAGCTGAGTTGTCCTGTCTGTAGCTTTACAAACGAAGCAGGGGGGCATCTCTCAGATGGATGGACCTGCGTTTGCTTTCGGCGCAGATTTGACGTGTTCCTCATGTGGGAGTTTCATCTCAAGTTTTCTTTTGCCGTCAATCCCAAAAAATCCCACTTTCTCCTGGGGGGAGGGTAAAGTGTGGAGTTATTCAGATCCACCTCGTTAACCTCCCCTTGCCCTGACGATGGCACTCATCAACAAACTCACAATGATTAAGGATCGGGAGCCCTCGTGGTGTAACTCCATCATTCACCGGCCGTGGCTCTGTGGTGTCTTTAGCGATTACCCTGCAGCGAATGTTAAATTTGACACATTTTTAACGCGATTAACGATATTATTGTTTATTGTCTCACCCGTATTCCAAACGCTTTTCATCGAGGGCCACACGTCGAAGTGTATTGAGGGCCAAAGATCAGAGGCCATTACAGTGAAACATTCACCCGGGTGAATTTAAGTGGTTTAAACTTTACACTTTTATTTAGGCCTGGAACCATAATTCCGGCTCTGTCTCACAATAAAAGTGTTTAAGGATTTAGTCGTGTGGAATTATTCCACTTGCAGTGAAAGGTATTTTATCTGGAGATGTGTGCCAATTCAACAAGAAGTTCAACAAAACCTGGTCTGAGGTCTGCATCTGGCCCCCGGGCCGCACTTTGGACACCCCTGAGATCATTATCTCCATCTCATAGGATTCCAAAAGGATAAGCAAAAATGTGCAACATAAATATATAAAACATGTGATTGTTTCTTAGCTCGTCGTTTCCTTTGGGCTGAAAGAATAAACGTAGCTCGGTGCCTTTGTTTTGGAGAAGCATTGTTTTGTGTCAACACTGTCTGCTGTCGCTGCTAAAGCTCAGGTTCAGGCTGCTATTATCAGCACCAGAGCCACACAGGAGGCACTTACGAGACCAAATCAAGTCTAAACTATATAGGGCTAAACTGGGACTAAACCAGGTCCAATCAGATCTTAACCTGCGGCAAAATCAGCCAACTCCCAACCAGTCAGCGAAATGTAAGAGAATCCACAACTAAACTCTCAAAACCCAGATGAAAAGGACTAAACCAGGTCTAAAAGAGATTCTATGGTCTTACTGATACTGAAACATTACTGAAGTAACTCACTACTCGTCTCAGTCCAGGACTAAACCAGGACTAAAGTGAAGAGGCTCTGGAACAGCCCGATCTGTGTGAGCTGATCCTTGAATAGCATTAGCCTGAAAGATATGTTATTATTTACATTGAACAAAGAGTTTAACACATTTAAAACATTATCTATTGGTTGTAGTTTTAATTTGCTATCAATTTAAAGGCCCTACCTGTACACCTGATTTAGTTTTTTGATTGCAAACAATGAAAGGGGAAGCCACTAAATCAAAATGTTAGTTGTGGACCAAACTCATTCTTAACGTTCCTAATATATTTGTGGAATCCAAATTCTTTACAGGGACAGGTTTATCGACACATTTCACAACTTGAAAGGTCACTTTTCAGAGGCACGTTCACAAAAATGCTACAAAAATAGCCTTAAAGTTCATACAATTGATACAAATGTTTTATAATTTGATGCAAGCCATTTTTTATTTTTACAGTTGCCACCCATCGACTTAAACTGATCTGAATCAATGTTGTGTTTTCTCTGCTCTGCTAACCAAGTTTTTTTTTTTTACTGTTTAAAAACTTGTTTTCACAAATGTTGCAGATATTAAAATGCTAAAATGTACTTCAAATTTGTAAAAAACAAGATTGATAGCAAGTTAGATGAAGTTTGTCTCATACAGTATGTGAACATTAAGAATAAGAATAAGCGTAGGAACACGTGTCCTCTGAGCTCAAAGCTAAATCATATTCACTTGTTGCTTTTTCTGGGTCGGATACTCATCCAGTGGCCATTAAACATCATCTTATAGGACTATGTTAATTAATAATAGAATTAAAAACAGTGACAACTGTAAACCGTTGATAACATTTAGTTTTAGTTTAGTTTATTTAAGCATTTACATTCATTTTTTCTTTCAAAATCCATAACTATTCAGTTATGGATGCTCTAAATGGAGTAGCCTGAAGCATTAAAGCTTATATGTGTCTACCCCATCAAAATGTACACATTTGTAGGAACAGGCTCAGAGCTATGGCTTTTCTATCATATGGTTTCAGTCTCAACATGACGCTAGCAGTTTAAGATTGTGATGTCATATCGCTAAGCATCATGGGATTTGCAGCAATAATAAACTAATGGAGATTTTAAAAAGGTAAAATACTTGAGTCATTGTTCTCATTATAAACACTTGGACAGTGAGTTAGATGTATTTACCAGTTGTGACTCAGCAGCTAAGGGAGTTTCTCCACTTTTTATATAGAAAAACAAAACTGTTACCATGGAGATCCGCCATGTTTGTGGCTGTTAGCATATATTTTCCATAGACTAGCATTAGCTAAAAACAGTACAAAAAGTGAACAAAAAAGCTGTGGAACAACTGTAGCTGTTGAGTTACTGCTGGCAAATAAATCTAACACACAGTACTGTCCAAGTGTGACATCACACACAATAAGCTACTTCCGGGTTCCATAGAGAAACACAGCAAAAAACACAACTTTATCTGAATCTCCTGCTGAAATAACAACACATAAAAGGAGGGGAACTGTTTTGTACCTAATTCAAACAATATAGCTCACCATTTCTTCAGGGAAAACAAAGATATTTTGATATCTAAAATAAGCCTTCATTGTGTATGAAAAAAATAAATAAAAAGATAATTAATGTCAAAGTAAATGTAATATAAGTATATAAATGTAATAACAGCTCCACTTCCGGGTCCAAGGGAGCTTTAGATAGATTAGATTAGATTAGATTAGATTAGATTAGATTAGATAGATTTTTTGCCTTGTCTATGGAACTCTCAAAAGTTTGGACCCGGAAGAAGCTTATTATTGTGTGTGATGTCACCGTGGATCACCGTGTGGTCCCCGGCGTAACAGACCGGGACAAGCATCGACTGCAGCGCATTGTGCTTCTGCTGCTGAGAAGGTGACTGGCTGTGACCTCCATCTCTCCAGGACCTGTTCACCTCCAGGACCCGGAGGCATGTGGGTCGGATCACAGCTGACCCTTCTCACCCTGGACACGGACTATTCACCCCTCTCCCCTCAGGCAGGAGGCTACGGTCTATCCAGACCCATACCTCCCGCCACTTCCTGAACAGTTTTTTTCCCCTCCGCCATCAGACTCATGAACAAAACAAGTCTGCAGACTCATGGATGTAACCTACACTTGCACTGTGTGGTGTGTCCACACTTAGATCTGCTGCTATCACTTAATATCACTTAATATCACTTTTTACGCCTACACATCTGTAAATACAATCCTCCTGTTGTTCAATGTCAAATTGTTGTTGTCACTTTTGATTTATCTTCTTTATTTAATAGTTTTATGCATGCCCCTATAGCCTTATAGTTTTTTAGCTCATTTTTATCTTAACTCTGTGTTATGTTTTATGTCACACGTTTGCACCGAGAACAATTCCTAGTTTGTGAACCTGTTCTCAAACCATGGCAATAAAACCTATTCTGATGTCACACTTAACAAACATCCTGTTTTTAGCTAATGTTTGTCTATGGAAAGTGAACAGCCCCATAAACATGGCAGATCTCCACTGGTGAGACCAGAATGATTCCCCTCTATATTTGTTATACAGAGGGGAATCAGTCTGGACCATAGACTGTACAAATAATAGACGACTCCTCCTCACTCCTCCCCGTTTACCACAATGACCACGTTCGAGGGGGAAATCATGGCGGATTTACAGACTCCTCCTCCCCAGCTCTGACGAAGCATGTTCCTAATAAGGACATAAGGGCGGGATCTTCCCTGTAGACTCGGCCCTTGTGCGACGTGTAGCTCGCGCAGCTCCAATGCTAACAGTCCGACCCTCATTAGTACAAGATTTCTAAGATTTTTCTTACGAAAACCAGCCCGGTGCCTTTAATTGTGTCTAACCCAGCGTAATCATAGGAGGAATATCTAGCTGTTCCAAAAAATGAGGCACCAGGCTCTAAAGTTGTTTTTAATGTGTCTAAAGTGCAATGATTCCTAATGGAAGACTAGCGGCTATATGGAGGTACTACAGCAATGGCGGAGCAATGGCGGCCTCCAGTGTCGTCGTCGCAAAGCAGAGGAGCCAGCGGCCATTGGTCTGGACCCCCGGTGGCGGCATCAGAAAACTCAAAACTGCCCGTGCAATCAGATTGGTTTATTTGCGTCACGTATTGTTCACAAGCAGCGCAAGTCCCTCAATAACAATCTACGAACGGCGCACGAGAGAGAGAAAGAGTGAGTCTCCAATCGGCGGTAAATGACCAAACACACATCGACAGTTGTCGCATATTAACACAAAACCACTACTAACGCCGCATCAACGACAGACGCCCTTCGCTGATTGGTCGACTCCACTTCCTGTTTGCCTGCGAGCGTACGGCTGTGGGAAATGGAGCTCGACTCTGCGGTTCCCAGGCTAGATCTCCATGGTAACAGTGAATTTTCCCGAACTCTGTTGGAGAGCTAGCAGTGGGTCTCGCAGAAATAAATAAATATATAAATAAACAAACAAACATGGCAGAATGACCAACTTTTGGATCATCACAACATGTTCAAAACTTCACGGGATGTAAATGTTGTGTTTACAACAGTTTTAGCCTTGAAGCTAACGGCTAACGTGAATTTAACGCTGACAAATGTTTAAAAAAAAGCTCCAATATCTGAACTCATTGTTATGAAACACACTCAGCAGGAAGTTATCTTTTGTTTTTTAAAGCTTATTTTATTTTTTAACTTGGGTTGACATGTGTACAGGAAGTAACCTGGCCCAAAAGGGAAGTTAGCCTATAATTACATTGCTTAATCAGGAAGAAGTCCTGCGGCCAAACTGACTGACAGAACAGCTGTGACAAGTGCAATGTAGAGATTAGCTAAATATAGGCTAGCACGAGGACACTGAGAGTTAAATATAGTCTTTCTTTACTCACACGGTCAGTTTACAGTCTGTCAGAGATAGAAGCGGCTCTAGGATGCAGAGCGTGAGGGGAGATTACGACGTGAGAGCAGAGCCACACATTCACGAGGACCTGCTCCTCTGGCCTCACGTCCTCCCGGGTCGACATAAAACCGTCTCACGGAGGCTCCTCAGTGCGCGCTGGAGTTAAAGGCAGGTCCAGAGCGTCCTCCTTCTCCATACAGCACTTTGACCGCTCACGACGCCTTTGCAGCCCAAACACGGCTGGTCCATTCTCTCGGACGCCGAAAATTACGCATTTGCGGGTGCACGCGCGTTTATTATGTATGTTATGTTGTCTAATTGCCCCAAAACTGAAATTTTTGTGAGCACCCCCAAGAAAGACCTCAGCACCCCCTAAGCACCCCCTGGGACAAATGTCTGGCGCCGCCGCTGTCAGAGAGTGAACCCTCCTCGGGCTGCGACTCCTCACGCTGAACTTTGCTCGTTAGAAACCTCATTATTTGGATTAATTCTTCCGTCGTGGTCGGTCCATTACCGATATTAGCGTGAAAACCGCTTCAATAACTTGACAATATCAGGGAGAGACAACCCGAGCGTGTCACATGTACAGGATTAAAGCCGTAAACACAGGAGAAACCGCTCCACTCACCTACGCGCGCGCTTCCTCCTCTCTCCGCTTGTTTCCTTTTCGCACGAGGTGTGTTTCTCTTCCACGCTTAAAACCGCAGGAGGGAAAAAACAAATAAAGAACAAGTGTGGCGTTTAAAACCGGAGCCAGGCTGTCGGCGGAGTGTTCGAGCTGCGTGTGCGGGTCGCGGGGCCGGGTTTGTGGACGCGCGCCGGCCGACAGTGAGGCGCCCTGGGAGGACACCGGACTTCAGGTGGTGCCGATGTAACAAAGCCAGGGCTCAAGGCGTGTTTGGATTATGTCACTGCCGGCCAACGACGCGCAGTATGACAGATGTGCACTGCGCAAACGGGAAAGAGTCAACATGAGGAAAGTCTGGCTGCGCTTCCAAAGGCATGGCCCGCATCCTGGGACAGAACTTGTCTTTTGACTGTTTAACTTCGCAGACTGTGTATTGTGTTTGCAAACTCAAACTAAATCAAAAGTAGTTACGAGACTAAATCTGTGACTAAAACGTCCAGATATTTTTCCTCGACTTTAGAAACGAAATAAAAGTGGAAAGAAAGGGCTAAAAGCACGTGACCCTCAGTGACAGCGTTGGAAAGAGTCTAAAGGAGCAGTGTTGGGGAGTAACTCAATACAAGTTCAAAGTATTCTCCCCAACACTGTAAAGGAGCAGAGGTGGGAAGAGTCGCCAAAATATTTACTCAAGAAGAGTAACGTTACTTTGAAATAATTTTACTAAAGTAAAACTGTAAAATGTACTTGGAGGAAAATATTACTTGAGTACTGTGAGTAACTGAGTGCAAAAGTCTGATTCACGTTTCATTTGTGACATAAATTATTATAAACAAGCCTTGTATTAATTTGAAATCCTAATATTTAAGAATAACAATAAAATATATTAAACAATATATATTTCCACAGAAAAGGGGACATGAAACACAAAGTACTTAGAGGGATACTCAAGTACACGTACAGGTGCTCATCATATAATTAATTAATTCGACTTAAAATGAGAAACTAATATATGATACAGACTCATTACATGTGTCAAGCCTTTATTTGTTATAATGTTTAAGATTATGGCTCACAGTCCATTTACAAAATATTCTAATTTTATGAGATTTTTAATTTGGGATTTTTACAAACTGAGCCATAATAATCAAAATGATAACAAATAAAGGCTGACATATCTCACTTTGCAGGTAATGAGTCTGTCATATATTAGTTTCACAGTTTAAGTAGAATAATGATATTCTAAGTATGACGAGCACCTGTACTCAAGTAACTTAAGTAGTTTTTTTCATACTTCTACTGGAGTAATATTACAATCAAATATCTGTTACTTGAGTAAATATTTTGGCGACTCACTCTCTCCACTGAACAAGAAATACAAACATCAGTACAAACAAAGCCAAGTATCAGCACAAATATACATCTTCATCATGCGCAGCTTTTATGCATTAATATTATGCAAATGAAAGTATTTCAGATTACAGTACTGGACAAAGTAACGGAATATGTTACTGTTATTCAGTTTAAGGCCAGTATTCTGTAAATAAACTATTTAAAAATATTCTCCCCAACACTGATAATATTGTCAGAATGAACACAGCTGTATCACAGGCGTTCAGTTACTGGTGAGGCTGCGTACGGTAAACGATACCGGGAGAGAATTGGAAACATAAAAGTATCGAAAGGGAAAAAGAATCTTTAGATCGAAGTGTTGATGCTGTATGAATATATTAACATGATTGTTCTGTTTTATGGTTCGACACGACAGATATTTTTGTTTAGGTATCTGAAAAAGTATCAAAGAAATCAAGAAAGTAACTGTATTCTAAATACCCTCACAAGAAAGAGTAACTGTACCTGAATGCAGTTACTCAAAATGAGTATTCTAGATACATGTATTTGGTTACTACCCAACACTGCGTGTCTGCGTAGGTTTCCTCCGGGTTTCCCCTACTACTAAAACATGTACAATAGGCCAGGATGAATGATGCTGGCGCAGATGTGTGCAGCGTTTCTCCCCCAGGGGAAACTGAACGCCATCGAGTGTGGAGTAAATGTAAAATTGTCTCATGTTTGTTTAAATAAAGCTCAGGCGTGTGACGCGGTGGGACGGGCAGAGGTCAGACGTGTGGAGTGGCCAAAGTATTTACTCAAGTAAGAGTAATGTTACTTCGAAATGGGGCGACAGTGGCACAGATGGTAGAGCGGGTCGTCTCATGATCGGCAGGTCAGGGGATGGAATCTCAGCTCCTGAAGATGTCCACTGTCGTTGTGTCCTTGGGCAAGACACTTCACCCTCTTTGCCTCCAGTGTTTGCGCACACTGGTGTGTGAATCAGAGAGTGAGTGGTTCCTTACTGTGAAGCGCTTTGAGCTGATGAGGGTAGAAAAGTACCATGAAATAGTCTTGTTCATTTACTCAAGTAAAAAGTAAAGACCCAAACAATTACTCAAGTAAGAGTGTGGAGAAAATGTTACTTGAGCACTGTAACTGTTTGAGCAAAAAAGTCTGATTTATTTTCAATGACGCCATAAACTGTGTGAAAATCATAAAATCATTTGGAAATCGTGATATTTACAAAGAAGATTCCAAGAAAATGGAAAATACAGAAAAACTAAATACATGAGACGACCTCCATCTGTTTATCGATCAAAATTAAGCATTTCATATTTAAGCGACAGTCAAAATCATGTTTACTTGAGTAAGAGTACAGATACTTCATTATAATTTGACTCAAGTAGAAGTAAAAAGTACTGTATGATAAAACTACTCTAAAAAGTACAATGTCTTCAAAAAGTTACTGAAGAACTTGAGTAAATGTAACTGAGTACTACCCGCCTCTGGGACAGACCTGAGAAATGAAAACTTAGATCACTATAAAGATCAGCACTGAAGTGTTTCCTTTGCAAAATCACACACAGAGAGAAATAAGTCACAACATATTGTAATCCGGAAAGTTAGGACACAATATTCTACATTTTAATGCAACAAATCTATGCATTTATCACTTCTAAAGCTTTGTAAACATTCGACTCAAGCCGAGGAGGAGTGGAGTCACATTTTGAATGAATCCCCATCTTTACATGTGCAGTGGAAGCATCAGCAGCTCTAAACAAATGTGTAATCCAGTGTTTTTGCATGAACAAAGCTCAGGGAAAAGAGGCGGGAGCAGCCGTCTCTAAACAAACCACTGTGGTTTGTTTAGAGTGTGTGTTGCATTTTTCATGAACTCAGAAAAGTGAAAAAGACAAACTCTGAGGTGTTTCACTTTACTTTAATGTGGAAAACTCCTGGCTTCATAACAAAGGCACAGTTCTTTACATCTGTGTAAAATACTTTTACTTTTTACAAATACAATACATCTCAAAGTGTTTAAATATGTTAGGTCCTCATGTTGTGCTCAGAAAGTCCTGGGTTTGATCCCCGGGCCTTTCTGTGGAGTTTGAAAAATGAGTAAGAGCTTTATTTGTCATTATACAGTTGGTAAAGGGCCCATCTCATCAGCTTAGAGCAGGGGTGCCCTAACTTTTTGTCTCTGAGGGTCAAAATGAAAAGGTGCCTGTGGGTCGCGGGCCAAACACGGCGATGTCAAGCGTGAAACACATAGTATAAGTGCAAATAATACTAGTTACTTACTTTATTTTTCAGTAGCCTATACATTTGCATTTGATTATATCTATGCAAATAACATACTATATAAAACAAATGTTAACTATGGCAAAAGCCTAGTTTTAGTAGAACAAAATCAACAATTGCAGCAATATAGTGGAAAATGTAAACAACAACAACATCTATATCTACAGAACCTACAGTGAATTTACCTCATTCATTTGTTAACTCAAAGAAAATGTCACATTAGATCATTTTGAAAGTGTCAGTTCAGCATAAAGTCAATTTTTAACACACACTTATGTTGATGTCAACAACCTTTGGAATAAAAGATGGAAAACTTGGAAAGTTGATGCTACAACGCTCTGTGATAAACACCAAGACACCACAACAGTGTTTCCTTAACTTTGTGAAAGGAGAGAAACAGCGCCCCCAATTTGACGCTGGTGGCTAAAAAGTGTACTGCATCCATATTTACTATTGAGAATGAATGGGACAGAGTTAGTATTAATCATACCTGCGCAAAAGTAGGTCACTCTCTGGCGGGCCAATGGAATTGTTCCGGCGGGCCAAATGTGGCCACCCCTGGCTTAGAGACTCGATGGAGACTCGAGTTGTTGCTGGTCACAGACAGGTCTCCGATACGTCCCCTGGAGATAAGCCGAGTCTCCAGGTATGTGACCTTTCGGATCTCAAAGAGACTCCATACGACTCTTTGAGATCTTTTTGGTGTCTGACAGGTCTCGGAGACATTGCAGGGACGTCACCGAAACGTCTCACAGGTTGAGGACAGTAGTGTTCGCAACATTGCCACAGCTGCTTGAGACCGCATAGACCTCTGGGAGACCATGCGGAGACCGTTTCAAGTCTCCATGGAGACTCTGCTGAAATTAAACCTGTTTGTTTTCACCATTTATACCTGGAGACTCGGCTTATCTCCAGGTGACGTCTCAGAGACAATAAGAACAATGGGGCAATAAAATGGAAAATGTCCGCTCAGTTGTAAAGTGAGGCTTCAAACCCCAGTTTGAAATGAACCTTAAAGCACAGATTACATCAACACAGTTTTATATATAATCACTACAGCCTAGTATGATACAAATATGTATAGAAATATTTCCACATTGTATAATAATATTTCCACAATACACTTACACAAGCGATGCCCTGCCCTGCAGTCACCCACACTCACTGACATTTGATCAACCTTTGTAACTTTGTTGCTTTTTGAGACAAAATGACAAAACAGTCACAAAGCAAGGCCAGATGTGTTCATGTCACTATTTGAACTTGTTGATTTTTTTTTGTTGCAAAATGCTCGATGAGGTGTAAAATGACCCAAACACACGGCCTCTATAAAAGCTAATGTTCAAATAAAGTGATCAGAAAAACATATTAGACACGAAAGAAAAAACAAATTTCCCCCTGTGACAAATAACCCCTCAAATAAACTCTCACTACGAAAATAACCCAGACATTAAAGTTTGGGAAAAGGCATAAAAACTATTCAAATGTCTTCAGTCCAAATGAGGAAATGATTATTGGAAGAGAAGAAGAATACCAATACACATATTATATATCAGTACAAGCATACAGCGCCCTCTAGTGTGGATATAAAAAGCAATGTGACTTTAACCTTTAACCGAGCGCATTTTCTCCACTTCAGCTTTACCCAAATCTAAAAGCTTCTCAGCCTATAGGCCAGTGTAACGCCTCATTTAAAAGCTAAGACCTACAAAACTGAGCTAATATGTTCCCTAGCATTGTCACATCGTTGCATTTTTGTCACTTTTTGTCGTCTGTTTTTTGCATTTTCTTTGCTGCTTTGGTGATTTTTCCAATAATCTTTTAGATTTGGGTAAAGGTGAACTGGAGGAAATCTGCTCGGTTAAGGCGGGTGTAATTATCTCCCCTGCTTAGGTTAGGTTAGGTTGCTTTATTTGTACCCATAGGTAAATGTGTCTTGCAAACATTCACACACATGATACAAAGATAAACATCAGGCACATATTTAAACACAAAGCTTGTCAGTGCTCCAGACACCAACAGGATGTGACAAAGACGCCACAGGAACTTAAGCCACTTGGACGACTTCAAAGACAAAAAGCAAAGTGTCAGAGGCAATTAGATCCCACACTTATTCATCAAGGAAAGCTTTTCTTATAACGGTTTGTATGGCTTATAGGCATTAAAGGGACTGTACGGATTTTAAAATGTTCAATGATGTATTTTCCTCCCCCTACATGTTCCAATGTCCTAATGTGTAGAATGAGCCCAGACCTGTTCACCACAACTGCCTCTGAAATCCTGCACTGTCGCTCACAAAGGTGTTCATTCAGATCCGAAGCTCCGTCATGCACGAGTTTAAAGGGATATTTCAGGATCTTTGACATAGGGCCTCATTTCCTAGTTATCCAGAGTGTTGTTGATGTCTGGAGATATTTTTTTTTTAATCCATGCAGTCCTGAAGAGTCTAGTGGCGCTAGGCTAATGCTAGGCTAGCACATTTCTATGGTATCAGTTAGCCTGCATTAAAAACAGTCTGAGCCACTCCACAGTGCACCTGAGGTAAATCACTTATAACACCAGACTAACCATATAAATGTCTGTGTTAATAGAATAATGTTTGAAATATAACTGACCTTGTATCACATGAATTACCGCATTTTGAGGGACTATTTTCTCGCAGATCACTCCGCCGCTGCGTTAGCTTACAGCCACGAAGCTGATGCTGCTTAAATATAAGTTATTTTAAATGATTCTATTAACACAGACATTTATATGGTTAGTCTGGTGTTATAAGTGATTTACCTCAGGTGCACTGTGGAGTGGGTCAGACTGTTTTTAATGCAGGCTAACTGATACCATAGAAATGTGCTAGCCTAGCATTAGCCTAGCGCCACTAGACTCTTCAGAACTGCATGGATTAGAAAATATCTCCAGACATCAACAACACTCTGGATAACTAGGAAATGAGGCCCTATGTCAAAAATCCTGAAATATCCCTTTAATATAGAAACTGCAGTTGCACGTAAGACCTGAGGTGGCAGTAGCGAGTATAAAATGACCAACTTGCATCTAGTCCCTTTAAAACCTACGTCCAGATGGAAGCAAACAAAACTCCAAATGCAAAGGGTGCTCCGTGTCCTTTAGGATGCTTCGTGCCAATATCTCTGTCTATTGTACAGAAAGTCCAAAGGTCTTTTCTCCTTCTGGGCAGAGACAGTCCCATATAACAGTCTGTGCCTTCTGAGCACACACAGCGCCCCCTTTTGGCCGAGTGAAGCCTCTGTGCTGATCCTGTTATTAGCATCATCATGAGCGGAGGTGACGCGCTCCTGTCTCAGCCCCAGGAGCCCGGGGAGGATTTCCAAACGCTCGTCGCTGCAGCTCCTTCCGAAACTCGTCCCGGAGATGGTTCATTACCTCGTTACGCGCTAATGCCGCCGCCCACGTAACCCAATCACACCGCCGCCACATCACAGCGCATCAGGCCGCTTTGAGGCAACGCAGAAGGAATTATTCCCTTTAAATCACATTCTCGGAGCTATAATTGTCCCCTTCGTGAGCTGCTGGAGCGATCAGCAGCTCCGTCTAATCAGGGTTTATACAAGTCAAACTGAATCACATGTTTATGCTCAAATACTATATTTCTATAACGCAAACAATCTCTGCATGTTTCATTTCTGAAGCTCAAGCAGCGGAATCAGGGACATTTTGATGTTCAAAAGCAAACTGGATACTAGTGTTGGTCATACTTGGTTTCATTAGTAAAAGTACAGATACTACACGTTAAATATAATTATTTTATGACGGTAACTTTTCCGGAGCGGGACGTTTCCAGCTCGTCGCCATGGAGATGTGACTAAAGGTGAATGTGAGATTTAAACAGGTCAGGTCTTAGATGAGCCAACAGCAGAATCCGTAATGTTACACAGTGTCCCTTTAAGGCCAGACGCTGCAGGTGAAGAGGGAAACTTTTTAAATGTAGAGACATCACTTTAAAACCTTTAATGTAGAGACTGGCACAAATATGAGAAGAAAATGCACTGCACGTTTTCTGTCATTTTATGTTTTCTTACAAAAATAAGGCCTTTTATGCCTAAAAATGCCACAACATTTCCCATATTTTCGGCGACGAAATCTGCAAACATTTAATTCATGTTTTATTTTGTGACACACAGTCCTGATCAAAAGTTTAAAAATTGCAAAAATTCACATTTTGAATGTTTGAATCTTAACAAAGTTCCAAGTTCTTCAATCTGCAACAAGAAGAAATGAGACTTTTTTTTTTTGAGTGAACCTTTTACTGAAAACATCAAGTAAAGTGAAATAGTCTGTTTTTGCAGCTGATCAAAGGTTTAGGAGCACATGCCTTTAAAAGGCCAAATCTGTGTTAAAATGTGGATTCAGAGTCATTTCCTGTCAGGTTTTCTCTCTGTCCTGACGTCCTGATCAAAGGTTTGGATCATATTGTGGTTGTTGAGCTGCATAAGCAGGGCCTCTCGCCATCGCTGCTGAGGTGGGACGCACTGACACATTTGGAATTGACTTTTTTGTTCCATAATCCTCAGGATCTTTAAAGACGTTCAAAATGACTGTGTTACTGCGTCCCACCGACTTCCCCAAAATGCTGCAGAACCACCAGCTCTAGAGCCGTTCATTCAAGCCCCTTTTCAGCACTTACATTCATTACTGATATTTGAACATGAATAAAACTCAAGTGGAAACTTTAAGATGCATCTTAATGTGAGATAAACAGCAGCACCAGTTCCAGTTAATGTTCGATGTTATCAATTTTGAAAAGTTTCCGACAGGTTACACTCGAGCGTCACACAGGAAACAACGTCAGATAAGACTCTAACACGACAAAACGACAGAGCCAGTTTAGCCCTAACTCAGACCTGGTTCAGACCGGGTTTAGACCTAGTTCGGTTCAGACGGTTCTCGTGGACATGGATCTTCCAGTTCTGCTGTTGCTCCTTCTCTTCTCTTCAGGTAAAAGTCTGTTTCTAATTTATCCAAATGTCGTTCAATGATGTGGTTTTGTGCAACATTTAAAACAGAATCAAAATGAAGTCGAACAATCTCAAAGTAAAAAAAGCTGTAATTTTATGAGGAAAAAAAATCATAATTTCACGAGAATCAAGTTTAATTTTCACCAAAAACAGAGCCTAGTTTTATAGAATAAAGTTGGAGCAAAAAGGTCTGAGTTTTATGAAGAAAATAATTTCCAAAATGTGCTTTGAGCAGTGGAAAAACACAATTGTAATTGAAGAAAGTGGGTTATTTTATGGCCAGTTTATCTTTTTATTTAGTGTCAAGTTTAAATGACATAATTCAATCAAATAAAAATGTCTCATTTCCCCAAATGTAACATGTGGTTTAACTGAGCCCACTCTCCAATATGAGAGGAAAGAATAAAACCATAATATCGGCTTCGTATTATGAGAATAAACTTTTTTTATTATTTTATTGTGTCAAAAGTTTTTAAATTTCATTACACGATTAACATGTCAAAATTGACACAATATTTTATTTTTTTTCCTTTCCACCCTCTATTTTTGGATTTAATCATTTTATAATTTTTATATATTTTTTTTATATCACCAACAATCTAGGGCTGAGCAATGTGACATCAGACCGTCGTACGATCTCCAGAGCCATCTGCTCCGATTAGCCTTTTACACCAAAAATCATGATATTCTATTTTGTCACATCGCTCATCCCTACTACAAACAAAACACACACACCACAAGACGACAAAAACAAGACACAAAAACAAAACAAAAACAAGACAAAAAGACACAAAAACAAGACAAAAAGACACAAAACAAGACAAAAAGACAGACACAAAACAAGACAAAAACAAGACAATTCTCACCCTCTGGTCCTGCTCGCTGCCACCAAGATAACTTTAAATTATATTATAGTTGCTTTAACAAGATTGTCGCGTGTTCAGACCCCCCAAAAAATGCTCAAAAACAAAAATCTCATGGCTTGAGTTACTGGGCGCAAAAAGCGGACTGGATCCGTAAAAAAACGCGGACTCGGACTGGATTTAACAGGCGGGTCTATGGTAGTAACTCAAAACAAAACCCGGAATGGATTTACGGAATGGATTTGGTAAAGGTTTAGCGGTGGTATGTTGTTACTACAAATATGGCGGCCATAATGGTACTACAAATATGGCGGCCGTGTGTTTTTACTGTGTAAATAAACCGATCAAAACAGCAGCAACAAAGAAAAACAAAGAGTGCTTCTTTAATTCTCCACACCCAATATCAAAAGTGATGACAAAACAATGTACAGTGGCTAAATCTACGCTGAGAATGTGTTTTAATGTCCTGCTACCTGTTAACGCCTAATGGTGCGTCCACACCAAGCGCCTCTTGGGCGTCAAAGACGCGCCTCAAGTCCGTAGTTGGACGCTTGTGCTTACTGAAGTCAGACGCTTGTCACAAATGTCACAGAGCGTCAAGACGCCCTGGCCGCGCGTCAACTCAGAGTCTGTTCGTAGCCATCTTGGAAACAGCTTGTGCCTTAAAACTACAGTTGTTCGGAGGCTAACTACTGTAGTCTCCCTCTTTGCTCCTGCCATGTCCTATATTGTGCATGTCCTATGGATCTTTAACTATACCCCCATGGTCTACGCAGGATCTCCCCAGTATTTAAGCTCATATCCAGCCCATACGGTTGAAGGGACATTGGTGGCAAGTGACTATAAGCTAGGTTAGCCGGTTAGCTTTTTGCGATCGCGTACAGCTCATTGTTGATAAAAAAAAAGTGTGTGCAATAAACCACAAATGTGTCAAGCCCATCTCAGTGTGTGACCGTCATAAAGGCTGTTCTGTGTAGTTAAGGGCTTTATTGACGTGATTAGTGCATAAGGGGGGTCAATGCGAGTGCATCAAGGGGGTCAATGCGAGCTATCTGTTTGGGCTAGCATAGAAATAATTATAAAACAGATCGACTACGGCCCGTTGTAGATAAAACGTGAGCAATAAACTTAAAAATCAGCAAGCCTGGCTCAATGTGTGATCATTGTTACACGGTTGCTTTATGTAGATGGGGCTTAATAGACTTTATTCGTGCATATTTCTCGTTTTCACATCGATTGGAGATTTAGCTTGTACTGTAGCATTAGCCTTGGGAATGCTGTGTGCATCATCAAGACCCAAACACATTCCCAGCGCAGATCCAGCCACACAAATACGTTTTCTTGTCGCTGCTTTTAATCCTGGGTGTTTAGATAAAGAAACACTGATGTGTGTCTTTGTAAAAGTCCCAGAGCTGCTGTAGCCCGGTTCACAACACGATAATCCTCCATGACTTGTTTACATCTGCGGGCAGGCAGAGGATCTGCCCTGGACCGACGGTGGCCTAGCTACAGCTTACGTCACTGTTGGAGAAAGCTCCTGATTGGTCGACGCTCGCGAATTTCTCCAAAAAGTTCAACATTTCCCAACTCTAGCGTCGGCCGCCCCGGAGGCGCGTCACGCGCCTCGGACGCGGCGCGGCCGCGCTGGAGGCGCGAAAATCTCAAAACACGCCGCTCAGGAGGCGCGTCACGCGCCGCGGGGCCTCTGAGGCGCGTCCTCAATGTATTTTAAATGTAAACCTGATGCTTTGGAGGCGCCGGAGGCGCTTGGTGTGGATGCACCATAAGAGCTTAAAGCTAAAGGTAATGCTAATGTTAGCCCTTTGTTCTCAAGCTAGCTTAGCAGCCCAGCAGAAAACAGACAGCACCATAAACATCATGCTCAACAATCGTCAAATAAAGCCTTTAACTACACAAAGCAGCCATCACCATGGTCACACACTAAGCTGTGCTTAACACGTGTTTAACACCCGGTTTTTTAAATGCTTTTTATCAACTATGAGCTGTTAGCGATCGCCAAGCTAACGCGGCTAACAGCTAACCACAAGGCCTGACTAAGCCTGCACAACATTTGAACAGGAAATAGACTTAAATACTACGAAAGCTAACAATTCATGGGACATGTAAATAGTAAAGTGGTATAGTAGTTATTTTAAACAGCAGTATTTTTTCGAAACAAACAGATTCAAGCATGGGTGCACTGCGGCCTGTTTTTCTGAGGCGCGGTTAAGTGGTGTAACTTCGATAAAACACAACTTTACAGGTCTTTAGGCACATTTTTTGACGCTGCAAGGCGTACAGTCTGAACACGTAAGTTGCATTTTCTTAAGTTTCGTTTTTTATTTTATTTCTTATTTTTAATTTAGCGTGGTCTCAAATCTCAAACACCATAAAACAGACGTACAAGCGTTTTTTTCTTTTATCATAGCCAATATGAACAAATTAAGGTATTTTTCTTACCTTGTACGTCTGATGGCGAACGACCACTTGTTTCTTTGTTCGAGCGCTCCCATTCTCTCCCATATCACGTCGGGGTCACCAATTAATGAAGTGTTCAAAATAAGGATGAAAAAGAATACGGATGCTCGTTCTATTAAAATCAAAATCATTGTTTTATTCCCTGAATTTACAATCTAAAACAAAGGCTATGGTAAAAGCTACATGTTGCTCTTCGGTAGTCAGCGAGACGGCCAGCGGGTAAGAGAGATTAGAGTTGAATTACATGTAATATATAGGAACAGGAAGTAGGCGGCTACTTGTTGAAGAACCAATCAATGTCCTTGGAATGCCTCTTGCGCAATCTGACTCCACATTATAACACACTGCCCCCAGTGGATTCCAAGAGTAAGGACAACAATTCAAATCACCCCCAAAGCACAGATTACAATCAACACAGTTTGATATAATCATTAAAGCCTATTATAACAAAAACAGATATAGAAATAGCCAACAAGAGCGTGTGATATGAGGAGTGTGGCGTGAGAGCGTGTGATATGAGGAGTGTGGCGTGAGAGCGTGTGATATGAGGAGTGTGGCGTGTGAGCGTGTGATATGAGGAGTGTGGCGTGAGAGCGTGTGATATGAGGAGTGTGGGGTGTATGAGGAGTGTGGGTGAGCGTGTGATATGAGGAGTGTGGCGTGAGAGCGTGTGATATGAGGAGTGTGGCGTGTGAGCGTGTGATATGAGGAGTGTGGCGTGGAGCGTGTGATATGAGGAGTGTGGCGTGGAGGTGTGATATGAGGAGTGTGGCGTGTGAGCGTGTGATATGAGGAGTGTGGCGTGTGAGCGTGTGATATGAGGAGTGTGGCGTGTGAGCGTGTGATATGAGGAGTGTGGCGTGTGGAGCGTGTGATATGAGGAGTGTGGCGTGTGAGCTGTGATATGAGGAGTGAGGCGTTGTTGAGATGTGACGTGTGATATGAGGAGTGTGGCGTGAGAGCGTGTGATATGAGGAGTGTGGCGTGTGAGCGTGTGATATGAGGAGGTGTGGCGTGTGTTGAGCGTGTGATATGAGGAGTGTGGCGTGTGAGCGTGTGGATATGAGGAGTGTGGCGTGATGAGCGTGTGATATGAGGAGTGTGGCGTGTGAGCGTGTGATATGAGGAGTGTGGCGTGAGAGCGTGTGATATGAGGAGTGTGGCGGAGAGCGTGTGATATGAGGAGTGTGGCGTGTGAGCGTGTGATATGAGGAGTGTGGCGTGTGAAGTGTGTGATATGAGGAGTGTGGCGTGAGAGCGTGTGATATGAGGAGTGTGGCGTGAGAGCGTGTGATATGAGGAGTGTGGCGTGTGAGTGTGTGATATGAGGAGTGTGATGGTTGAGAGTGTGGCGTGTGATATGAGGAGTGTGGCGTGTGAGCGTGTGATATGAGGAGTGTGGCGTGTGAGCGTGTGATATGAGGAGTGTGGCTGTGAGAGGTCGTGTTGATATGAGGAGTGTGGCGTGAGAGCGTGTGATATGAGGAGTGTGGCGTGTGAGTGTGTGATATGAGGAGTGTGGCGTGGAGCGTGTGATATGAGGAGTGTGGCGTGTGATATGAGGAGTGTGGGCGTGTGATATGAGGAGTGTGGCGTGGAGCGTGTGATATGAGGAGTGTGGCGTGAGAGCGTGTGATATGAGGAGTGTGGCGTGAGAGCGTGTGATATGAGGAGTGTGGCGTGAGAGCGTGTGATATGAGGAGTGTGGCGTGAGAGCGTGTGATATGAGGAGTGTGGCGTGAGAGCGTGTTGATATGAGGAGTGTGGCGTGAGAGCGTGTGATATGAGGAGTGTGGCGTGGCGGATATGAGGATGGCGTGTGAGGTTGATATGAGGAGTGTGGCGTGAGAGCGTGTGATATGAGGAGTGGCGTGTGAATGGGAGTGTGGCGTGGAGCGTGTGATATGAGGAGTGTGGCGTGGAGCGTGTGATATGAGGAGTGTGGCTGGAGCGTGTGATGAGAGTGTGGCGTGTGATATGAGGATGTGGGTGTGAGCGTGTATTGAGGATGTGGCGTGTGATATGAGGAGTGTGGCGTGTGTGATATGAGGAGTGTGGCGTGTGAGCGGTGATATGGAGTGTGGCGGTGATGAGTGTGGCGTGTGATATGAGGAGTGTGGCGTGAGAGCGTGTGATTGAGGTGTGGCGTGTGAGGTGTGATATGAGGAGTGTGGCGTGTGAGCGTGTGATATGAGGAGTGTGGCGTGAGAGCGTGTGATATGAGGAGTGGGCGTGTGATTGAGGAGTGTGGCGTGAGAGCGTGTGATATGAGGAGTGTGGCGTGTGAGCGTGTGATATGAGGAGTGTGGCGTGAGAGCGTGTGATTGAGGAGTGTGGCGTGGTGATATGAGGAGTTGGCGTGTGAGCGTGTGATATGAGGAGTGTGGCGTGTGATATGAGGGTGTGGCGTGTGATATGAGGAGTGTGGCGTGAGAGCGTGTGATATGAGGAGGTGGTGTGGCGTGTGATATGAGGAGTGTGGCGGTGAGCGTGTGATATGAGGAGTGTGGCGTGAGAGGTGTGATATGAGGAGTGTGGCGTGTGGAGGGTTCGTGTGATATGAGGAGTGTGGCGTGAGAGCGTGTGATATGAGGAGTTGGCGTGTGAGCGTGTGATATGAGGAGTGTGGCGTGTGAGCGTGTGATATGAGGAGTGTGGCGTGAGAGCGTGCGATATGAGGAGTGTGGCGTGTGAGCGTGTGATATGAGGAGTGTGGCGTGTGAGCGTGTGATATGAGGAGTGTGGCGTGAGCGCGTGTGAAGTCACTCTAATGCGTGTGTCACATGGTGAAATCGTGAGAGTTGGCAGCCCTGGGAAAATGCAGCGCACTTTGTCTGAGAAGTGATCTGTGATGTAAGAGTGCGGATCAGTCAATGTAATTATAAACCCTGGAAGCGCCGTCAGAGTTTATCAGCAGCCTGGCCAGTCCACGGTGTAGCTCCGCTCCGCTACCGACTGTAGTCCAGTTCTGTGGCGGTGAACTCTGCTGTTTATGGCTCTGGTACAGGCCCTGGCACACCGGTAACCAGCGGGGTCCACACGGTGCCCGTAAGCAGCCACAGTGTGAGGTTACGGAGCTAGTTTCCCTTAAACTCCTTTCTGCTCATTTGCATAAAGCCACAATGTGGAGTTTTTAAACAAATGAGCTCTTAACCTCTTAACCCTCACCTGAACTGAGCACATTTCCTCCAGTTTGTCAGGACTTCAAACTCAAAGCTTCTTGAACAAAAGCGTCAAAGAAATGAGACGAAAATGACATAAAGTGCAATAAAAAAACATAAAAAAACTTGACAAAAATGTGACAAAAAAGTGATGGAAAAAATTGGCAAAAATGCGAATGATTAATAAGTTAAAAAAGTGACGACAACACGGCAATGCAAGGAAAATAATAAGCTTAGATGAGTTTTGTTGGTCTTAGCTTTCAAATGAGACGTTTACACTGGCCTATTCCTCTCTCCAGTCAAGTGTAACATTTAGATTTGGGTAATGCGAACTGGAGAAAACATACTCGGTTAAGGTGGGGGTTAAGAGGTTAAAACAATCTTATTCATATGATTCATTTACCAAATGAACACAAATGCAACTGAATATTTTTAGCTTCATTTTCCACTGAATTTACCAATTAAGTAACTTAAAAAAATAATAAAATAAATTATGATTAACAAATGTAATAGTGCAGAACTAAACTGCCCACAAACAGATCTCACAGAAGTGTTTAGATTCTGATTAGAGTTTCACTATATTTTATAGATATTTGATTATTATTATTATTATTATTATTATTATTATTATTATTATTTTGTATCTCTTGCAGATTTATTCACCATTACTATTCATAAACTAAACAAGATATCCAAAATCCACTCTGCAAACAGTGACAGGTTTGCATAATACTAAGTAAGGAGGCCATAATATTTTGACTCATGTTTGAAGTCAAGTTTCTCCAGCTCTCCCAAGGTTGGCAAAAATGCATCTCAAAATGCATCAGATTGATGCTTTAAATATGGAATTTAAAAAAATATCCCCGAGAGGAGAAATAATCCTTCTCACTTTTTCACCCCTGACCCGTTTTGCCTGAAGAATCGCAGCAGCACAAACAAAAGAACTATGAACTAGTTCATTTTTGGAACTATGAACGAACTATTAACTATAAACATGAACTATGAACAAACTAGTTCATTTTGAGATTTGTGAACTGAACTTTGAACTAGTTCATGTAGAAATGAACTTTCCCAACACTGGTGACCTTATTAGCTCATTTAAAAGCCTAAAACACAAGTGTGATCAGAGAGGGAGGGCTACAGACTGAGAGGATCATGTGACACTTATCTGTTCTCTAAGTGGTTGAACTGTCGCCCTCATTGATGTTTCCTTGTCCCTCATGTCTTCACTGGTCCAGCTCTGCCCCCTGTGGACAAGAAATGTAACAACAAGTTTCTCAGAACAGCCTAAAGCAAACTTCCCCTTATCTCTCAGAAGAGCAGGTTTAGTACAAAGATTCACCAACATAAAAATATTTGATGCAATTATTGA
The DNA here is from genome assembly GCA_007210695.1 of Neogobius melanostomus. NCBI lineage: Eukaryota > Metazoa > Chordata > Actinopteri > Gobiiformes > Gobiidae > Neogobius > Neogobius melanostomus. The sequence goes on along the minus strand of VHKM01000291.1, from coordinate 30,713 downwards.
CTTTTACTGATAAAAATTTGGAGCTATTTTGGAAAACAAGAAAAAAACTATTTACAGTTAATAATCTCATCATTATGGCAAAACTCTTTGTTCACAAATGTGAATCTGGTGACACTAAAACCTGTTTTATGTGTTTCTAAAAGAACTAATATCTCTGAAGGACTCTTTCAAACTAAGAAGGCAGTGGCTTTATAATAATCTGATGCTTTGTCTTTAAACCACTGCACCATAATGTCGTTGCTTTATTATTATTACACATTGTTATATATTTATTTATTCATTTCTGTGTAATTCAGGCTCAATTGTTTGAAAAATGAAAAAAAAAGTGGGACCCACGGTTTTGGACTGGGGGACGAGGAGTGACCACAGTCTGTTTTAATAACCCTTAGTTTCATTGGAGATCGGAGCTCTGTTGGTTTGTTTGTTGTTTGTTTGTTTGTTGCTAATTGCAGTTTGTGCAAACAAATAAATTATTTTATTGATTGTGTTGTGGTAGATGCTCTGATCAGGTGGACACTGGGATGTATTTACAGTGGTTGGTGGTGGTCGGAGGACCGTTGGCGCAGATGTGAGCAGCCTCGCTTCTGTCAGTCTGCCCAGGGGAAACTGTGGCTACAAATGTATGTAGTGAATGAACCCCCTCCCTTTCATGTGAAGTGCTTTGGGTGGGACTTGTGTCATGTGAGAAACGTTATACAAATAAGATCCCTTCCCTACAGCTGTCACTACAGTGTCGGCCAGAACACGACTTTACCCCAGGATGTTTATTCAGGAGGGTTAGAGAAGACGAGGACACGACAGACAGTTGTCGGGTTTCTGTAAATAACATGAAAATAAAATCACTAACTAAACATACAGGTTACACACAATGTAACTTAAACCAAAAATGTACATAGAATCATTTCCAAATGCACCAATTCTGTATATGTCTGTCTAACAATGTGCAATACAGCTGCCAGTCTGACTAATATTCTACAACAAACCCCAAACCGTCTGATTACACGATTATCTTTACTAAATTACAAACGTACTTGTGTCAGAGACGCTCAGCCTTTGGACACACTGTCAGTCTGCAGGTTGGAGTTTGCAGGATGCTTATCTAGTCTGAACATAGCCCTCTACTGGACAATCTCAGTACTACCAGAACACCTATATAACAGACCCGGGGCCTTTTGTACATAAGACGAACCACACATGGATTTAGAGCATTGCTATCTTTATTTATCATTTTATTTCTCTAAACGTTGCAAATGTTTTATGACTTCACTAGACATTCTTTTTTTATTCACTTTTATTCTCATAATATTATGAATAAAATATTTCAGGTTCATGATGTCATTCTTGTAGCAGCTGTGTTTTCATTTTCTTAATGTAACTCCAATACACCGTCGTACAGAGGGGTTTAATCATAAAAACAGGCGCTTTGTGAGTTACATTGTGAATTTGCTAAATTAAAGTCATTCATTATTTTGTGGAAAATGACATGAAGATATGAACACGATCCAAACCAGTACAAAAGTGAGGATGCCCTCAGTCAATGTTTTACAAAGAAAACTTTTGACCAAAGTAAAAGTATTCTGAAGTTTAGTTTAAACACATTTACTTTCCAGGTGAGCTCTTTGTTACTCTGGATGAATCCCAAACCACTTCTGATTTTATGACTTGTTTGTGTCACATTGTAACTGTCTGGTCTTTACGCATGTCCTCAGTCACGTAAACAGAGCACAGACGGCGTTAGCATATAGCCTCTCCTCCGTACTGTAACTAACTACGCCCATATATGACGCTTCTCTTCAATTATCTCTATATCAGCCTCAACTGTATGTTAATGCACTGGAACTAACTATGCATTTATCAAGGACTCTCCCCAAAGGACACTACAGGAAACAAAGTCTGTTTAATCTTTTATTTTATCATTTATTAACCACATTGCAAGTTGTATTGCAAATGAAGTAAAAAATATATATATATATATATACAAAATATAGCCTCTCCTCTATGGGGCCAAACGGAGCTGAAGTTAGAAGCTCTTCCATGTTCCTCTGTTTAAATACAGTTACGTGAGCCTTTACACATTCAAGTTTAGTCACACAAAATTAAATTTTCTGAGCAGATAAAAAGGGGAACTATAATGCATATTTCATAGTAATATTACTACGCCTAATACTACTATATTGCAAAGCTTAGTATATTACTACGCTTTGGTCCTTTTTAAACCTTTCTGTCTGCCTGTGCATTGGATCAAAAGTCTTTAACTGAATGAAAGATAAGGTGGAAATGTCTGAAACTTTCTGTGTATTATTATTATACAGGTGGGTTAAGTGCACAGCAGTGGATCGGTGACATTATTAGGAGTCTTGTAAGTTCAGGACAGTGATGTATTTGCCTAAATTCACATTTTGAGATTTCTTTTGCTTGGAAAGTGACTGTTTAACTGCACGAGCTCGTCACCAATACATACAGGACATACCAGCTCGTCTCCATGGAGACGTGACTGCGTTGCTTTCAGGTGGATGAACACGGCTTAAACACATCAGGTCCTCTTCCAAATGCTTCATTCTAACACAGCAGAAACAGCATTGTGTGGAGCCGAGCGTTAGGAGCATGTTTGAGTGTCAGTTTCTCTGGTGAAGTACCAGGAATGTTCCGCAGTGTGGCTTTAATAGTCTTTTATGGAACAAAAGTCCTCTTGGTGTAACGGCTCTTGTGTCTCTGCAGAGTGGCCTCTCAGTGAGGAGGAGCTCAGAGCCGACGTGATGCTGCTTCTCGACGGATTCAACCACATCAGTCCAGACGACTTCTCCAGAGTGAGAGACTTCCTGAAGACCCTGCTCCGATGGTCGGTCCGCTCGGTCCTGATTTGGTGCGGTCAGTTTGGTGAAGTGCGGCCGGGATCCTGAGGTCGAGTTTGACCTGAACACGTTTCATAATCTGTCCTCGATGGTCGACGCGGTGTCACGGGTGTCTCAGAGTCCCCCGCTCCCTGGAGGCTCCTCCCACAACGCCGTGGACTTCAACAAGAGAAATATTAAGAGAACGGATCGAGGACACAGAGAGGAACCCCTGACATCTTAATCCTCGTCACTGACAGGAACTCATCAGGAGTCGACACAGATTTGCTGTTTAGTCTGTGGCGTAATGATGTGAAAGTGTTGTGGTTGGAGTTAAGTCACTGAATGAGTTACAGGTCATTGTGACAGATGACGATTACGCAGAAGTCTTCACTGTAGAAGATTATACAGCATTTCCAATATTCTGAAGAACTGACTCAGTCCATGTGTCGTTGGCTCAAAAAGAGGCTGAGTGAGTTAAAACTCAACACCATTAGTGGTGCTTGCTTGCTTGCTTGCTTGCTTGCTTGCCTGGGCGGAGTCCTCCCAGCTGCTAGGTGATCATCACTCACCTGCAAGCCATCTACAATCAAACAGTCTTCATATACTCCGGTTCTCCTTCCACACCTCGCCACTTCGTCATACTACTACTGTGGTAACTACACTACGGCTCCTGAAACTTTTTTAAGTCAGTTTTTTGATATCTCTTCCATTATCCAGTTTTGATAGTTTCCTTCACTTTCCAGAGGTTATTCAGCCAAGGAATCCAGCCAAGTCAGACATCTCTGCTCCACCGGCCCCAACCCTTGCCTACCTGCTTCTCCCTGGACCTCCAGCCTGATACTACCTGCTTCTCCGGCCTGATATCTACCTGCTCCCCTGTCCTGTTTAAAATATTCTTAAACCTTTGGCTTGGTTCTGCGCTTGAGTTCTACCCGGGTTTCATAACACACAAAGAGCAACAAAAAGTCACAAAATTATTTTTGTTTTAAAAAGCAATGAAAGTGCATTAAAAACTTTACAAAAAAGTGACAGCACAGAAACAATGCAAGGAAAATGATTCCTTAAGATCAGTTTTGTAGGTCTATAGGCTGTAAGCTCCAGTCGAGAAGCTTTAGATTTGGGTCAAACTGAACTGGAGAAATGCACTTGGTTAAGGCGGGGGGGTAAGAGGTTAAACTATTGGGGGAAAAATCTCAATGACTTTGACATTTGTTTAGATTAGTTTTGTTACATTAGTGACTAGAGACAATGGCAGAGGTTCAATTCCTCTTTAAAGTCAGACTAATAAGTCAGTAATATGAGATTTAAACAGGTCAGGTCCTGGTCCAAATCCACTCTTTGATTACCCACTGAACAAAGAGCAGTTTCTGTGTTTTGTTTTAATGTTACGCAGTGTGCCTTTAAATAAACTCTGCAGTACTTCCTCCACTGAGTAGAAGTAATGTTACTTCATACTGAGTTTGTTTTTTGCTGATCATAAAGTCTGTGTCCAGGTCGAGCACAGCCTGAGTCTCTGAGGTTCACAGACGTCCAGCCCAGGAGACTGCGAGCCTCGTGGGAGTTTAACGGCCGCCAGGTCCTGAGATTTATTCTGTCTGTGAATCTGGTTCATCCTGAGTCTGTGGTTCAGAGGATCTCTGTCCTGGGACATGAACGCAGCACAGAGATCCTTCACCTCCTCCCAAACACCTCCTACAAGATCTATGTCCAAGCAGAGTATAGCACTGGATACAGTAACCCAGAGACTGGAGTTGTGACCACATCACCACAAGGTACAGTCCCAACACTCCTCCTTCTCCCCAGACACTTCCTCTTCCCTTTGAGCTTAATGCTGTGTCAAGGTCACTGGGAGTTCAGGAGCTCTGACCTGAGAGTGTTTCAGTCACATTCATTTGTAAAACATGACTAATGCTACATTAATAAGTCAAAGAAAGTTCTCCTCACAACAGGACTCAAAACAAAGGTTCACATCAGAGTTAAAGGTCCTGAATGAAGGAACTTTTCTGGAATATGATGAAGTCACAGTTTCAGACGGAGCAGAGACCAAAGTGACCCATGGGACAAACACTGTTTTAAAGGAGTCGACAAATGTTGAACCTGATCAGTATTTGTGAGGAAGCGGAGGAGTGTTTAGTGTTTTGTGTGACTGAAGTGTTTAGTGTTTTGTGTGACTGAAGTGTTTAGTGTTTTGTGTGACTGAAGTGTTGTGTGTTTTGTGTGACTGAGTGTTGTGGTTTTCTGTGACTGAATGTTTAGTGTTTGTGTGACTGAAGTGTTGTGTGTTTTGTGTGACTGAAGTGTTGTGTTTCTGTGACTGAAGTGTTGTGTGTTTTCTGTGACTGAAGTGTTTAGTGTTTTGTGTGACTGAAGTGTTGTGTGTTTTGTGTGACTGAAGTGTTGTGTGTTTTCAGACGGGGTGCGCCTCAGTGCGGGTCCCGGACGCTGCTCTGGTTCTGTGGAGGTGCTGATGGGCGGAGCTTGGAGCAGTGTGTGTGGGAGGGGCTTTGGTCTGACTGAAGCTGCAGTGGTCTGTGCGGAGCTGGACTGTGGCGCTGTGTCTGAGCTCCACCAGGGGCGCTGTTCACTGAGGGTCCAGCTGTGGGCAGGTCCTTCCACTGTGACGGAGCAGAGACTTCACTGAAGGAGTGTGAGAGCTCAGAGACTCGCTGCTCAGCGGCTGCTAACCTCACCTGCTCAGGTAACTCTCTTTGTCTAAAGGTGCGTTCAGACCATCCGCCTCTAGTTGGACGCCAAACATGGCCGCTTCACACTCGCGAGAAACGCCTGTTTGCGGCGCGTGAAGTTTTGCAAGCGTCATAATTAGGAGGCGTGTCATACAACTCAGCCCGAGCGCAACCGCCATGATCAACTTGTCCTCCATGCTGCAGGTCAGGGGCGCAACTACCCCCCTCCCACACGCACACGCACACGCACACGCACACACACGCACGCGCACACGCGCACACACACACACACACACACATACTTGTTAATCGTGACATATGGGGACCTCAAGAATAACTGCTCCATATGGGGACCCCATTTTTTAAGGGAATAGAGCCTCTAAAACCACTCTCAAAATTTTTTTTTGAGTCTGGGGCCCCACATGTAAATTTTGAACCAAAATCTCCCACGTTTTCTTCTTTGATGTTTTGTCTGGTGATTGGTGACTTTTGGGGACCTGTCCATTATGTAGTACCTGGAACAACCACCAGATGGCGGTAGTAGGGAAAATTTTATTTTCTGTATATTTTCTTCTATAAAAGTTATTTTTTAATGTTGGCAGATATTGACTGGTTAAAAAAACTTAGTTTAAAAAATAATCTGTTTATATTAGTTTATATTCACCTTATTTCAGAAGTTCCCGTGGGCACTGCCATGAATTATTTTCCCTGGTTTTCCACATTTTCCCTCGTTCTCCATTAGTGAATGGACTTCGCACTCTACTTTCTAATGCAATGAAAGTGCCAATACGAGGCAAAAAGACAACTTTGATATTCTATTGGTAAATGACTCGGGGGCTATGTAACAACTGACAAACAAAACATCAATGCCCAACAAATGTTCATTAACAATTCAATATTTATTTAAAGAAAATAACTTAGGAACATAGATTTGTCACAATAACAAAACCTCTGGCAGAGACCAAATACCAAATATATCAATAACAGAAAGTAAAAATAACATCTGGATTATAGCGTCATCTCCTGGACCCTTCAGGACACATGGATATAAAATATGTCAATATTTGTGAAGAATACGCGAGGGAACACGGCTTTTGCAGTGCGATGTCACTATTTATGGGATATCTCTACCTCGCTAGCGACAAAACATCATAAAATAAGCATTGTTCGGGGTAAGTTTTCCCATTTTTATACTCTGATATGAAAACTAAGATGTTAAGGAGAAAATTTGTCAAAAAAATCTCCACTTCGACCACTCGTGAAAAATCAATACAGTCACCTGTATGGCTGTTATGTTCTACAACACAAGTGATATTGGAGGAAAAGTTCAATAGAACTCTAGACTAGAGACCTGCACTGGGCGGGAATTCCCGCGGTACAGTACTTGCAGGACACAACACTAATCTCACAGGATCGCTCGGGAGTCATACAATCTCAGGCAGGAACGGGTGGTCAGACCAAAACATGTCGAGTCCCGCCTCCGCACATGGGCCGAATAGAAGAGACAACAGCGAAAGACACACGTAGACATGAGCACAGCCTTTTACACAAGTAGACACTGGGATGCGTATGGGTGTATACTAGGTCCCCGCGACAAGCGCACCTTCACTGGCTGCTTTTGCCCCGCACTGACCAACTGAAAAAAACTACACTAGAAAACTAGTGAACTACACTCAAACCGACTGTTATCCCCTTGTGCAGGTGAATTCAATACTAAGAAATAGGAAATATCTGGACGCGACCAGACCAGACCTGGGCTGTTGACAAGAGGAATTTTTACAGTTCCTCGTGTAGCCCGATGTTTTTTACTCTGTTGCTTATTTTCCTTGTGTTGCCTCTTTTTCTGTACCTTTCCATGTAGTTGTTTCTGGTGGACGGATTAAACGTTGTTGTCATTGTCTGAGACATATTCATCTTGGCTGCCTCCAGAGGTGGTCATCCTTTCTTGGATTTGGCTGAAAAAGACATCACTCAGTTAGGGTCAAGAATGGATTTGGGCATGGTTGATATAACTCTCAGATGCTATCAGTGGTTTCACTAGGGATAATTTCTCTCCTTCATTTTGACGGGCAGGTTTATAAAAAATCCGTCATGGGCTATTTTTATCCTTCATGAATTAATCTCACATTATAAGCAATTTTTAAAGACATTTACATAGGCTATATATAAGCTGCATATTGTGTATGTTAGGAAAAATGTGAGATCGCTGGATAAATGGAGTTTAACTAAACATCTGAACAATCATGGAACACAAATTTTGCTACAGAAATGTGTCTGAACTCGTGCGTAAAATTCTCAGAGGCTTATTCAGAGCGTCATCTGCTCCTCATATCAGGGCTCATATTACACTAATACAAATGTAAAGTGGAGCTTACTATTTGCACTTTCTCTTTTAACGTTAATGTTTAAGAAACAGCGGACAATATTTACCAGTTCGCATCACTGCACAGCGCGCACAGAAACACACACACGGGAGGGAAAGAGAGAGAGAGGGGAGAGAGAAATAGATGAGCTCGTCCTGAGATTTACGGGAGTTAAAGTTAAAGAGCGGCTCCAGATGAGAAGGATATTATTAGCCTTTAACCGCGTTTGGATCGTGGTTTCCTTCCCCGTGTTGTTAGCGCCCAGAAAGTTAGCTAGCTAGGCAGTGATACAAGTGAAACAGTGAAGCTGCGTTTAGAGAGAGAGAGAGCCCCGCGCGCTCTGAAAAAAAGCAGCCCTGCGTTTTTATTTTAATCACGGCTTGATTTCAATCTGTCAAAATGACAGACGGCCTTTGAAATGTTCCGTCAAAGCTTAAAATATTCCGTAAATGACGGAGAATTTTCGGTTAATGTAACCTCTGGATGCTATATCAAATTGATAAATGCTATATCAAAATCATACAGTTTTTTGTAAGACAAATCTTAGCTTTTTTCGCCTCTAACCTGGCCGTTCGGACTGAAGTCGCTTTGCAAATGATATACGTATAGACCGTTTAATTGTTTGTAAACATTCCGGGCTTAGCTGGAGGCGGGAAGCTCGATTCCTATCTATTTCCATTGTAGCTGTTGTCATAGTAACGATAAACAAATGTCTAACTGTTGTTGGAAATATCAGATAAATCTTATTTTATCGTCTCAAATGTCATTCCTCTTGTTCTTGCACCTTAAGCCACAGCTTCTCAATGAGGCGAGCAGCTGCACTAAACATTTGCAAAATAAACAATGCAAAGTACAACTTATTTGCTATTTCTAATCAAATTTGTTATTTTAACCAATAAATGTAGACGTGGAATATAAAGTCATTAGTTTACATCAGTTGTTTTCAGCACAATATCTGTCGTGTGGACAGAGATTTGTTTATTGATGTTGAAAAATCTTTATAGAAATATCAGGTTAACTATGCACTGGGCCTTATTTTTTTCCCTATTCACCTGCAATGTCTGGCCTTAAACAATATTGTATGCACAGATTTACAGCTTGAACTTGGCTATAGGGGCTATGGGGGAACGCGCTTAGAAACACATGCGTAATTAGACTTTGGTCACATTTTTTACTGCATGGAGCGCAGCCCTTTGATCGACGCTACAGCGGGACTAAGGCACATTCTCTCCTCTCTCTTTCTTATGTTCACTTCTCAGCGGGACAAATACAGCTCTCCGTCCTGTGAAAGTGTGAAAGGTTGTGAGAAAAAGTTGTGAGGCTGCAACGCGCTGGTGACAGAAAGAGCTGCACGTAACACATTGAGCTGCACAAGGCTGTGCTGATTCTGTCTGTAATAAAACCAGCTGAACACGAGTCCAAAAGATTTCTAGGGCGACTTTCTATCAGGAGTTTCATTATACGGATGAGCTTATTGGCTTGTGGACAGGCCAAAGATAAATCGGAGAAAATGTGGTAGTTTCTAAATTATTTCCCATTTCTCTGCGGCCTGGTACTGGTCCCTGACCCGGTGGTTGAAGATCTAGGGTTGGGCCATATCGTATTGCATATCGTGATATATTTTTTTTTACATCATTGTAATTTTTTTATATGGTTGTGGACGCAATATAATATATGTTCCGCTCAGCTCCATAAGAGCAGCAGAAACACTGACTGTAGAACACGGGGACAGGTGCTCAAAAAGTAAAATGAAATGAAGGATGTAACTGCTTGAGTAGATCAAATTTGCAAGGAAATAATTACGCCGTTAAAAAGAAAAGAATAAAATATTAATCCTCCCAATAGGCGTAAGGCTGGGTTTTTGAAGTAATTTGTCCGTTGTCAAATATATCGTTATCGTGACATTTCTTTTTTATATCGTGATATAGATTGTAGGCCATATCGCCCTGCCCTATTGGGAACCACTGCTTTGTAAGAAATCTAAAACATCTTACCTCATATTTTCCATGTCCCTCTTTTTCTTCACCTTCCAACTCATTCATTGTTGCTGAAAAAATAAAAATAAAGTTAACTTACTATGATAGCTTAGGATCTGTACAGAAAATCCTTTGGCCTTGACATTGATTAGCACATCCTGAGATCTCAGACAGAGGCTATTCCTATTGTCCCATTGTGAGACAAGTTATTTATGTTTTATGCCTCAGTAAAAATCTTTTGCCATGCTACTCTGACACTCTTCCCACAGCACATGGTGCTGCAGCAGCTTTTACCACAATGCTCAACATGTGGAATGTTAGCATTATTCTCCAAACTGATACTTGGTCAGACAGCAAAGTTATGGCAGAAGAAAAAAAAAAGTCCACACCAGTATTGTGGATCTCACGTTAAATATCAATTTACTTTACTCAGACGTTTTCCTGTATAATGTATTCCTTGTTGAAGACAAGTGAAGCCACTTGAGTCTGGTTTTACTAATGGACGATTAGCATAATAGCTAACTATCATGCAGCTAGCTACACAAGCTAAAATATAAACACTAAAACGTTCCTATCTTCCTATCCAATCTCACAAAAGCCTTATATACCTTCCTACAAGCAAATGGTTAAGCAAAAATAAGCCTGTGTGTTGATGTATTGCAGCAGAAATAAACAGAAAATGTAGCACATTGCCACAGTACTTAGCACTGTTTATTGAAACGTTTGAGCACATATGTTTGAACATGAATATTGCAAACTAATTTGTCATGTCTAACATGGTTAACTCTCAAAAAGACTTACCAATTTGTTCACTGTAGGCCTTTATGTGCCATGTCCGTCGTCGAGGCAGGTGCAGATTAATTAGAGAGATGCACAGCCAGGGTAGTGGCACCACTAGCTCCTCCTCCCACTATACAAAATGGCGGCCAGGGATTTTACAAACCAAAACAAACCAATGCTAATTTTACAGAGAATATCAAAAGACAAAGGCTAAGTACATTTTGCCGAAGAAGGAATGACATTTTCACATATACGTACAGTGAAAATTGTGCTTGTGTCCACAAGCTATCAGTTTTAATGAATTATGAATTTTGAAATAATGCCGCATATTAAGAAATCTGCATTAAAAACATTGTATTTAAAAGGTACATTACACTCATGAAGAGACTTAAAAACTGGAGTAATATGATAAATTCTCCTGATGTTTTAGACCCTTGCAGCAGCATTTTTAATGGAGCTCAACAGCCCATTTTATTTTTAGCATCAATTTTAAAAGAAAAATCCAATATTAAGAGTTTTAAAACATGACATCTGCTAATCAGCTATGCGCTAACTCATGGACACAAAATAAACACTGTTAAATTGAAGATTTGTCTAAAACTTTATAAACTGAAAAGTTATGAAATTATTTCACCATATTTTCTAGTATTAAATGTTTTCTTTAATGTACAATATTTGCACATAGTTGATTCCTGTGTATCACGATGTAGCCACCATTTTGTATAACGAGACAGTTGTTGAAATGGACATTGTGAGGACCGGATTATCCCGGTGTGTGTATCATGATGTAGTCAAGCCACCATTTGTCTAAGAGACAGTTGTTGGAATGGACATTGTGAGGACGTGATTATTCCGGTGTGTGTATCATGATGTAGTCAAGCCACCATTTTGTCTAAGAGACAGTTGTTGGAATGGACATTGTGAGGACGTGATTATTCCGGTGTGTGTATCATGATGTAGTCAAGCCACCATTTTGTCTAACGAGACAGTTGTTGGAATGGACATTGTGAGGACGTGATTATTCCGGTGTGTGTATCATGATGTAGTCAAGCCACCATTTTGTCTAAGAGACAGTTGTTGAAATGGACATTGTGAGGACCGGATTATCCTGGTCTGTGTATCATGATGTAGTCAAGCTACCATTTTGTCTAACGAGACAGTTGTTGAAATGGACATTGTGAGGACATTATAATCCCGGTCTGTGTATCACAATGGAGCATCACCACCATCCTGTTTTTGATGTTAAGGAAGCACCGATACCACTTTTTCTAAAACTGAAATGAGTACTTTGACTTGATTACTTGCTGATACCGAATACAGATACGAGTACAAGGCATTTTCCTCAAACATTTTTGAATGTATAGATTGTTTACAGACTTTATCATAGCAGACTGGTTAGTAATTAGTTACTCATTTACCTGATTAAAGTATACTTAGTTATATCAGAATTGTACATGCTATTTTATTTTACATTCAATTTAATTTAAATTTATGGAAAATTATTTTATCACTGTTTTTCAAGGTTTAATTTGTCATTTGTTTCTTGGGTCCTAGATATCTGATACTGTATCGGTGCATCCCTAGATGTCAGACAAGCCAATTTATAATTTATTCTATTTGTCAATCAACTTTATTTGAAACAAACCATTCATATAAAATAACTCTGTCCATTCAGCCATCCATCCATTTACTTCCGCTTTATCTGGGGCTGGGTCGTGGAGGCGGCAGTCTCAGCAGAGATGCCCAGACTTCCCGATCCACGCACACCTCCAGCTGTTCTGGGGGACACCAGGCCAGCTCAGAGACATAGTCCTACCCGCGTGTCCTGGTCTTCTACGAGGCCTCCTCCCAATAGGACATGCCAGCACTTATCTACCTTAATCTGGTAAAAATTGTGGAACAACAGTGATTGCTCCCATCACTGTAAAGAATTTCCTTGTAGAAAAACGGTAAAGACCTGGCAGCCGTGGTTCCAGCCATGTACGGTTTGTTCAACATGGCATTACTGTTGACAATTAAAACTGTTAAATGCTTTTTCACTGAATCACATCATGTCTGTGATTTCATTGATAAACTGTATTTTCCTTTTAAACAAACAGCATCATGTGTTTATTATTACTGTTTAACTATTTTTATTAAATAATTTACACTAAAATTAAAGACTTACACAAACTTTGATCTTTTGACCTATCTTTATTTAACAAAGGTTTCCGCCCCAGTAACAAGCCCATTGTACCTTTATGAGAACACATCTGTACACAAACTTTGTACTTTAGGGAACATACTTGTACTAATCACAAACAGCCGAATATATTCTTCCATCTATTTACTTCAGCAGCAATTAGAGAAACATTAAAATGTGTATACAAGAAAGACAGCTTCTACAACTATCAGCAAATGTCTTCCATGATGGAATTAAAGTGGTCTTCTTAAACATTAACAGTACAAAATATTTACATAATTCACACTTGTATCATTCAGTGTTAAGGTGCACATTCATCTTTTAAAACATTTTGATGGGGTACTGCCTGTAGAGTATAAAACTAGTTCTTTCAGTTGAAGCTCATTTTAAAGTTTAGTCCAAGAGTTCCAGGGTAAACCAAATGGCCTTTCCCTCATCTCAATTCTAGAGGGTGGCAACAGTCAGTCCCAGTACCTTTGTAGGATCATCTCAATGGTAGAGGCCGGCTACAGTAAGGAAGGATCAGCAGTGCCCTGAGACGATCTGATCAGTGTTTACAGTTCCCTCAGACTGTCATGATGCTCCTCTTGGATCCACTGTAGTGTATAAGTGAAGGTCTCACAGTTGGGTTGAGATCACAGGGTCACCCTGTAAGACAAAAGAGTTTAGAAGGTGTAAAAAACTAAAACAAAAAATGTTAATCAACACATCAGTAATAATTGCCCCATTGCGCTTCAGTGTTTTGTGCGTATAAAATATGAAACTTTTGAAATACCTGTTCCAGTAAGGTAGTCCAACCTTTCATTGAGGATACAGATGAATATCTGCAAATACAACACTGTATTAGCTTAAATATACTGCTCATTTGCACTGGTTTGGACATTAAAGAGTAATATGTACCTGGTGCAGGCTCAGTGGGACCCTCTTCTCTTGTCATCCATGCACTGATGAACATTTCAGACAAAAACACATAAAGAGCATTAACAGATTATACAACACTGTGATTGTGTCCTTAGTGTATTACTTACATTTGACTTTAGTGTCTCCAGATCAGGATCGTTGGCAGCTGAAGTTAGGGACACCTTTAATGACCAGAGAACAGCAAAATAATACCGTGGAATTTGAATGTCTGTGATAAATGGACTGTTCAGCTTATTATAGAAAATACAAACCTCCAAAAGCTGAAAGCTGTTTACAGAGGGCTTTGAGGTGACACCACCAGCTCCACAGCTACAATTTAACAAAAAGGAAATGTTAGTTTGCCATGTAAAACAGTGGTCCGAACACACACATTGTCAAATGAGTTAATGACATTAAGTCAACAGTGGCTATATGGTGATAGATGACAGTAAAGATGATAAATATGTACCTGAGACACAGGAGCTGCTTTTCTTCTGAAGTCACAGACTTTGGAGAGAGAACAGTCTTACAGTGTGTAGGTCTGCATCTGTGTGAGAATACTTTAAATGAGAAAATACAAATGATTAATATATCCTACCAAGAGACACATTTGTAACATAGAATAAATGCTTATTTTTTACATATCAAATGTTTTTATGCTCTACTTCCCACTTCAGGCTCTCTCCAGGGATGGGTATTGTTAAATTATATGTTTTACTGTAAATTTGGCCCGGATTATTTTTCCAATTAGCTCATGCAATCATTAAATGGGATGTAAAATCAAATTTAGACCAGAATGTAAAAAAAATGACCCAGAGCCACAGCCTGTTGTCTCCACGTCGTCACTCAGATTCTGTCCAGCCGGTCAAGAGCGCGCACCCATGTGCGCCACTGTGTGACCATGAGTCATTTTTTTGAAAAAAAGACTTGTCTGTCCAATACATAGAAGGGCAGTTCTAGTTTTGCAGATTCGCTTTGCAACGCCCTTCCATCACAAGTACCGAGAGATCACTAGGATTATGAATGAGACCATGGGAATTAAGTTTTTAGGGGTTTTATTACAAAAAGGCACTATAGCAGATAGGAGCGGGTTGGTGTTAGTTATGCGTCCGGGGGACTCACTGTTAGTAGTTCACAAAAGGTACTGCATGTTCTTGCCAGGGTCCAGGGTGCGTCGGCTCGCTCTGCTTCTGGCTTCCGGGTCCTAGCCACCGGTCAGATACTGCGACCCCAGTGTTCTCCATGCCCACTCTGTAGAGCGGCTGACTGGTCTTCCGACTGGCCTGGACCCCGGCTGGACAAAGGACAAACAAGAGTAAATGAGTGACGAACACATAAGCTCTACAAAACCAGCTTTACAAACTTTACATGTTAAAGTAACGCATTTACGTAACAAACTGGTACAACTACATTTTACTTTAGTATAGTACAAGCTACTTCACATGAATCTCAAAAACAAACTGACCTGGACAAAGGACAAACAAGAGTGAATGAAGGAGAGGAAACGTTCAGCTGGTTTTAAACAGGTAGCCCCACCCCTTCACACCTGCCAACTAATTAAATGAATACATACATACATACATGGCCATTGGCCCACAGCAAATAAAGGAAAAACACAAGGAAAACCACACCCAAAATTAAAGAAGCAGTGCAGGAAGACCCAGTTCTACCATGTTACAGCTTACTACAGCCGTTTATATCAGGTTAGCGCTAGCAGCTCAGGGCAGCTGAGAACAAGCAAGTTTTGAATAAATGCGGCATGTTTCGGGCACCTGTGAGAGGGAATGATGCAGTAGCTTAGTGCTACTGTACCCCCGTGTCCGCGTTTTAGTACAGCTACTGTCATATTGTATGAACAAGAGCTGTGTCCTTCCCTGAAATGTATGAGGTCCAAATAACAAAATAATAAAAGAAACGGGCGCACAGGAGTAAGTAAACTACAAACTTTAAGTGGAGATTGAAAGATATCGTGCTATCAGATTGGTCCTGTCACCTAACGTGTTGATAAAGAAATGTAAAAACGCATACATTTGATAAATATATGGAGCCAAAAACTGCAAGCGTGCTGTACAAATTGTGTTATAATTGTATAGCAATACTCACCGAAATATTCCCAGATGAAAGTGGATGACAAAACGGATGAGCTGTTGTCTTCACATGGAGCTGTAGGCGCATTGAATTGCCTTGTGTACAAAATGTGCGGTATAAATAAACTTGCCTTGCCTAAACTATTGCTAGCAAAAAAAATCCCAGCATTCTAAAAATACAACATGGTAATGTTATTTCAAATTGAATTAACAGTTTTAAATTACATTACAATTATGGTAAAAATACGCCAATGTATGTATTTTAACCTAACTAAAATTAAATGTGCCTGTTACACTTGTATTTCAAAATAACATTTACCTAATGTTCAAATCTTGACGTAAATTTACAGAAATTTGTTACAATGGACAGGCTATAGATAGACTAGGTAGGTAGATAAAAGTCCCTCTGCAGATAGATTTGAATGATTTTCTGTGTTAACATATCATGTTAAAATTATGCTTATATTGAATTCAGTTGAAATAATAATAATTAAATGATAATTGGGGTGACAGTGGCGCATTTGGTAGAGCAGGTCGTCTCATGATCGGAAGGTCGGGGGTTCAAATTTTCCCTCCTACAGTCGCGTACTGTTCTTGTGTCCTTCGGTCAGACACTTCACCCTCCCTGCCTCAAGTGTCTGCGTACATTGGTGTATGAATGAAAGAGTGAATGAGTGCTCTAAAGTGCTCTGATTGCCTATGTAGGTGGAAAAGCGCAATATAAGTTGAGACTATTTACCATGCAATAACTTTTAATATACATTTTAGTTTTGGCAGTGGTAGCTAGTAACTTAAGAAAACCAGTTACGGTCACGCCCTAAATATTTCCCATATCCTGCTTATTTGCTTTTTTAATTGCATGTTACATTAAGAAAACAAATATTTTCATGTATATAACGTCAAAGGTTGCAGTTGAAATAAGGGCAGTGCCAACAGCAAACACATGGTGGTGTTGCTTTGTGGGGACCTGGTGATACACACTACCAGAACATGGTGTCCTATGGGGACTGATGCAGTACCAACAGCAACCATGTGGGGGCGCTGTTTTGTGGGGACCTGCTGATACACACTACAAGAACATGGTGTCTTATGGGGACTGCTGTACCTCAGTGTGTCCACTAGGGTCGCATACACTCACACTAATTCAGGTTAGAGACCTACTGGGGACCTCTCAGGAAAAGGTCATGTGACCCATCTTTAGGCTGTTTCTAGCCGTTTAAAAGCATTGTGCCTCTGGGGACCTCAAATGAGGTCCTCATAAGGTTTTAGGTCCCCACATGGCTGGTGTGTATACAGGTGGAGGTCCCCATATGTGATGCTTAACAAGTACACACACACACACACACACACACACACACACACACACACACACACACACACACACACACACACACACACAGGAGAGGGGAGTGGAAATGCAGGGCCCCATCACAGAAGGGCCATGACAACAACAGAAGACAGGAAGTAAAAGTTGTTCAGTCCCTTTGCATTTAAGAGCTTCAAAGTCACAAGAGCCACCTTTCACCACAGAGCGACATGTTGTTGTGGTTTTCAAGGTCAGAGTCAGACGTACATACAAGTCGAGTCGCTTTACCACTTGCTCTATGACTGTAAGCCTGCACTGCTAATACTACTACATTATTTATTATAGTCTGTTTATTTTCATTTTCTTATATATTGTTTATACCTTTTGCACCCTACAGTTTTGGTAATCACTGTTTATAAGATACCTCTACTTACTATTTAATTGTTTGCACATTTCCTGTCTATTCTACACAACCTGAGCGTTTATTTTCTTGAGAGCTGAATGTAACAAGTGAAGTTCTCCATTGTGAGATCAGTAAAGACTTATCTTATCTTACAATTTCATACTTGAGTCGACGTGAATGCTCTCTTCAACACCACAAATACAGTGGTGAACATTTTTTTTTATTTTACATTATTATGTAAACCCATGAACATAATTCTGTTAAGTTTAAGTTTGACCCACCAAAAAAAAGAAAAAAAAGTTAGCTCGACAATTCTTCCTAAAATAATGTATCACCCAAACTGACAAAAGATAAATAAGTCATAAAAGGATGATCAAAGCAGCATTTATTGTAGCATTTTGTATCAAAGCATTATAAACTGGTTAAGTCATGTACATGGTACTCTATAATGACCAGAAATTAACAGAGCAAAATAACAGAATAGTCAGGGAAATGTAGATGCATCTTTTTTACAGTGTCTTATTCCTTTTACCAAATAAGAAATCGCATCTTAAGTTTGTTCTAATTTCTGACTCTAACATCAGAGTAAACCACATGCTCCTCTGCCTTCACCGTCCTGCTCTGGGATACCTTCACTTTCTTCTTCTTAAACTTTGGAGCAGAATATGTCAGCTCTGCATCTCGCTGTGGTGAAAATAGTTCATTTGAAATGGGAAAAATGTCATAATGTATGTATATATTTTTAATACACTACAGCTCAAAGGTTTGGGGTCACCCAGGCCAGTTCTATAGTTTCTCTAATCAGCACAACAGTTTTCAGCAGTGCTAGCATAATTGTGCGAGGGTTTTCTAATCACCCTCTAACACGATTATCTAACACAATGTACCATCAGAACACTGGAGCGATGGTTGCTAGAAATGCGCCTCTGCAGCTATGCAGGTATTGCATTAAAAATCACTCGTTTCCAGCTAGAACAGACATTCACAACATTAACAATGTCGAGACGTTATTACTGATTAATTTAATGTTATCCTCATGAAAAAATCTGTGCTTTTCTTTAAAAAATAAGGACATTTTAAGTGACCCCAAACTTTTGAGCGGTAGTGTATAATTTTATCCTTACCTGCGGGCTTGTATGTTCAGTTATTTTTATATTATGTCATTTGCATTCTCTGCGACTGAAATAAAATTGGATTGTTATAATGCTTTATTCAGGCAATAATTCCTTTATAAGGTATAAAAATGTTGTACCAAAGAAACAATGACCACATTTCCTCTTAATGGAACAAATGAGGACAGTTAAACAATCAGACTGATGGTCAGAAGGACACTGAGCAGGATAATGACAGTCCTCTCCAAAACACACTTCTCTTCTGCAATATGAATGGACAATAACTCAGAATGTAATTATTTAAAGATATAATGAAACATAAGTTGTTATTACCTTTAACCTTGACTTTGGTTTTGTTTCCAAAGAGGATCTGTCCACAGGTCGCCACAGCACAGCGGTACGTCCCGGCGTCAGAGGGGCTCATGCTTTGGAGAAAGTGTAGAGACATTTGTGAGGACCTTGGTCTTCTGCGCGTCTTCACACTGACCTGAGCTGTTCCTCTGAGCGTAGACTAAACCAGGACTAGACTGATCCAGTCCAGATCTGAACCACAGAACCATGTGCTCCTTAAAACACTGGAGTGTTCTCAGTCTGCACCAGCACTGAAGGTCCACTGAGTCTCCTGAGTCCACTGTCCCAGAGAGATCTGGACTCTCCACACTCAGGGCTGAGTCTGGGGCTGAAGACAGTGTGAGAGAGATTACAGTGTAAATTACAAATTACACAAAATGTCAGTATTTTACCTTTGATTTTTAAAACGTTGCACTATTAAAGATCATCCTCTTGGCTAGACGTTTTAACTTTCACACAATAGTAAAATCCAGTGTCATTCAGATTTGCTTCATTCAGACTCAGTGTAAAAGATCCAGGTTCTTGTTTTGTTTTAATGGAGGAGAGGGTCGGTCTATATGGAGTTGGATCATCAAATGTCGGTGTCCCTCCTAAGGATTCAGGCACATTTCCAGGAAGAAGTCTGATCCAGAATAATTGCGTGTTGGTCTCAGAGGAATCACGAGGACATTGTAGAGTCACTGTTGTCCCACATCAAAAGACTTTTCTTCCTCAAGAGTGTCCTTTGCACATCCTGAAAAATAGACAACAGACATTTATATAATAAACTCCAAACAATGAAAATAACCAATTTAAACAAATATTTTATTGATACTTACGTGCCAGTGTGAGAATAGCCAGCGTAAACAAAAAATGGAAACATCATTTTGACCATCTGGATAAACGGGTCTTCTCTAAGCGCAAATTATAAATCGTCGGCTTATTAATAATAAATACGAGAGGGAGGAGCTCGTCAGAACCATCTGAATTGGTCGTGGTTCTTCGCTTCATATCTTCACAGTGGGAAATAACGCTAGCAAAGAATGTTACGATCTGAACACCCGTAACATACTGTACAAACTTTATCTTTTTAAAACTATAAAGGTTATTTCACTCCGATTGGGCCATTTATCATCTATTTTTTTATCCCCTCCACAATGTAGATGGAGAAAAAGGAAGGTGAGGGACCCCAGAGTGGGGGACCTCACATCTCGATGAAGAGGCAATTCGATTTAAAACAAAAGTGATCTGAGCTTTGGCTTCCTTCTGGGTTTTACTTTGGGTCCAGTCCTGGAACGCTTTGGAAAATAGGAGCTACAAATTGCTGCAAGTGATTGGATCAGAGAAGACTCCGCTCAGATACATTCATTCACAAAACAAAAAGTTGAAAGGGAAATGTTTTACCTTATTTAGTTCTCACTTGTTGTAGCTAATTTAGACAGGACAAGTTTTTTCATAGAGGCGACCTTAAAAAGAACAATCTGCATTTTGGTTCCATGAATTCACACTGCTCATGTCACTTAATGGTGAGTTTTTAGGAACATGCAATAAACCTGACATAATTTCCTGTTTACAGCAGCCAAACCAAGCGCAACTTCACTGAAACACAAGGATTTTACTTGGGTTTTATTATGAAAATGTCAATTTTGGACTAAAAAGGCTAACACAAACCTGTCATTTTATTATCAAAACTTTCATTGTGTCGCCTTACTCTTCTCTAAGATCTGTTTTTTCTGTTTTTGAAGCGACTTGGTTCCAAACTCTCCCAAGCTGAACGAAACCTCATGTTGTCGTGGTATTAAATGGAATGTTTTTTTTTAATTTTCAACAGATCAGATTATCACCGTCATTTTGGGGAAGAACATTGTACCTTAATGCCTTTATTATTCTATTCTCTTTTTGATGTATACGTGTTCACACTATTTAAGTTTGACTGTACAAACTAGGCCACATTTGGTGTATGCTCTCGTCTTGACCTCAAATCAAACCATTTTGAGTTGAAAAGACAACAAAAAAGAGAGTCCTAATGGTATCTATTGCTGTCTAGTAAGAAAATAAAATATAAATCAATGTTGTAAATTTTAATCATGTTCTTAGTGCATGTTGGCATTGTGTAAATTGAAACTCCATTATTGCCCTGTGCAAGACAATAGTCCCCAACAACTTGTACATGTTTGATGGAAAGTTGTGGTTTTGTTTCGTATCAAGTGGTGACACTAGTAAAAATCGTTGCAAATACACCTACACTCATCATGCATGTCGAAGCACCTTCGCAGAACAGCATGCAAATGACATGTATTAATTAATGCAAACATTAAAACGCCGTAAGTGTGGAGTATAAGCCCATAGCAGTCTATTCTGAGCGCTGTTTGGTTTGGAGTTTGGTCAGTCCGGTAAACAGACCCTCCTCTCTGTGAAGCTGATTCACTGTGGTTTTGGTTTTCTCGACCACAGTTCGAGGTCGGCTGGTGGAAAACTTTGTCTCAAACACTTGTTTTCAGAGCGATGCAGCCACGCTCAGATCACCACAGCCCGGTTTGTGGCGTTGATGGCATGTGAATCTCTCGTGTGGGGGGGTGAACCCTTGCATGTTTAGTGTGAAGACTACTGTGGTAGCTTGAACTGAAACAGAATGAAGTTTACGCCCGTGAATGCTGTAATGCTGGAGAACCATATGAACAGTGTTTATAGTGAACAATGTTGATCTTAAGAGCTCCCACTCAGTTTGCATGACCTTCTAACCCTGAGAAACAGACTCAGGTGGAAGACTTGTCCATCTCAAAAATCACTAACATTGATTGTATAAATAACGATTTTAGTATTGTTGCAACATTCATGGACATTGATTTCTCTATAGACCAAGAATTATTGAAGCACATGCACAAATATGATCAAATAAAAAAACAGTTTATTCTTGTTGATGTAACAAGTGAGAATTATATAACTACAAGACTCATGTGTTACACTGTTTTGTTGTAAGGTGAGGAGTCTTTGTTCCTTTTCTCCAACATTATAAGGTTTTGGTTTGTCAAATTTCAGGACGGCCTGCACAATCCTGTCAAAATAAATAACATTTATAAAAATCACTGAAGACATTGCACTGTAACAAGTAAAGCTAAATATTATTATTTAAGTACTACGGGCCGACATGGAAAAGTCATTCATATTCACTGACGCACAACAGCAATGCAATCAGGGCTGGTCTTTAACTTTGCTTATTGTGACATCATTTTTAATATAAGTAATATAAGGTAAGTTTATTTCTAAAGCGCTTTTCACAAGATAAAAAATAACAACGTGCTGTACAAGAGACTGTATAAATAGAAAACAATATGAACTAAAATTAATAAACCAAAAAAACACAAGTGAAAACACCGTCAACCAAGCTTTCTTAATGAAGTGTCTTCGTTGTTCTTTTTAAAGAGTCCACAGTGTCGGTCACACACCCGCGCCTTAAAAAGACAGGGCTGAATATATAAAACCTTTTTGACACCAATGTTGGGATACAGTTAGAAAAGTTTAATAGCTTTGAGTGGTTTTTAACATGGATCATTAATATTTTGGAACCTCAAAGTGTGTCAGAAAAGTAACATGTTAAACGTCAGATATGTTGATGGTCCTTCTTATGATAATAAATGTTGAGAGCAGGAAACAAGTGCGTCTTGTTTCAGACACATTTCCGGTGGTGTGTTTCAGCTTCTAAAAAATAACTCACTCAGGTGCTTTTTTATCTGAACAGTTGTGGTCAGGACGCTCAGGGCTTTTTAATCTTGCACTCAGTCGCAAAAGCAGCAGCCAATCCAGTGTCCTTATTTTCCATATATAATGTTTAATTTGGATGTTGTTGGATATTTCTATATATTTTTGTTATAATAGGCTTTAATGATTATATGAAACTGGTGTTGATTGTGAATCTGTGCGCTTTTGGGTTAATTTGAATGTGAATTGAATTGCTGTATTGTTTGTCTTACTCTTGGAAACCACTGGGGGGCAAGTGTGTTTATAATGCGGAGTCCAGAATCGGCGCAGGCAGAAGAAGCGCATTCCAAGGACATTGATTGGTTCTTCAACAAGTAGCCGCCTACTTCCTAATGTTCATAAAGGTCATCCATGGGCTCTCCCTCTCGTTTGCCCCTCTCCTCCTGGACAGACCATGGGCCGTTTCTCATGCTGGTGTACTTGTGGCGGACTTGTGTTGCTCGTGGACTCGTGAAACGTGCAATCACGCGGGCCGGCAAGCCTGTTCAATTCAAAGTTCGCAGTTTCTCAGCAAGTCCGCTGGAATTCCCCGATGAGAACTTGCCCTCGCCTGTTTTACTGAGGATGCATCAGAGGAAGACTTGTGGCCGTTTCTCCGCCAGCTTATATTTCCAAATCGTTTCGCTTGAGCACGTGGATCACGGCGAGCCTCCGCCTGCGGTGGCCCCTCCTGCCTCACGCACTGAGCCACGCTCACAGCCCTGACAACAGCTTGACCGTGCGCATGTAAATAAATGCGGAGATGTGACCGGTTTAAGAGTCTTTAGAAGTGTCTCAGCTCAAGATGGTTTTCTGAAGCAGAAGTGTTAAACAACTTGGTCATGCCTTATTTTCTCATATGATCAGCAAATATTAAGTCGTATCGTCATGACAGGTTATTGAGGACAACTGATTTAGTTTTACATTGTTTTATTAAGGGGGCACTGTAGGACAAATCTTTATGTGGGAACTTCAAAACAGTTTCATATTTTAAAGTTTTAAATTGTTTGTTTTGTTTGTTTTAGAATAATTTGCAACCCCCAACAAATTAATAAATAATATTTGACACTATTTTTTTTTTAATTATTGTTTCATTTGCACATTTAAGAAATATTTTAATTACTTTAACATAACGCCTTTATCTAATGTAGGCTATAATTGTATAAATATGTGAAATTGAATGAAATTGACTAAAATGTTATTTTTGTTTACACAAAGTTTGTAATTGATGTCTTTGAAAACATCTTTCCACTTTCGCCTTGCAGTGTCTCAACCCTTTTAAATTTCATATGAAGGTTGTTTAATGTTTATAAAAGCTCCAGCCCCATGTTTCATGAGCTACTCCTGTGATTCCATCGAGTTCCTCGTTTCCGAAACGCTGAATAGCCGAGTCCACACTTGTGAACTCCTCAAGGTCCGTTCTCCGAGTCTGCACCAGCAAGTCCGTTACCGCCGGGAGTTCACAGTAGCAGAGTACGCTACTGGGGATTGAGAAACGGCCCATGCTTGTGCCAAGATGACTTTTGTTTTTTAGATTGTAAATTCAGGGATAAATAATGATTTGATTTTTTAATAGATCGAGCTACGAATTCTTTTTCTGCCATTTCTGAACACAACAAAATTTTGGGTTATTATCAAGAGACTTTTAATGTATTTTGATTTTATTTATCATTCTTTATAACCACAAGGCTCACACGTCTTCTGACAGATGCTTACTTGTTCCGCATTTTTAACGGCCGTAGTCTTTTGCCAGGCTGATTGCTCATGATATTTCTCTGTTTTACTGGTTACTTGGATTTATTTAACAATAAAAAATCAGGAAGTATCTTGATTGTATTTTTGTTCATTGCAGGAAAACAGTTGGTTTTAATCACATCTGACGTGCTTTATTATTAATTATGTACTGAATGCCAATATACTGGTAGCACTTTTAAACAGTTGCTGAGGGTCAGGTGGCACAGTGTCAGACAGTTGTTTTGTAGACGCTCACATTCCCCAATACAAGTCCTACTGACACAATTTATGAAGCAAAAGGAGGAAGTCCTCTATGAAACTCCCATCATAAAGACTTTGACCAACCCTCAACAGAATGTTGTCGTAGTACCCCAGCTCTGAGGAACATTTTAAAGTACACTAACTGTGAATGGAAGTAAATTTAAGAATTTAAATAATATTGTTTTAGGCCATGAAATTTCCTAATTTTTTGCGTTCAGATCAGAGCAAGTCATTAAATATTGGAGCATTTCATGAGTCACGCTGCTGAAATAACTCATTTCAATCAAATTTTATCTCTTAATTTATTATTTAAATAAATATCTATACACATCCAGTTGTATCTTATATTATGAAACACATTGTTTTTTTTTAAAATGTTCATTTAGTTACATTTTTGTGGTTAAGTTGTTAATTTATACCCATACTTTGCACAGTTCAGTACGCTTTACAGCTTCATGCAAAAATATTTGTGCAAAGGCACAAAGAAAAGATACGGAACATTATGACTAAAGTGCTAAATGTTTGGGAAAATTTAATTCCCCCCTTTGTTTCTAATACGATAATAATGACCTTCCATTCTATCAATCTTTTTTAATGTGACGCATCAGGTTATTCTGAATTTGACAGCTTGTTAGGGCAGAATTTTCTGATTTTTTCCTGATGTTTTAACGTCTAAATGAGAAAACAGATTTTCTTTCTAAGGTGGAAAAAAGTGTTTAATGAACTTTAGGGGGTGTAAAATTTTGTGTTTCAGCATCAGTATAATTTCCGCTTTTCAAGGCTCAACTTTAGACGGAAGAGACTTCAAATGCACATTGAGCTGCAGGAGCCCTCAGATGAAGACCATGATAGGACCACTCACTGCCTTCAATCTTTGTGAGCACTTTGGTGTAAGTAGCAGACACTGTTATAATGAACATAATACACACTGTGTTATAGACCACATGTGTGATGTTATGTGTGTTATTTATTCTTCATTTCAGCTCAAAGTGTAAGAAGACACTACCTGTGACGTGGTTCAACCTGGAAAGCAAACGTCACGATAAAAATGCTCAGACCTCTTATGATATCAAGAGAATTAGATTAATTGTATCGGCAAACTCCCTGGACATACAATGCAGTTTTATTGCAGAGTTTAATCGGAAAAGAAGGTTCTCAGTGAATTCACTTGAACGGACAAACGTTTTAGCTAAAAATATTAGATAACCTGCATGTTATGAAAATCAGAAAATGTTACAAAGGAGGATGAAGCAATCTAACATTTGGTAGAAAGAAGGAGTGAAGTATGTTCAAGGCTTTTATCAGCAGCACTTTTCCTGAATCGTTAATGGTAAACCAGACAATCATTTTATTGTTTTTTAGGAACTACTTACTGATGACATGTTTTTATTCTTTTCTGCTGCAGATGAGGAAAACTCACAGAACTGTGTTCATCATGTGAGACAAAGTACCATCCTCCAGCTTCAGTGTCTGTCGGAGGCTCAGTGTCCTCTATCAGTGCTCACTTCATGTCCAAAGACACACAATACAGTCCAGTGTTCCACAAGCATCCAAAGTGCTTGGTTCAGAGCTGGAATCTGAAGGAGCTCAACACTGGAGTCATGTAACAACTTTACAATACAACAGTTGTGTTTACAGTTTGTTAAAACTATAGGACACTCCTCTGACACTGGGACGTACTACTGCGCTGTGGACACATGTGGACACGTACTTGTTGGAGATGGAACAAGAGTGAGATGGGTCAGTCATGTTTGTCTCAAAAGTCGTCATTGCTTACCAGCCGGTTGGATAAATTGATGCACTTTCTAACCCAGGGCATAATCTGGAACCCAGTGACTGTGGCTCTTGTCCGTCCTGGTTGTCCTGCTGTGTGCTGGTGCATCATCGTCTCTGTTTAAAGAGAGGAAGAGTCTGTGCTCAACTGCAGAGGTCAGCTTTCATACAACTGATAAACTAAATGTAATGTTTTGACATTTATTTCTATAATCAAATGTTATATGTATGTAGCATGATCCCAATACATCATTAGTCCTTCTGAACATTGCAGCCAACCTGTTCCGTCTCAATCTAGGTAAGTAAACTGGTTCAATTTAAGTAATGTAACGTGATGCAGGTGTAAGAGCATAAGATAAATATCACTCCAGGTTTGGATCATAATGACTGATAGGACTGACATGAAACACAATTTTACATTGTCAGGCGGGGTGGAGCTGCAGACGTCACTACGCAGCGCTGGATAGAATTTTCATCCCGAAAAGTGAAGCTCTGAGGAGTAACAAGACGAGAGGCAGGAGTGGTGTGTACTCCACTGTCAGACCGCTGAACATCTCGAGCTCAACAATGCTGCTAATAGTTGCAATACTTCTTTTTAGTTTAAATCAGTCCTTTTGCTTTTTTTTAATGTAAAGTGAATCAAGCATGATATTAATGCTCTCTGTAATATCCATTGTACGTCAATAAAAGGAATAACATCTTTTTTTTATTTCACTTTTATTTCACTTGTATTACTTGTACTTTAAAAGCTCTTTTCCGATGTAAGGGCTAATGTTATTGCTGCATAGAGTTACACAAATAATTGCTTCTTTTTAACTTAAATCTATCTGATGCACATGTGCTAAAAGTAAACACTGTCTTCCATGTAAATTAAATGGATGTAATGCTTTTAAAAACTGTAGAAGAGACCTGAGTTTGCACATGACCACCATATTGGAGTTAGTTTTGGTCATATAACCAAAATGTGAGGTTTATATTATTTTCATACATCAAAATGATTGAATAGAAGCAGTTTCTTCTGATGTGATGTAACACAGCCTTTTTCAAACCAATAATCCGGAGGGTTTTCAGCTGAAAGCAAGTTTGCAAAAATATCTGAACAGTTGTGGTTGGGAGTTTCCTATTTCCTGCAGCGTTCACTTAAGTCCAAAATCTACAGCTCAGTGCCCATAGTGCTTGTTTATTTATACAGTATAGCTGTTTACAAAATGTGTCTCAAAATGGTTGTGCAGGTTTTATTCATATTTTGGTTTAATATAAGGAATCCTATTTTAAAGTCAGTTCAATCAATAAAAGCACACTCACATAACTTTTATTGACTTGTGCATACATATGCTCTTCATATAATTTAATTTGTAATGGATGATTTGTTGCTGTCAGCTCACACTACAATATTTCACATCAGAAAGCATGTCCCGATAGAATATTTATCTTCTAGCTTTCAGAATACAGATTAGCTTCACAGTAAAAAAGAAGACACAAGTGTAGACTGATTCTGTCTCTGCTGCTTGAAAGGCTCCTGTGCAGCGCAGCCTCACAGTCCGCCTTTTTTCATCACCCACCTGTGTGTCAGAAAGAAAGCACCATTACTTTCAAGTCACTTTATGTAAAATTTATCTTTCTCACATGTCGTACCTGTAGTTTTTGTTTATCACGCGGCCTTTGTTTTGTTTTTTTGAGCTTCTTCATGGTCCAACAAAAAAGGAAAAGTTAAACCAATCAGACCGAAGATAGAACTCAGCAGAAATAAGAGCAGTATTGGCGTTTGTTCACAAATCCCAAATCAGATTTCCTCTGTTGGATAAAATAAAAAAATAGTGGTAAACATAACTATACAATTATACAGACATAGGTTAGATAATCTGTTTAGCCGCATTTTTATTACGAAATATTAAACATTGATCTTTTCTTGGTTTCTCTATAAATACCTTTAACGTTGACTTTGTGTCCGATTTTGGTTGTTTGTTTCCAAAGAGGATCTGTCGCACAGGCTCGCCACAGCACAGGGTACGTCCCGGCGTCAGAGGGCTCATGCTTTTTGGAGAAGGTAGAGACATTTGTGAGGACCTTGGGTCTTCTGGCGCGTCTGTCACACTGACCTGAGCTGTTCCTCTTGAGCGTAGACTAAACCAGGACCTAGAATGATCCAGTCCAGATCTGAACCACAGAAGCATGTGCTCCCTTAAACATGAGCGTTCTCAGTCTGCACCGGCCAGCACTGAAGGGTCCACAGAGTCTCTGAGTCCACTGTCCCAGAGGAGATCTGGACTCTCCCACACTCAGGGCTGAGTCTGGGGGCTGAAGAGCATGTGTGAGAGAGATATAGTGTAAATTACAGATTTAACATCAAATGTCAGTATTTTACCTTTGATTTTTAAAACGTTGCACTATTAAAGATCATCCTCTGTTGGTTAGGACTTTGTTACTTTCACACAATAGTAAAAAATAAAAATTCCCCAGGTTTTTTTGGTCCATTTTCCAGAATTTGCTTCATTCAGAACTCAGTGTAAAAGATCAGGGTTCTTGTTTTTGTTTTAATGGGGGAGAGGGTCGGTCCATAGAAAGTTGAATCATCATATGTTCGCTGTCCCTCCTAAGGATTCAGGGCCAACATTTCCAGGAAGTACGTCTCCAGAATAAGAGCGTGCTGGTCTCAGAGGAATCACGAGGACATTGTAGAGTCACTGTTTGTTCCCACAGTCAAAAGACTTCCTCAAGAGTGTCCTTTTGCACATCCACTGAAAAATAGACAGATATAACATTTATATAATGAACCTATCAAACATTACAATTTCAAATAATAATAGCCTATTATAAAATAATCTAAAATACTTACGTGCCAAGTTGTGAGAATTAGCGCTGCAAATAAAAAATGATAACAAAATCATTTTGAACCAGTGGATAAAACTGTCTCCTGCATAGCGCTTTATAAAATCGTGCCGGCTATTATATAGACGAGGGGGCGGAGCACTTCAGAACATCTGATTGTCCTGTGATTCTTCGCTCCATATCTTCACAGTGGAAATAACATTCCAAAACATGGCACAATGCTGAAACAGACCGGTAATTTAATAAAGTTCGGATCATTTTTAGTGGGTTTAGGAGACTGCTGGCAAAATACCATCCCATCTCCAATATTACATTCACGTGAACGTCCACCAACAACTAAAGGCAATAAACAACTGAGGTGCGTGGGACATTTGAACATGCGGGTAACTACTGATTATAGCAACTGTCTAACTGCATTTTATTTGTTGTCTCATATAATGAAGAAGTTATACGTGTGATTCATTATAAAAGAAAAAGAAAATTGCAAATGTTAGTCTTTTGTTTATTCTTAAGAATTGTCATTATTTGATTTTGTCCATTAATTTGAGTTTCCATTTCTGTTTTAATAGACGTAGAATCTGCATTACCGCTGTTTTTACGGTATCTCTGTCGTTACTGGGGAATCCACTGAAACAAAAAAAAAAAACTGAGGTCCCTCAAAGTTCCACGTTTCTCTGTCAGCATTTTAACAAACACAGTCGAATTATTTTTCTCAGAAAGATGTCAACAAGTGGTTTCACCGCTCTAGAATGTGATGACGCATAATCTCAGATGGAGGGCAGAGGCCTATATAGGAAACAGAAAAATGTTGTACCCTGATCATTATTTGGCAGTGACAGGATTCAAAAAGCCCGCCATGTTAATTTTTATGACTGAAAGTCCGTCTTTTAGAGAAATTTTTTTTTTAATATGTACTGATCAGAGAGACAATGCACTTTGAGACAGAGTTCCTTTTATGTGGATGTCCAGTAATGACAGGGATATTAGCCAAAAACTACCAAAAAAAAACAAAAAACCATCTGATTCGAGCCGTTATTATAGTTAACGCCTAGTATTTCAGTGCCCATGGCACTCAGTTAAAACTATATGCTCTTTCAGAATGATGTCATGTCATGTGAACGCAGGCTATTGAGGTCTAGCCCTGGAAACCTTTAGAAAATATGGAGCAACACACGCTGATACAAGTTGATTGAATAAACACCGCGCATTTCCATAAACCCTGAGCCGCACAGCACACCTTAAATCTGAAGATCCACGAGGGCCCCAATAAATAAATAACCACTCGTGTTTAAAATAATTTGTGATGAGCTTATAAGCGTAAACTCATTCCTGGAAAGAACCTACAGTATCTGCAGGCACCACCGTCATCCTAATGATTGTCTCACTTAATGTAAAGACAACAGAGTTAGTTTTTAGCACTA